>JANZLF010000001.1:15162063-15173446 GCA_026546835.1 Erythroxylum foetidum | reverse complement strand
TGTTTTGCATAAAGTGATTAAATGTTGTTGAGAATTTTTATGACTGAGATTATGTTTTGATCGAAATGTTTTCGTATCAAAGTGTGCCCAATTTGGTTACTGATTTTTGCGCTTGAGATTGTTTTTAAAAATGAAAAATGTCATACTAGGTATTTGAATGGTTTTGACTGCTCTAGCATACCATCCTCATGAGGCACGGGCTCGGATATCACCATCGATATCGGGTTCGGGTCTTGCAGGAGTGGGATGTTACAGAGGTGTAAACAACTTTTTTTTAGGTTATACTATAACCTTAAGACTCTTTTAGGATAACCCTTTTCTTAAAGAATTACTTTATCATAATAACTATCTTTTCTCCTAAGAAATTGCAACTTATCTAAAAGAATCTCCCATTAAATTCATCTAGCCCTAGGGATTTGTCAAGGTGTATAGAAAAACAAACCTTCTTTTATTTCCTCTCCCGTTACCTCTTTGATGATTTCTAACCTTTTTTGGTTTAAAATTTGCTTGATCATTTCACACTACAAGAAATAGGGCGTTTAGAGACAGAAATTCCCAATGGAAAACGTTTGCATTCTGTCGGTAATATAAAATAGTGAAAGAAATTACCGACAGCCAACGACGTTGTTAAAACAATCGTAGGTAAATTTACCGACGGATCTAAATATTTCGTTAGTAAATTTACCAACAAATTCCATCAGTAAATATTGATCATTTTACTGATGAAAAATTAAATTCTGTCGGTAAATAAAATTAATTTTTTTTAAAATGTCCCCATCATCGTTAACAAGGTGTTCTTTAAGACTCTTCATTTTATCTTCAGCAGAACTAGTCATAAATTTCTCAACCTCTTTGAGCACAACCAACCATCTTTTCAACAACAACTCTCTCTCGAAGCCTGTACAAGGGACCACAACCTCCTCTAGTCTGTTCAATGTTTGCTTAAGGTTTTTATAGCTCCGATTCTCCTCAAACGCAATTGAAACTAAAACCGCCAAACAAAACGTATCTAACGATTATACATTTCCCTCAAAATAAATCAGGCAAAAATATATTCTATAGCCTTAAATGAACATAGAGATGAGGAGAGTTGAAAGAAAGATTGAAGACGCGAACTAACCAGGATTCAGTAAAGTATTCAGAGAACTTCCCTTTACTAGATCTTATGGGCTTTCTTCAACAATCCTCGTTTCTTCTTCAACAACAAAAAGAATTCAACACATAAATCAATACTATATATGGCAATCAAAAACACACCAAGAAAGAGTAATAATGAAACCGTAGAAAAAAAAAGCAAGAAAGAAACAAACTTTAGTTCTAGAGGAACTCACCTGAAAGAAGAGGAAGTCGCCAAAGGAGGAAGAAGACTGAAGAGCACCGAAGAAGAAACGAAAAAGATGAACCAGAGGAGGCGGAGGGGTGGGCGTTCTGGTATTTTAAACGTGATTTAGCGATAGAATTTTTCATCGCTAATTTTCGTCAAAAATTTTAAATTTTATTATGTCGCCTTTAATTCCTATTTTATTTACTGACGGTAATGATTCTGTCAGTATACTTCCCTCCATAATAATTTCAGTGTAATTACCATAAAAAAAAACAAGAAAGAAACAAACTTTAGTTCTAGAGGAACTCACCAGACAGATTTACCAATGGAATTTTCTTTGACTAATTTCCATCAGAAATTTTAAATTTTTTATGTCGCCTTTAATTCCCGCTTTATTTACTAACGGTAATGGTTCCATCGATATACTTCCCTCCATAATAATTTCAATGTAATTACCAACAGAAATTTTTGTCGTCCCTAAAGTTCATCGCTAATTTTTCTGGGACGGTTTCCCTCCATTTTTAGCGACTGAAATTATAACTGTTGCTAAACAATTTTTTTCACGTCGATTTTAGCAGTAGAAATAGATTTTCCATCGCTAATTTCATTGTAATTATCGACAAAAACTTTTACCGTCCCTAAAGTCTATCACTAATTTTACAAGGATGGTTTCCCTCCATTTTTAACGACAGAAATTATAATCATTGCTAAACAAATTTTTTCACGTCAATTTTAGCTACGAAAATCAGGTTTCTGTCGCTAATTTACTACGCTTTATTTTTCTTCTGTAATTTTAATCTCTAATTTATACTTTTCTTGTAGTGTCAGTACCCCTTTAGGTATTTCCTGCACCTCTATATCTTTCCTAAACTATTTACTGAAGAATTATTATGCAATTCTTTTCTTATTCTCCCAGTATAAAAAGCATTGCCTTGTCTTATCTTCTAATTGTTTTATGCAATTTTTGTTTCTTCTTGCTTTAATGGAGTGTATATAGTAGCTAGAGTTCTATCTCAACTAGGTGTTAATGATTTCTAAGGAGTTAGGCTAGCTTCTTCCTTCCTAAGCTCCCAATATCCTAGTCCTACCATTATTCTTTTCTGGCACTTCAACAGTTCCTCTAAAGTCTTATTCTTTTCGTCTTGGCTTACGTTTGTGTTTCCCCTATTAAGCTTTTTTAGGTTATCCCTCACTGTCTTAAGTTTCTGGTAGAGTTTGAATCCTTTATAACCTTCCACCTTCTTCTTCATTCCTTCCCTTAAAGATTTTTTGAACTTAGGATGTTATATTAAGTGATTAAACACTCTAAAGGGGGATCTTCTCTTTTCCACTTAGATGCTCAAGTTTATCACTATTGTTTTATGATTTGCACTTTTCCCTTATTTGCATCATAATCAATTCACCCATTCTATACAACTTTAGAACGAAAGAATAACATTAATTACTTTAGCAAACAAATGATTTTCCTCTTTGATAAATTCTTTTCTTTTCTTTTCTTTTCTTTTTCTATTTTTATTTTTATTTTTCCTTTTTATTTATAAATAAAAATTTTAAAAACTTCATCAATGATGGAATTCATTGATAAGAGATAAAAATCACATTCCATTAATTATAACTAACGTGAATATATGTTCACCCCCACACTTATTCTCTTGTGCATCCATAAACATCAACAATCACAAATGATCCACTAGCTTTTGTTACATTAAGGGATCATAATGTGGTTATCATAAATAAAAGGCTAATAAAACTTAAAAGGTCTTAATGAAAAGAAAAATCATATCATTAGGTAAACTATTTGGGTAATGTAACTTACAAAATAAAAATGCCTAATTCATTTTCATATTAATGCATGTTATAAAAGTGTGGTCTCGAATAGAAAATGAGGGCAAATTCATGATGAACATGTCATGAAAGCCACACATAAACAAAAGATAATGAGACTAATATAGATATGTTAGCCTAAAAGGTTCAAATTCTCATTGACTTAGGTCTACGCACTAGCCACTACTTTCTAAAGAAAACATATATTGACCAATAATCTTAGTAAAAAATACATGCCTAAGTAGCCATAAAATTTTACTCCCTAATTTTAACTATATAATCGTAGAAGCAATAGAGAAAGAGAGAATGTTTTTAACATGCAAAAAAATAAAACACGTAAGAAACAAACTTTAAAACACATATGACAAACAAGATCCCCACCCTCAAACTTAGAACTTATATTGTCCCCAATGTAACATTAAGTGTAAGAAATGAAGCATTTATCAAAAACAACAAATGTTAAAATATAAAGGAAAAGGAAAAGGAACAAACTCCCTTTGCATTACCTGCCAGGCAATGCCTTTGTTTATTGTTGTTGGCTTGACTTATGTTTTCCTCATCAAGTGGTAAAATTTTAATCTCTAAGGATCATAGCTTTTGCATTCTCCACTTGAAATTCTTCAAGATAAGGCTTTAATTGATGACCAATCACATTTAGTGTCTTCCATATTTTTTGACTCTTAATATCTACACTACTATAAGGAGAGACATTAGTAACCATAAAAGGATCGACCTAATAAAGACGTAATGTATGTGGAAAAAGTTTATATCTTGAATAATAAAGAAGCACTCTTTGACCAACAATAAAGATTTTTCTAGAGACATTAAAAGCTTTAGTCTTCTGATTGAAACTACTTTTAGTGTTATTTATACCATTATGCTCAAAATCCTCTTATATTGAAGGGTCAATCACATTAATTCTAAAAATAGAATGATCATTTGGGGATACTTTATAAAATTAAAATATTGAAATGAGTAATTTCCCCATCAAATTTCATTATCAAGGTACCCTCACGAACATCTATCTTAGTATAGGTAGTGTTAAGGGATGATCTGCCCAGTAAGATAGGTACGAGATTATAAGAAGTTTCATCATTCATATATATTACATAAAAATTTGCATAAACACTAATTCATTTACCTACACCAAAACAAGATCAATCACCCCATTTGGATAAGCATTAGTATAATTAGCCAATTATATCATAACACTAGTTTCTTTTAACAGGCTTAAATTTAAAGAAGCATAAATGGATCAAAGCATAACATTACTTAATGAACCTAAATCTAACATTGCCTATTTAATAATAGTGTTACCAATTTTACAAGGAATGGTAAACATGCATGGGTCCTTACATTTAAGAGGTATTTTCTTTTTAAAGACTACAAGAATAGTTTCAACCATCCTAATCATTTCATTACCTCTTAACTTCCGCTTATTGGTACATAATTTATTAAGAAATTTTGTATATCTCAGTACTTGCTTGATTGCATCTAACACTAGTATATTCACCTCAACCGTTTGAAAAGTCTCCTAAATCTCCTTAAACCTATCCTCCTTTTTTTACTTTGCTAACCTACTAGGGAAAGGCAAAGGGTTAGTCTTAACAACAAATAGGGATTAGGGATTCAACATTTACCTTTAACCTAGATGATATACCCCTTTCTCCTTTAAGATCCTTCTTAAGTTCTTCTTCACTAACCATCATTTGCGTACTCCTCTCAAGATCCTCAAGCTTTCTAACTGTAGCGCCCCCTTACCGCAGGGTACCCACCGGAACATCCGGAAGTCATTCTAATGCATATCCTACCATGAGGGCATGCTACATTTGATCACTACAATCCCTTCATATGGCATGGTAACATAATTCACTTATAAAGCATCATAAGAAATTCACAATATTTTAAAACCAACTTTTTCCTCATTACATTTCACAAAAATCGTAGTCTACATTTTCTTTCAACATTATCCAAATGTACAACAATAGAAACCTAATACATTAGTGCTACGTGAATGAGGAAAAGTGTATCAAAGTTATCTAAACCATCCAAAAGAACCCCCAGCTGACCGACCTTTGAGCCATGACCTCTATCTCCAATCGCAATCTACTCGGCTAGTAGATCCTCTATAGCAGCTAGAGTTGTCTCTCGGTCCTGAAAAGACAACGTTGCAATTTTGGTGAGTTTTGCGAACTCAATGAGGTAACCATCATCGATGGTTCACTCAATTCATGCATCACATCATTGCACATAACATAATATTCACTTCATTGCATATTCACAATATATCACATTGTTCACAACAAACATACATCAATTATAATTGGCAATGCACATGAGACTCATTTTCATTTATTATTGTCGTTATGACTGAGTGCCTTTTTCCAGCTCATCCCTTCATGGATGTCGAGCTTTGTCGTATACGTCCCATATCCCTTAGTGGATATTGGGGACAGTCGCACTCGAGTTCGAGGCTCTATTCACATTCTGAGCTTTAAGCTCTTTGTCCTGGCTACTCTGGTCATAACTTCCTTTATCTTACATGCATTCATGATTTCTTTATTATCTATTAGTTTTTCTGTAGATTTATCTTTGATTTTTTCTCTGAGTGATGACGAAACGTGTTAGTGTTTAGGTATGATCAACCCTAGTTTGTGATAACAATATAATTTTTATCTTTTATTCAATGCAATTATATTGATTGATTTATTGCGATTTAATTATACATTTTATTCTTATTCTAATAGACCTGAAATATTAGTGCATGATTTGAACTTAGGTAATTGAGATTGAGAAATCCTCTTATTGAATAAATCTACCATAATTGGAAGGAATTGCCTACAAACTTAGAGATAGACCAATATAAATAATCTGTATAAATGTTGTAAAATTATAAATGTTGAAGGTAGAGAAGAAGGAAAGACTACTTCTAATAAGGAAGCGACAATGACTATAAACCTTATCATCAAGAGAGAATTTAAAAAGAAGCCTCCACGTGCTTTAAGCTCCAAAAAGGCAAAAACACCAATTACTAAGAGATTTGCTAGAAAGTCCACCGTTTCAACCACCAAGCTACTTGAAGAAACTAAAATTATGGAACTTGTAATTAAAGTGACCGCCCCTATAAAAGAAACTTTGTTCACTCCTAAGAAGATCATACATGACATTACTGACACTATCTTACTCTTCCTAGCTTCTATTACTTTTATTTTCCTCTATGACTATGAATTCTTACTTTCGGTTTTTCTTTCATAAATGACACAGTATTAGACCTTCCATGTTCTACCTTTTCTTAAGAGCCAGAATCTAGAAGAGTCAGAAGTTCTCCTTAGCCAAAGATTATTGAAGATTTTTCTAGAGTAATATATGAATTCCTTTCATATATTACGCTAGAAAACTCACCACTTCCTACTCAATAAGAGCTTCAATAAGAAAAAATTTGACTCTTTAGAGAATTAGGTGGTTGAGTATGAAAGAGCTATTAAATTGATTAGAGACAAGTAAGAAGCTATAGGCCAAGATGAAAAGTGACTTAACTAGGAATTCAATAAGGTCAACTAGACGAATAAGGAGTTGGGGAAGTCACTAATGTTGTAAAAGGATGAAGTCAACTTATGGAAGCAACAAGCTAACATGCTAAGCATATAAATTGGATCCACCTAGGGTAATTTAAGTGCATCCTTAATTCAAAATTTTCCTTTAATTACAACCCGTAAGATAAAAGAGATATAAGGGATCAAATTGGAATCCTAGACTTGTTTAATCCGAAAGGTCTTTGTTTGAGGTCCTAAAAGCAGTACCCTATATGAAGAGTTAGTAAAATTTATAAAATTGTTATGCAGTCATAGGAATGAGTCATGTTTAGAATAACTAGGGAATTCCTTGGAAGATTCTTCATCACTGCCTTAAATCATTTAATAGAGTGAGCAGGACAACTACATCTACTATTGTTGACGATTGTTTCCACTCTAATGTTAATTGGAATGCTTGCTTTGAGAGTTTAGAACTCTTGTAATTGGTACAACAATCCTAAGTCATAAATCTGTATCCTTTCAATTCCCAATTGTATGCTTGCTGATTGGGATTACTAACTCCTTTATGGGAAGTATTTGTCTTAAATTCTATAAAGTGTTAGAATTTGTTGTCATATACCGTATGGCTTTCCCTTTTAAGAATTGTAAATGGACCCATTTGACCTATAGAGGCTCTTTGTTTATGCAAAGCTTCCAAAGTCTCTTGATAAGTAATTTTTAGCTCATGATCCTAAATGAGATGATTCCTAAGCTTCCATTCTTCTTTGATAAACATACATCTAACTACTTCACCTTGGGTTATTTTATTTTTTTTCTTTAATCCAACCTAAAAGAAATTCTTGAATATCTTGTCTATGATCTTTATTATCTCTTTTGGAAGTGTTATATGAGAGCACCAATACATTGGAGATTACTTGGTATTAAAATTATAGGTCAAAGCCTCCCTTTATAAGATAGGGTTCTACTGCATCAGTTATTCAATATTTTGTATATAGACTATATAAATGGGGAGAAATTATAGTAGGTTAGCTTCCTAGTAGTTATAGGTAGCCCTAGATATTTGAAAGAAAGTTGTTCATGCTTGAATCCTTGGATATGGCTATAAGTTTTGCCTTGTCTTTGGATTTAGCAAATATATAAAAGGAGCTCTTACAAGCCTAATAAGGATTTAAATTGCTCAAGAAAATTGATTAGTAGCTCAACTGATTTAGGCGTAGCACCACAAAATAGTAATAATCATCTACAAAAGAGCGATTAAAATACCAATTTTGCTATATTTAGAATAGAATTTGAAGTTGGATTCCTTTAATATGTCCAACAATGTAAGTCTTGTAAACAATTTCTTTCTAAGGAAGAATAAATGGCAAGGATGGAGGCCTAGATCCAACTCAGGCACAAATTGATTATTTTTTTTTTAAAAAAAGCATGATTTTGCCTTTACACAGCTGGAGAAAACTGGCTCCAAGATTTGGTAAACCCAGGCTTGAATTGTTGATTTTGGGCCCTTATTCCATCCCTAATAAATAGGGTGATAAAAGGTCTCTATGTCATTATCCTGTAGCTACTGTAGCACCACATAAGTAGTAACAATCATCTACAAAAGAGAGATTAAAAATTTCAATTTTATTGTATCTGTAATGTAATAAATTTGGTTCCTTTAAGATGTTCAATCTAGTGAGTCTTGTAAACATTTTCATGTTGAGAAAGAATAAATAGGATGACAACGAGTCTCACGGCATAGTCCCTTAAGAGGTTGCTACTGCTAAAAACTTTCATCCTTAAGAGGTTGAAATGCTTTTGTCATTTGCTTTAATCCCTCCTGAACATCTCGGTTTTGTAATTTGTAAAGGGTAGGGGTGGATTGTGGCGGGTTTGTCAACATTTTTGGTGAGCCATCCGTTACTGTCGAGGAGCGACAGTTTGAGGGTGAGGAGGGAGCCATTCTTTTTTTTTTGCACATTTCACAGCAAACTGTCTTTGGATGATTGTAGCGCAGTGGGTGAACGATGACAGTGACAGTAAAACCAATGAAAAGCATTAGTTTAAATTTAAATCATTAAGCTTTGTTGTCGTCTTACTGACATTGGTCATTGCCAGCTCAAACGCATCTTCATCTTGTTCTTGTTGTTTGAATTTCAAAGGTGAGACTATTTTTCCATTTCAAGGCTCCATACCATTCCCTTCTTAATTAACAATCATCCACATTCTATATTAGATTTCCATGCATTGTTCCCTAAATTTCACATTTCATTCAAATCTATAGATCGTCACAAAATATTTATACAAGAAAACAAAAACATACCTAAATCATAAAAAAACTATCGGTTAACGACAAAGGCCGTCAAAAAATAAATCCCCAAAAATCAAGATTCTGGAAATCTTCATAAATCCTCCGCTTTACTCATCATTGAGAGCCGGCTCGGCCTCGGTTGAAAATCGGCGCGTCGTCGGAGCTGGTGAGAAGACGGTCGAATCAGAGCCGTTAACGCTCTTTTCACCAACTCACCTTCAACTCCTCCGATCCTAACAAGCGAATTCGCCATCGCCGATCTTCTGAAGTTTAGAGTACTACTCGAGTGATACGACTGATGGCCATTTCCGTTACTGCCCTGCCGATTCCTTATCAGCGCTCTATGAAACGCGCACCGGAACGACCCCGGATGTGTCGTCGGAGAGCAAGCGCACGTCCTCTTCTGATTGGAAACCGCCGCATTGGTGCCGTGGTTCGATGGTTGTCTTCTCATTGAGATCGAACGGTTGGGAGAGATCGGACGGTTCTCTATTGAGAATCGGAGGGACGAAGACGAAGATTGATTAGGGTTAGAGTTGTGGCGGTGGTGTGCGTAGACATTGACACGCGTGGGAGAGGTGGCGCGTGCAAAAAATGTGGAGGCGGAGGAGACAGCGGCAGCGCAGGCGGAGGAGCAGGAGCCGAAGCCAGTGGCCGTCGATGACGCGAAGCCGGAGGACGACGGTGGAGACGGCTGCGCCGATATCCATCGTTGTGATATATGGCAACACGTGGAAAGATGTTTGCCGTTGGATTTGTTTCTTGACGAAGCCATTATAGTAAGAGAGTGTCAGTTACGCTGAGAGAAAAAGGAGAACTTTTGTTTTCATGAATTTTTTAAGAAGGAAGCTTGGGAGGTGAATCGCGCAAACCTAGAGCGGAGCAAGGAGGGTATTTATAGCAGTGGTGCGGGAAGTAGGGGAATTGTGAATAAGGTGTGAAGATGAGGGTATTTTTGGACATAAAAGTTAGTTTTATAGCGGTTGTTGGTTGGGGTTTTTGGTCCAAGCAGGATGTGGAAAATGCTAAGGGCTCTGGATCTGTGTGTATGATCTCCACGCGCGTGATTAGAGAGCGTTACCTGCGTCTCGATTTTTTTATTTCTTTTTTTAGGCTGTAGTTCCATCCAAGTAAGTTTTTACTACCGAAAAAGACATTAACCTAATTGATTTGGACAAATTTTAAGTAGAAGTTTAATACACTAATTAATAGAGATTAACTCTTGTAATATTAATTTATTCGCTCAACATAAGTAGGGACTACTTGAAAGCTCTGGATACTACGCGCTTAGAGTGGAGTTTGGAGTGACACATTAAAAGTTGGTGGCTTAAAGCGAAACAACATCACTAAACTAACCCTCGTCTGATGCCTCGATTCGTTCAATCACTAAACTAACCTTTTAACGCCAAACAAAAATCATGATGTTCCTAGGGCATGAAATCCTGAAGTTAGTATCAATTCTGTTCCATTTGATCTAAGTCATTTATTTATGTGAGACTTATATAAATAAATGACTTGGATCAAATAAAATAAGGTTGGTACTCATAAATAAGGACAGAGAATCTACCCTCTGTTTTTAAGTGTTTGGCTCTACACGATAAACAAATCAAATAAAAGAAAAGAAAAACAAATGAAGGTTGGATTTATAAATTATATTGTGTGCCGGCTAGTCTGCAACACTAAGTTGGTTATGGCAATGCTTAAAAAGACAATAATTGGGATCATGGATGTATAAGAATGAGAATAACAATGACAGGCATTGTAGCAACTTGTAGCCAGACAGGTCGGCCTTGATCACAGCTTGACTAGCCAGGTTCGATTTTATATTTTTTTTTAAAATTTTGATAAAGTGATATAATTTTGTATCTCTATCAAGTTACGAATTGTACTAAATCGAAACAATCCAACCATGTAATTCGATTAAGCCAAGCAATCTCAACTCGTGGCCTAATAAATCCCAACCAAAATCGGATATAAGTCCGATCATATTTTTCATCCTTAAAAAAACGATACACAAAATTAATTATTTTGTAAAATAAAAACTTACAACTGGTCTAATTGACCAAATAGAAAGAGTCCACTCAATATTACAAATAACACTCTGATTAGACGAGGCCATCAACAGTGTTAGACCTTGGTCAGTCAGGTAAATATTGACGTGACCATTTTTTGTGATGTGGATTTTTTAAAAAGGAAATTTTCAAGTGGAACCAATGTTATGAATACCGTATCAGACTCAGTACCGAATTGAGCTCTGGAACGGAACTGTATCGGTACCGGTCGGTATCGGGTACCGTTTCGGGATATTTTTTAAATTTATAAAATAGTCCCTAAATTTTTAAAAATTGCAAAATAGTCCATATTAATATATATTATACAATTGTACTGTATAACATCAACCAATAAATATAA
>JANZLF010000001.1:15067691-15080780 GCA_026546835.1 Erythroxylum foetidum | reverse complement strand
TTAATTAATAGAGAGTAGTTATTTATGTTGTTGTCTTTTATGACATATGATACACAGCCAAAAGTACAAAAATTCTGGACCAATTCTTGGCACTCATTTAGATTTCAGAACACATAACAGTGGTAATAATCCTCAAAGTGTTATTTGGGGATCATCTTGGTACATGGTTTCAGCAAATGATCTACAAAGCTAAACTGATTCTTTTTATATATTTCAATTTCAGATATAACGTTGATGTTACAAAATAATAATAATAATAATAATAATAATTCTTATAATAATATTAATACGTTATAATAATAATAATAATAATAATAGTAATAATAAAAATAATATTAACAAAAATAATAATAGTAAAAAAGTTAATATAATAATAATATTATTAAACATAATAATAATAATAATAATAATAATAATAATATAATCATAGCACCAACAATAATAATATTAATAACAATAATAATAATAATAATAATAATAAAAAATAATATTGAATTACATCTACAAGTCTTATTATACAATAGGGGCATTTCTGTCGTTAACACTGTTTTTTATTCAGTCCCCGGTAATCAAACACATTTTTGTATTAAGGACGAGGACAATTCTCTCTGTTCTGTCCATCGTAATCAAACATCTCTTTGTCTTCAATTCTTATCCTGTCCTGTCCTGTCCTGTTCGATCTAGTCCCGTCTTTACATGCTGCAGACGCTAACCAAACGCAGCGTTATTGAACCCTCTGACAAATTCCCGCTACTCATCAGCGACATGTCGCCGAGCTCAAGCGCGACATCAGCCGGGATCTCCCCGGACGACCACTTCCAGTCACCTGCAACGATGATCGGAGGTGATTCTTGCGACACTTCGAGTTCTTCAGCAGCATCAAGGACCCAGGCGTTTCATTTCTCCTCCGGAAACCCTAGGATCGAAGAAACTCGTGGCGTCATGCATCTTTTCTCTTCCGATTCCGTCTCGAATCTTCCTGTAATCTGTCTCTTTCTCTTCTTTCTGTCTGAATGTGTTTCTCTGTCACTTTCTAACTGCTGCTTTTTAATCTTTATGTTCCATAGGTTGGACGAAAAGCTCTTGTTTCAGTCCTTGGAGTGCCCAATCATATGACGTATGCAGATTTTTGCCAGTTTTGTGCTTCTTTTATCCAACACATATCGGAGATGCGAATCGTCAGGTAAATTTCTGCGATCGTCAGTAATCTTCCACTTCGTTTGATGCAATTTCTGCATCCAAACATCCCGTTGTTAGTTATCTATTTGTTTGTATTCATTTTTTCTGATGGAATTGATTTTTTTCATTTACATGGTAGGACTGATGGCTTGGAGGACCGCTATAGTATTCTTATAAGATTTGATAGCCAGGATTCAACTGACAAATTTTACCTCCATTTTAATGGCAGACAGTTCAATTCCTTGGAGGTTTACACTTGCTCTTGCTTGATTTTTATTTCCTTAATTTGACTAAATTTTAGAACATAAAGAAACTGGAGAGAGATGCAAGAAGTCGAAGTTTATATCTTTAAACAAAGATTTTGTTGGTGTTGTCACCATTTCCTTTTGGTATTCTAAGTGGACTTACATTTGTCCGTAAAGTTGATTCAATTTTGCCCTTATGCAGGAAGAGGTTTGCCGTGTGCTTTTTACCGTTGATGTACAGTTCACTGGTTATACTGGGACTCTTGAACACACTCGGTCTTCTTTGGTTACCCCAACTGAGCAACCTTCATGTCCGGTCTGTCTTGGTACGCTGGGTTATTAATATTTTCTTGAACTCCCTCCAATTTCAAGTACCACCTCAACTATTTAATGCGAATTGAGAAGGACAGAAAATGATAATAAAGATTTTTAGCATTTTTAAGTGTTTCAGAAGAAGATTTAACAGTAGCTATTACATATAATAGTGAAATAATCTATTTGAACAGTTGTTCAGGAGCAGTGGAAATTTAATTCCAGAAGGAGCAAATGCGGTGGTTTTTAGAGCAGTAATAAAGTTGTTTGGAATCTTGTCTTTTGAGGTTGCTTTGTCTTGGGTCAACTTACATTCTCAGCCTAGCTTTCCGGAAGATTAACATTTCTGTGAAAGAATTTAGAATTGTACATGGCTTCTGTCCTGTATCATAACATTCTCATTTTGTTCCTTGTGTCTTGTACCTGCATTTCTTCTCTGTTTGACGTCTTTAATTGACTTTTTTTCTTCCATGCAATGAGGAAAAACTCAATACAACCATTGTACTGGACACCCAGCACTGTTCCTATAGGAAGAAGTTTCTATGGCACCTAAGCTGTTATCAAAATTTCTTGTCGACCGTTTTGACTTAGGTTTCATTTATCAACTAGCGTAGGAATGTACCCACATAACATGACACGAATTTTATGCTTGTTTTACACTTGCAGAGAGATTAGATCAGGATATGGGAGGAATCCTCACAACTATCTGTAATCATTCTTTCCACTGCTCTTGCATTTCAAAATGGACTGATTCTTCTTGTCCAGTAAGTGAATCTAGTTGTTATCCAGCTTTCTTTTTAGCTTGTAGGTAAACTGCAGGAAACTGCTATGAAATTCAATTTTTAATTATCCAAAAAATGCATTACTTCTAGGCATAAGATGAACTAAGTTTATGTGTTGAGGAGTTTTAGTGGCTTGTTTGGTAGTATGCTCTTCTGAAAAGATCACAAGTCAGTAATTTCATTTTCTCATAATTTGCACTGGGTTAATTGATATCTATGACCAATGCAAATTGGCCTTAAATGAAAAGATAGAAAAAATTTACTTGAAATTTGTCCCTTTTTTTTTTGTAAATTACAGATTGAGCGAGAAGCAGGTCAACTAGTTTTCTTAGAGTCTGCATGCAAACATAAATTTTGATGTGTAATGTAGACAGATTGTAGACTTACATATTTTCTGTTTGAGGTTCATTTGGGTAAAGAGGTTCATGACTTAGATAATCCATGAGGAGTTATATTTTGTATTATGAAGAGGTTATGTCTTGGTGTCCAACTTTTGGACCACAATGGCATTGTTTGGATGCTTGAATCCAGCTGACTATTGAGCATACATTTCAGGTTTGTCGGTATTGCCAACAGCAACCTGAAAAATCCATCTGTATTGTTTGCCAAGCATCTGAGAATCTATGGATTTGTGTGATTTGTGGATTTGTAGGATGTGGGAGGTAACTTTCTCTTACCAATTTGAGTGCCTTCTTTTTCTCTCGCATTGTACTTCTTTTTATCTTCACTTATCTTCTTTATGTAGTAATGTCTCCTTTTCTGTATGCATCTTCTTATGTATAAAATGACAGTGCAGGTATAAAGGAGGGCATGCTATAAGACATTGGAAAGAAACGCAGCATTGCTATTCTCTTGAACTGGAAACCCAACGTGTTTGGGATTATGTTGGAGATAATTATGTTCACAGGTTGATTCAATCAAAAACTGATGGGAAATTAGTCGAGTTGAACACCCATTGCCTACAAGCTAAAGATGGTTGTGGGAGTTGTGGCTGTGTAGATTCTGGAATTAGTGAGGCTCTTATAAGCAGCAAAGTTGAAGCAGTAATGTTTTAAATATATCATCATCCTGTAATTATTATTTTTTTCTTTGTACTGAAATTATCTCATCTACTTGAATTGCAGATTGTTAATGAATATAATGAACTCTTAGCTACGCAACTGGAGAACCAAAAACTGGTGAGCAGATTCTTCCACTTGTTATTAACCAAGGAATTTTCTTTTGAGCTTATAATGATGTTTTTGCTCTTTCTCCTTTTTTCTTTTGAGAATGTGGCATTAGTTCCTTGGTTAACATTTTTTAGCGTGTGGTAAATGATCAGAGATGACCATTATGCTGTTGACTATATAAGACTAGTGTTTCTGGTGAATTGATGCGTTGTTCTTTTGATAGTACTTTGAGAGTTTATTACAAGAAGTCAAAGAAGAAACTGAGGACGAAATTTCTGAAGCTGTTAAAAAGGCTGTCTCCCAAAAATTGCTGAAGTTACAGGCCAAGCTAGAAAGATGTCTCAAAGAGAAAATGTTTCTTGATGATGTAAGTCTTTTGTTTCATGTTTGTTGGAAAAAATGTTAAATATCTTGCATCAATATAAAACTCCTAATAATCAGTGTTATACATGGCGATAAGAGATGTATTCATGTGTCATAGGTGTTTCCTGTTGTAGTATAGATTCATTCATTATGGCTTGATAGAGCAGCCCTTCCAATTTAAAATTTTTCTTCATTTTACTATTTAATGGCTCATAATCAGATTTAGAAAACCAAATATTTGATACTTGTTCTTTAAATTTGTGTCTTAAACAACTCTTTACTGTTTATTCTCATCCTTTTTGTTTGTACTTGTAGCTCAATGAGAATCTGTTGGAAAATCAGGAGATATGGAAAGCGAAGATACTAGAGATTGAAGAAAGGTATGTCCACTTATAACAGAAACCTTCCTCTCTTTAGGTGTTGGCTTAAAGTTATTTTTTTCTTTCTACATTAACGTTGGTAAAAGATTACGAGAAAGTTTTGGAAAGTATATCTTCATATTGCAATAGTTGCATTTGCCACATTTACTCGAGGCTCGGTTCAGAAATGGGCATGCAACATTAAGAGTGGAAGCGGATGGGGAACTTGGCTATGAGCCAATAATTGGTGGCTGCGCATGAATGGTATTTATTATGAGGCAGACTTGCATGTAAAATATAGAGTAGCATTTCTATTTGTAGGCATGTCCCAAATGTCCTTCAGTGATAGTGTGTGGAGAAAATTCTGTTCTCTACCTTGCAAGTGACTAGGACGAGCAGTTGTCTTAGTGAGTTTAGGGTTATTGACTTGGTGTGAATATTAACACGGGTTATAAGTACTTCTCAAAATTGTACTTTGCTTGGCCATCATCTTGAACTTTCATTTTGTGTTCAGGGAGAGAAAAGTTCTGAAAGTGAAGGATGATAAGATCCGGGACCTTGAGGAACAGGTAGGATCAGTTATGCCTGTTAAAGGGTCATATTTCACCTTATATGAGTGTCTATATCTATGATTCATGGAATCATCTACCTTGCAGCTTAGAGATCTGATGGTTTACCTGGAAGCAGGGAAGACAGTTGAGCAACTCTCAATATCAGATGGAATCAAGGATGCCACCATCTTGCCAGTACCAGTGGAGTCATCTTCGGGGAGCAAAAAGAGTAATAATAGAAGAAAAGGCTAAAGATCCTTATCACAAGAAAGGAGCCTGTTGCATGCTTACTTGTGGATTTGGGTTTTGCTTAGGGTTGTTAAATATAGCAGCTAGTAACCTTGTACATTTGAGCTTCTTCTACCTTGTACTAATATTAGGCTACATTTGAGACTACTTGAATCTTAAATTGAGTACTTTTAGTCAAGTAGTTACTACTGCTAATTAGCAATTAGCATTCATTAATCTAGAAACTATGGGAACTTAAACAAATAAGACAACAGTTTATAATTATCCAATAAAACATCTAAAAAATTTATATGAAAGAGATAAAATTGTTTTTAAAACTAAGGAATTTAGTCGTTAGAAAATTAATTGTATCTTACCAACCAATTCATGTTTTAAATGACTGTAGTTACTCTCTAAAGCTATCATACACATACACTCCAATCTCCCTGAAATATTAATTAATTATTTAATAACCATAAGAATTGAGAGAGATATCTCCTTAGGATATTTTCTAAAAAGGAACTGAACGCAGACGGATGGATCAGACGTGCATTCTTGTAGACGGATCACGCAGAGCCCTCTTTGATCAAAACTCCAGTGACCATCCTCATCGGCTTCGTTTATTGATGTCCGTGTCAGGTGAAGCCAGCTTTCTCTAGTGCCCATACTATATCGTTTTCTTGTCTGTGCTTTGCGATTGATTCTTCTTTTTCTGGGTCTACGTTTTCTTTCATTCGGGATCGTGTTCTTTTCTTTCTGTGATGGCTTTGATGTGGTTATTCATCTCTTTCACCATAGAAATCAGTAGATTCTTTGGTTTGGGTTGATTAATTGTTGCATACGACCCGTTTTGTTTCAATTTGAGAGGTAAAACTCCCAAGATGTACCCTTTGCAAGATTCAAAACTATGATAGGTTTTAAGTTTCTACATATTAACTAATTTTCTTGTTCTTCATCTGGAAACTGCGAATATTGTGTTCGATTATTTCTTCTTCAATCAAGGATGTGGGGGAATGATATACGGAAAAGGACTTTGCGTTTATTGTATTCTTAATTTGGTATTGCTTCTGAAATGATTTTTCTTTTCTTGCTAAATTTTCCTTGTGCAGGAGAAAGTGAAAGTTGCTCTCAATGGATGATTTGCCAGAGCAATTGGTTTGGGAGATCTTGAGCAGGCTCAATAAGACTATTGATCGAAACTCTGCTTCATTAGCATGTAAGCGCTTCTTCAATCTGGATAGTGAACAGAGACAATGTCTACGGATTGGTTGTGGGTTAGATCCTGCAAATCATGCTCTGACCTCCCTCTGCAATAGATTTCCCAGCTTGTTTAAACTGGAAATAACATATGCTGGATGGATGTCCAAGCTGGGAAAACAGTTAGATGACCAAGGACTTGCCATTCTCGCTGACAGCTGCCCTTATCTGACTGATCTCACGTTAAGCTATTGCACCTTCATTACAGATGTTGGCCTTCGTCAATTATCCTCTTGTTCCACGCTTTCTGCCCTGAAGTTGAATTTTGCTCCAAGAATTACTGGCTGTGGCATATTATCTCTTGTTGTGGGCTGCAAAAATCTCACCATTCTTCACCTTATTCGATGTCTTAACGTTACTAGTGTTGAATGGCTTGAATATCTTGGGAAGCTCCAAACACTTGAGGACCTTTTGGTCAAAAATTGTAGAGCCATTGGGGAAGGAGATTTGATTAAGCTAGGATTTGGCTGGAGAAAATTAAAAAGATTGCAATTTGAGGTAGATCCTAACTACAGATATATGAAGGTATATGATCGGCTAGCTGTTGATCGATGGCAGAAGCAATGGGTCCCATGTGAATCCATGCTGGAGTTAAGCTTGATGAATTGCATCATAAGCCCAGGAAGGGGTCTAGCATGCATTTTGGGGAAATGCAAGAATTTGGAGAAGATTCATTTGGATATGTGTGTTGGTGTGCGGGACTGTGATATAATATGCTTAGCTCAAAATGCAAGCAGTCTTCGGTCAATTTCACTTCGAGTTCCTTCTGATTTCTCCTTGCCTCTTTTGATGAACAACCCATTGAGGCTAACCGATGACAGTCTTCAAGCAATTGCTCATAACTGTTCAATGCTTGAATCCGTCAGCTTATCATTTTCTGGTGGGGAGTTTCCCTCTTTTTCATCATTTACATTGAATGGGATCCTTATGTTGATTAAGGTGTGCCCAATTCGGCAGCTTACACTTGACCATGTGTATTCCTTCAACGACATTGGGATGGAGGCTCTTTGTTCTGCCCTGCATCTTGAAACCTTGGAGCTTGTTAATTGTCAAGAGATCAGTGATGAAGGGCTGCAGCTTGTGAGCCACTATCCTCGCTTGTGCTCGTTACGCTTAAGAAAGTGTTTGGGTATAACAGATGATGGACTGAAGCCTCTTGTTGGGTCATGCAAACTGGAATTCCTATCCGTTGAAGACTGTCCTCAAGTTTCTGAAAGAGGGGTTATCGGGGCTGCAAAATCTGTCTCATTCCGGCAAGACTTGTCTTGGATGTACTAGGTCTTGAGATGAAACAAATGAGGTGAAATTTCTCTGATTGATGTGGATTTTTTTTATTAAAGCACAATGGCGTGAATTTTTAAAAAAAGTAAAAGTGGGTCTTAGGTGAGGTTAAATGGGGCATTTGGAAGTCTAAAGTTAAATGGAAGTAGATCATACTTTTATTTGACTAACTTCCATTTAAATAGTGTGTTTGGGAGCCGGAGTTTAAATGATTCTATTTAAACAGTGCTTTTGGGAGGTTGAGTCTAAATAGAACTGGGACCTGCTTTCATTTAAGAACTCCTCTTTCCTAATGATCACTGTTTTGACCTAACACGCACCGTTTTGAAGAAACAAACGCAATGTTTTTCCTTCTCCCTCAATTCTTAATTCTTTTCAATCCCTAATCTATAACATTCTTCCTCGTATGTTTTTTTCAGCGAACAACAATCCCTAATCTGTATCACCGCCATGACTTGGAAGATTAATGTTCTTGTATCACTGAACTGGGTGGAATGATTATTGTTCTTGTATCACCACAACTACCTCCACGTCTGCCATTAAAATCACATCATCCACCACATCCTTAGAATTGAGGATTAACGCCACCACCGAGGTGAAAAAGGTGCTCTTTTTAATAATGCCACATTATTTCATGCTAGAAAGATAGAACGACTTTGTGAAGAGAAGATATTATACGCATTTTGTCATGTCAAATGTGGCAGAATTCTGTCAAGCAAGTGAAATGATGGGATTGTGTATATATGATCGACATACAACATTTGGCAAAACAATAAAAACTTTTAATCATATGTAGGAATTGTTCACTTAAACAAACCAAACTAACTCATGATTTCCATGAGATGTGAGAATTCTATCTTCTAATCTCTAAATGCCTCTACAGTTGGGGTATTACATCAGTATCGCAAGTTAGGGTTGTTGGGCTATTGGTATTTGAAAATTAAACAATGCAAGTTGAGGAATAGTCTATGTGTCAGAAGCGAGTCGCGTGATAAAATAAGGATTTAAGCTTTCCAATTCAAGAAACGATCAAGTTCATTGAAGACTTGTGTTATGATCTTATTGAGAATAAAGTGTTGGGTGGAGTACAAGCATTGGTCTGCGATGGAGCTGTTTTATATGTGTTGTGGTGTAGGAACAATTTAATATGCTTTATTATAATATAATGATCAAGTTTCTTCATCATTTGTTCCATCTTCTTTGTTTGAGTGCAACTATGAGAATGCTATGGAGATAATCTTTTGATTATAGTTCTTCATACCCTCATATGTTCTATCTTCAACTTAAATTTGAATGTGAATATATTTTGGTATTGCATATCTCGTTCAAGTAGTGTTCAATTGATTACATATTAATCAAAATTTGATAATTGGTTTGAGCATGAAAGTTGAATTTGTGAATGCTTGTGATGCTATATGGTTGCAAAGCATTGTGATGCCTTTGCTTCCTTAGATTGAAAGGATAATTGTTATTGGCAACGAGAATATTGGGTGATTACACAACAATAACATTGTTATAAAATAGTCTAATTGTGTATTGTCTTTATTGAATTTTAATGATTGTGAAGGAATTTGGTTGACAACAAATAATCTAAAATAGCATGCCTTGTTTGTGATGAAATCATTTATTAATATCGAACCATGATTTATAGACTTCATAAAACATGTTGTCGATTTTGTTGTATATCGTTTCCACCTTCGCTTTCTCTACTGTTTTGGTGTAATAAACAACAACTTCACACTTGAGGGCATGGTCCAATGATTTTTCTAATTTGTGGCTTTCATGCAAGTTGGACAATAAAGAAATATGATGAATAGGTTGGCAGATTTATGACAGTAGTTAGTCTTAAGTGGTGTGCTTTTTCTCTTTAGTTTTTTTAAAAACCATTTTCATGGAATGAGACTAATCAAATCCACTTCTTTATACTTGCAACTCACAACACCCTATGTTTATAGTGAGTCCATAGTCAAATTTAGATTGTTAATATTATATAAATTGGGTTGCCTTTCAAATATACAAAAAACTCCATTGTAGGTCCAACCAAGTTCTATTGTCCTCGTTATATTGTACTGACTCTTAATGTAATCAACTTGAAAAGTTAACAATCTTTATGACTTTGGATTTTACCTTCCAATGATGCCCACTATTTATTCTTTGAGATTTATCTCTCCAAAATATTTGTTGAATTGCAAATGTTAAATAAGCATTCTTGTGGATGGGTGAATAGGTGAATAGCTCCTTTTTACCATGTGAGTTCATGTTTTAAAACAGGTTAATTGATTAGGAGAACAAAAAGTATTAACATAATTTTATGGCGACTACTTAAAGATATGAATGCGTCTTCAATTAATACTATATTAAATTCAAATAATGATTATCTGGAGTGTTATTGTGACTTAAAAACTCCTTTAAGAACTTCATGGAGTGATAATAACCCAAGAGGAAGATTTTATGGATACTCCAAAATATCCTGTAAGTTTATGTTTGATAAGGTAAAATTTGTTGTATATATGTTTAATTTTTTTCTTTTTAATTATTAATTATTTTTTAGGTTGAAAGATGTGAGTTTTTAGTGGTACCATGACAAATTTAGCAAGAGAATTGTTGAAGTAATTTATAAACTGAAGAAAGAAGTAGGTATGATGAAGAAGAAGGCTTAATGAACCACAATTGAATCATGTTCAACATGAAAGTTGAGGAACAAATAAAGCTAATTAAAGAAGACAATGTTTTGTTGACAAAAGAGAAAAATAAGCTTAAATTTGTATTAGTGATTATCATAATAAGGGTTTTGGTACTTATAGTGAGTGTTATAATGAGGTTTGTTGTGGGCAACTTGAATTAAATTGTAGTATTTTGTTTAAAACTTAAATTATAAAGAATGAAAATCCTCATTTCAATTAAGTTGTAATATATTGTGGATTTTATTTTGCCTTTATTGTTTTGTTATTCATGATATTGCCTTAATGGTGCCTAATTAATAGTTAAAAAAATTATCAAGAAGTATATATAAAAGTGATTATATCACAATAAACAGTTAGAGGGTATATACAAAAGTGATTATATCACAATAAACAATTGGAGCAGTATATACAAAAGTAGTTATATAAGAATAATTAATTGGAGCAGTATATATAATAATAAATAATTGGAGTAGCATATACAGAAGTTATTATATCACAATCTGTCTATACACAGAAGTGATTAGATCTATCAGTCCATATACAAAAGTGAATGGTTGTATTAACTAAAGTTTCAATAACACGTAGACAATATTAATGTAAAATCTGCGAATTAACCACATTGCTTCCCTTATTTACATTTGATCGAGAAGGGTGATCATGTACAGGTTGATTCATTGATGATCTCCTCCTCATTGCTTCAGTTTGTAATTGTTGAGAAGTTATAATAGGTTGTCATTTGAACCTTAGACCTTTTAGTTCGAAAGACAACTTGAATGAATATTGATTAACTTCTCTAAACTTCTGTTTACTATTATACGAAGGGCTACCAACCTATAAACAAACATGTCGTTAACATTATTGATTTGTAAAGGTAATCTTTAATGACATTAATGATCATATACTTACAATATTGCTTTTTTAACTTGCCACAATAACATGTTCAGCTTGTGAAGAGATCTTGAAGATGACTTAATAAATATGAATAAAAAAATTTCATAAATGATCATTAGATATATAAAGAATGCATAGTAATCAAAGAATGTTTTACACCTTTGAAGATTGCTAAGCAAGTTGAGATGAGCCTTAAATCTTACATCTTCTGGCATTGTGACCAGAATTACCATATTTTCTACATGTTTATACATGATCATTTTGAGTCACTTTGTTTGGATTTTTCAACTTAATAGGCTCAATTATTCCTCTCCTTCTAGCTATTTTAGGTCTTCATGGAATACCACTTTTGGGTGGGGGGTTTATTAGTTCTGCATCAACAGGTGGTTAGAAATTTTGACCTTTAATATGTTGCAACACATGCTTATACAAAGCTAGGAAATTGGATTTCTTCTAGTAATCATCCACAGATGCCTCTAACTGTTGCTTGGAATGGTGAATAATGCTTATAGCATGCTTGTAAAGATATCCACAAAGCTCGTATGCTAAGTGTATGAGTGGGGTCTACCAATTCTTACAATATGATTGTCATCACCTTTGGAAACTTCATATGCTCCATTATCATTCGAAATTATTCTCCACTACACTGCATTTTTCATATTCTTCTCCAATTTCTCCATAATCCTGGATACAACATCAGACTTCCAACAATGCACATATTCTCTTTTATCTGCATGCTTCTTTATCATCATTATTTTAATGGTTTCAAGTATATTGATAACTTGGCTATCTCTTATCTGTAAGATCCATCCATTAAATGTTCACTTATATTGTTGTTGACAACTGGACATTTCTATTCAAAGGATTAGTAACATCTTTCCTATCTCTCCTTAGGATATTTAAGCAACGATGATACATCCATGTTTGATTTTTATCCAATCTTTTCAACTTACTACAAGAAATAATCAATTTATCGACGGAAAATTTCGTCTGAAAATGGGAACTTTTTGTCGATAAATTTCATCACCGACGGAATTTGGTGACCGAGAAATCGGTCGCTAAAGGTGTCGTAGTTAAAATTATTGACGGAAAAATTTCGTCGATAATTTACCAACGGTATTAACGACGGTAACTTGTTGTAGGAATCAATTTAATGACGGAATAGGTCAAGTGAGTTTCCGTCGGTGAAATTTAGCAACGGGTTAATTTCTGTCGGTGATCCGAAAGTAATTACCTAAAAACCTCAACCAATTTGCCGACGGTTATGTTTATCGTCGATAAATCTCTTCAACATTTCCAACGGAAATATATTCCGTCAGTAAGAACTGATTATATTTTTTAAATTCCATTGTTATGTTATTGCTATAACAATGTTATATTATTTTGTATATATAATTTATTTATTTGCATTACGTTATATTATTTGTTCATAATTTATTAATTTGTATATATTATTTGATGAATGAGAAAATTAATTAATAATATAACGTATAAAGTATTTAATTTAATAATTAAAACATAACAATGAACAAATCTTATGTTTTTTAATTGAAAACAAATAACAAGGATAAGCTAATGTCGTGGTGATCGTGAATGCTTTAAACTATTAAGCCTCCCCTTTAACTGTTGATCGCGACTTTGTCGATTAGACCTTACGATCAATCCTTAGAAATCGGTCAAAAATAATAATTCCTAAGATTGCAATACAGGATGCAACCTCGGGTCGTCTCACTTAATTGGAACCAAGTGAAAAAGATCTAAGCTAGCCTAATTACCAAAAATTGCAAT
>JANZLF010000001.1:15033153-15050313 GCA_026546835.1 Erythroxylum foetidum | reverse complement strand
TAATAAAGTTTATAAAATTAATTAAACCACATCTATACATATAATTACCAATTACAAAACCTATAAATCAACATTTACATATAAGAATCAATTACAACATTTAAATATAACATTTAAATCAATGACAACATTTAAATATATATCAACATTTCTAACAATAAACATTTAAATATAAATCAACATTTGTTTTTAAATATAAATACAATAAAACATTTACATATAAAAATAAAAATACTATAACCTATCCATATGTATCGGAGAAAGAGGGGAGGGAAGAGAAGTGACTTACCTGTCGAAGATCACGATGACGACGCGGCGACAGGCGGCGTTGGAGGAGAACGTTGGAGGAGAACGATGGAAAGGAGAAGGAAGAAGAAAGGAAAGGTCTGCGTGTGGGAGAGGAAGAAAGGAAAAGACAAGGAGGGTTTAATGATTTATCAAAACGACGTCGTTTTGGTTTAAGAGAAGGAGGGTTTAATGATTTATCAAAACGACGTTGTTTTGATTTAAACGAAAGCGACGTCGTTTTGGTTTAAACAAAAATAACGTCGTTTTTATTTTAATGAAGGGCGTCAATCCGCCGTTTTTACCGACCACTTTATCGATCGAAATATGTGTCGGTAAATATCCTACACTAGCATTTAGCGACGGAATATTGTACCGTCGTAATACTTTTATTCCATAACCAACTTCGCTGACGACTATGCATTTTTGATCGGTAATTTCAATGGTTTTAATACCGTCGGTAATATTCCGTTGCAAATATATATTTTTCTTATAGTGACTGCTCATTAAAATCTTCAGCATATGTTGGCCAAGCACAATTCTAGAACTACTTTCACAATTCCTTTCCCTCCAATTCATATGCCAATTAAGGTATATGTGCCTAGTGTAGATTCGAGTTGCATATGGTAATGTCTCTTCCACTACTTATGGAAGCACGACCATGGTTCTTTGTAAGATATATGGAACCAAACATAAGCTAATAATGCCTGAGGGACCAATAACAAGATCAAGAGCTAAGAAGTTCAAAGAAGTGCTTCAATCCTACATGGGCCAAATTTTAGATGGCATAGAATCTCAAGAGACAATGAGGGTTAATGGCATCATAACTAATCAAGTTGGGTGGATTGTGTAAGAAGACTTTCATTCTTATTTAATTAATTATTTTTATGTTAGAAGCATAAATTTCAGTAGCCCACTACTTATGTCTTGGGCTTGTTTAAATCTTTTAGGTTTTATTGGGTTGTATTTTAGAAACATTAGTTTGGGCTTTAATTATTTTGGTGAAAGGCTCATGTTTAAAGGCCTTTTACATAGCAAAGGTCTCTTGCCTTTCAAAGGGTATAATACATCATAATAAATATTTTTTAGGGTTAAATTGGTTGAATAATTAATTCTATAAGGGAAGATTTCTTGTCTTCTTTTATTACATCAAGAATATAATTTTTATCAAGGTAAACATTTGTGGCGAATTTCTATTCTTTTGTTCAAATCAACATTATTATATACGTTTCCTTTCATATAATTGATTGGGGTTCATTATAGTTGGGGATTTCGTCTTGTTCATGTTCTATCCAAAGTGTGTGTTTAAGAAGTTTCGGGTTCTTTAGACTTAGGGTTTCGTATCATTTGGTATCGGAGCTTGGATTAAGATAAAATTTTATTTATCTTATGTTTATTTGTTGTTATTATGGTTATTTTCATTAGAATTCAAAACTAGGGTTCATTTTATTATTGTGTTTTTCCTAAAATATACAGTAGATAGAAAAGAAGAAAACGTTGCTACCATAAAAAAAGAGGTAAAAATTTCAAAAATAACAAAAGAAAAAATGTAAAAGAAAAGATGAGGTGCTGGCGCCAAAGACTTTGGCAAAAAGTTCTTTAGTGTTAAAAAATCAATTAAAAAAATTTATCTTTTGGTTTAGCGTGATTATAGGATTTTCTTTTGTAGACTTAATATTTTGTTTAGTGTCTTTACATCTTTACATTCAAGTTGATTTTTCCACTAGGGAAATTTCAATTCTCGCATTTATGCATTAGTTTCGTCATTTTCTTTCGTTCTAAGTTTCTATTTTTTAATATTTTTTTGTTTCCATTATACCATCATTAACAAATTGATTCTTGTTAATTTAAAAATGTATTTTTTGGGTGTCATATATCCTTTCCTTTTGTGTGGCAATTTTGCCTTCATTCATTTCAGTATACTTGCTTATAGTTTTATGCCCATCATCTTTCTTAGATATTTTCATTGCAATCCTAAATCTTAATTTACTGTCTATGCATTATCTTCATTGGGAATTAAATTTTGAAGTGCAATTGAGGACAATAAGTTTAAGTGAAAAATGGATTGAGTGTGTAAACATAGCAGAGGCCAAAAGTCAAATTTGAGTAAAATATGAGTGGAGTGTCATCTTTTGAGTGAAACACCTAAGGGTGTGACTTGTGAGGTTATCTTTTATTGCTAACCATTTTTCTTGCAACTTTTGTCATAAGAATGGCTAGTAGAAGGGATTGAAAAAAAACATTACATGAGGTGGATGACAATGTGCTTGTTTTGAAATGATGTATAAGACATTCATGAATGAGTTTAAGAAGTTATCTACTAGGATTATCTACTAGGATGGATGGGATGGGTGAGAGAATTAAAGAAACTAGTATAATTCAAAATCGTGGTAGATCAATTGACAATCATAGGAATCGAGAGGAAGAATTGGAAAGAATGTATGATGAGTATGAAGATGAAGTGCAATTCGAGAGGGGTAGAGTAAGGAGGGAAGAAAGAGTGGAGAGAAAAGATAGCAACATTAATTCCATCAAGATGAAAATCCCGTCCTTCAAGGGTAGAAATAATACTAAAGTGTACTAGGAATAGGAAAGAAAGGTGGACATGATTTTTGTTTGTCACAACTATTCTGAAGATAAGAAAGTGAGATTGGTAGCAGTGGAATTTTTTGATTATGCAGTAGTTTGGTAGGATGAATTAGTAAAGAATAGGAGGAGGAATAAAGAACCCCCTATATCCACCTAGGAAGAGATGAAAAGAGTGATGAAACAAAGGTTTGTGCCACCTTCCCATTATCCCATGTTAGAGGCTAAAATCCTAGAATAGTGTACATGAGAGTTTATTGAGAAGTTAGAAAGTATATTTCATGCTCATGCATAAAATAGCATATACACACACGTAAATATTGATTTTTGCACATTAAAATGATTATACATGTATTCATTGATATTTTTTGAGCATAATTGATTTATAAATGTGATTTTATTGAGAATTGTGGTTTATTTGTACTAAAAATTGATGTGGAGAGTATACTTACTGATTTAGAATTTTTGGTAAATTTTAAGAAATTTTCAAAATTTTGGATATTTCTGGAGTAGGAAAAATGCCAAGTGACAAGACAGTTGATAAATGATAGTCGAAATAAAAGTCAAATGACAGTGAAAAATTTTATAAATGACTTTAGGATTTAATGACATATGTCATTGAAAATTGAGAGACAACTGGAGTAGAAATTGGAGTTGATTAAGAGAACCTAATTTAAACTCATAGAAATTGGACATGTGGTAAGTGACAACTGTCACTTGCTAAGCCTAGTCTTTAAACCATGATTATTACTTGAAAGACCATTAATTGTTTTGTTCTTACTTTCTTCTTCTTCTTCGTGGCTTTATTCTTCAAGCTTCTTCACTTCTACGAATTTTCTCACCAACCTCTATCAACGTTAAACCCAGCTCTCTTTTCTTTCACTTGTTACTCTCACCTTGTTGTCTTCTTCATTTTCCACAAGATACCTCAACCTCTCAACCTCTATGTTGATGTACGTGGGTTGCATGAGAAATTAGGGCTTCCTTGTGTTTTGAAGAAATTGTCGTTTTAGAAAGTAACATGTTAATTCTCATGACTAGTATGAATATGAAACAAATATGGTGATTAATAGATATTACATGATCATGAGAATAGTGGCCATTATACATATGCATCGTGGATGAAGAATGAGAATATTGATGTCTTTTTTTGTGTATTTTATGATCAATATTTCGTAAGATGTTATTGAAATAATTTTTTCAAAGAAAGATTGTGGAAAATGTGTATAAAAAAGTGCAGAAATTTCATGAAAAGATGATATACTTAAGCTCTATTTTCACTATTATAAACGTAAATCTCATTGAGTGTTTTAGAAATGAACTAAAATTGAGTCTAGAGTTAACGAAAAAGGAGTAATGCGAGGTCGTTATATGGGAAGGACTAAAATGGTCAGTTGAGATAAAATGAAGGTAATGATGAAGATGAAAAAGTGTAGAAAATTTGATGAATGCATATTTGATATGTTCTTTTTTGATGTTTGTGATTAATCATAGATTTTGATTTGTTTATGGTTGAGTTGAGCTGAAATGGAAGTAGGAATGAAGAGGAAATAAAGAGGATATAAGTTAGAGATTATGGATTTAGTAAAAGAGATGAAAACTTTGTTGTTTCATAAAATCTAGAGAAGAATGTCTGCCATGATTATGCATAAGTACGATTGTGACAAAGAGGGAGAGGAGTTGCATGATCGTGCAGAAGCATGATCGTGACAGAGAGGGAACCTTAAGGGAGTCGCAAGATCGTGCGAACGCACGATTGTGACCGAGAGGAGAAATTAGGCAGTGCACGATCGTGACAAAAAGGAACCTTAGAGAAGTTGCACAATTGTGCACAAGCATGATCGTGATAGCGAGGGGATATCCAAAAATGCATGATCATGACAGAGAACAACTAGAAGGAATTGCACATGTGCATAAGTAAGATCGTGATGGTGAGAGTCAATGCCTTTTAACTATTTTTGACAGCCTTCACTCTTTTGACCATAACTTCTTCTCCGAACCTACAATTGACTTAAAATTTGGACCATGAACTCCTCACACATTGTATTTCATCTCCACCAAATTTCATAACCATATAAATTCATTAGTAAAGGATTGATAATGATTGATTGATGAATTTAGGATGAAAATGATGAAGTGTGTTGGAATTTGTTAAATGGAGTGATTTCACTGAACATGCAATAGTTTGGCCATTTCTTGATCTGTAGATCTCCAAATGAGATCCATTTTGATTTAGATTAAAATAGGGACATATGGATAAAATTTTAATGAGGAATCAAATTTTAATTCTATCTATAAGAGTTTCAAAATTTGGCTTGAAGTTGAATACAAAGTGTTGTTGTAGTTTGATTACAGTCGTAAGTTTTTTGTGTATAACTTGAAGAATAATGAACCAAATTATGATAACTTGGTTTCCTTAGAAACTTAAGACATATGGGAACATTGTTTTAGAAGTTTTTGCCTAAATACTTCATTTTCCTTGTCATAATGATCATGCAAAATTGATTCAAAAATTTATTTTGAGAAAAATTGGAATGATCGATTGAGTGATGAACTTAGAATAAATTTGGACTATTGAGGTGTAAACCTAAGTTCAAATTAGACATATATGATTTTTGATTTATGAATGACAATGTGAAGTAAATAAAGGAAACATACTCAGGATTGTCATTGAGCATGCAATGTATATAATCTATATATACATATGTGCATAAATGAGTACTTATATAATTGTTCAAATTTTTGATATGCGTAAATGTATATTGCATGATATAGAAGAGAATTTAGAGCGTCAACATCTAGATGTTGTCGGGACTTTGAGGCAACAACTATTTGAAGCAAATTGTGAGTAACGTAGATGGTCTCACTTAATAAATTATCTGTTTTAAATGTTGTATTGAATTAATTTGTGATTATGATTGTGCTGATTTTGGACATTGAATGTCCGAGGCATTTGTTTCATGAAAAATATTGGAAGTACTCTTTGTATGTGAATCTGATAGAAATAAGTATACTCAACATAATTGTTGAATGTTGGACTAAGGTCCGATGATAATATGACTGAGAATGCAATAATGAATATGACTATGTAATAATGAGCACTTTTGATTAACTGGATATATGTGATGGATTTCATTACATGAATGCATGAACATATAATGGCTAGTCTGACCTGAGTATCCACCGAAAAGGAGCATAAAGCTCAGAATGTGATTAAGAGCCAAAGGCTCGCTATGTATAATGAGCCCTGTATCTTCAACGGATAAGGGGTAGTTATCAATGAGCTCGATATTTATAATATATACAGTATAGTTATAGGCACTTGGTCATAATAATGTAAGAATTAGAAATGAGTCTCATGAGCATTGCCTATACATTTAATATGCATGTTTAAATGATTGAAACGTATTGTTGTATTGTGTTGAATGAGAACGTGAAAATTGTGAATAAAGTGTTATGTGATGCTGCATGATGATAAATGAAATGATGTGAATTATGTGATTGTATGTGTTGACATGTTATATGATTTGAGTGAACCATCGAGGATGGTTAACTCACTGGGTTCGCAAATTTACCAAAATTGCAACGTTGACATTTCATGATCGGGAGAGAGACGATATAGCTTGTAAGTCAAATTAGAAGAGAGATAGCACTAATTTTGGATAGAAGACATGGCTCAAAGGTCGGTCAGCTAAGACTAAAAAATCTAGTTTAAAACTTTTGTATAATTCCTCATGTATGTGGCATGTTTTGAGTATAGTGATGTAAACTCTGATTGGTTTTGATAATGGACATATATGGATGTCTTGTAAAGCTACAATGTATATTTGATTTTTATGAAATGAAATGAGAAATTTTGGGTTTTTAAATATTGTGATATTTACGTTTTGAATGATGATGTCATGATTAAGTTAGTGATGTGACTGCTCTAGCATGCCACCCTTGCAGGGTACATACTCTGATATCCTTTAGGGTGTCGAGTACATGTCTTGTGAGAGTGGGGTGTTATATTATTACTATAGAGAGTTGCACCAGCAATTACATATACTAAAACAAAGAGAGAGATCAATCGAAGATTACCACAAGGAGATGGAGATACTATTGATTAAAGCTAATATAGAAGAGGAGGAAAAGTTGATAATGACTCTGTTCATGGGTGGATTGAATAGGGAAATTACTGATGTTATTAAGTTGCAACATTATTTAGAGATAGAGGACTAGTGAACATTGCCATAAAGGTGGAGAGGAAAAAAAATAAGGAAGGGCATCCAAGTCTTTCTCAAATTCTAGCTGTAAATGGAATCCAAAATGGAACAAAAATGAAGATAAGAAGATGGAGAACTATTTGGATTCTAAGGAGAAAGGCAACGAGTTAAACAAAGGCAAGGAGAGGAGTACTTTAATTCAAAAAGGCACTACTGATCCATCCTTTAAACCTTCTAAACATAGGAAAATTAAGTGCTTTAAATGTTAAGAGCGTGGTCATTATGCAACTGGTTATCCTAATAGGAAAAATTGTTTATTAAGGGTTGTGAAATTGTTTCCAAGTTTGAAGATGGTAAAGAGTCTAATGTTAGTGACTTGATTATGCCACCTTTAGAAGATTATTTTGATGATGATGAGAATGTTGATTACGTTTTGAAGGGTGAACCTTTAGTTGTTAGAGTTGCATTAAACTTGAATGTGAAGGAAGATAGCCTAGAACAAAGGGAGAACATATTTCATACAAGATGTTTAGTAGGTGGGAAAGCTTGAAGCATGATTATAGATGGAGGTAGTTAAACTAATGTGGCTAACACTACTTTAGTAAAGAAGTTGGGGGAGAAGTGTGATAAACACCCTAACCTATTTAGACCACAATGGTTGAATGAAAATGACCAAGTTAAGTCACTAAGCAAGTAGTTATTGCATTCTCAATTAGTAGATATGAGAATGAAGTTGTGTGTGATGTTGTGCTTATGCAAGTTGGTCATATATTGTTGAGTAGGCCATGACAATTTGATAGGTATGTTATATATAATGGGTACATGAATAGGTATTCTTTTATATATAATGGGCCAAAAGTTACGCTTGCTCCTTTATCACCCAAATAAGCATACCTTGAAAAAGTTAAGACATAAACATGTTTGTATACAAGAGAGAGAGAGTTAAAGAGTGCATATTTAGGCAAGAGAGCTTTAATCTTGAATTAGTTTAAGGAATCTTTATTTACTAACACTGACCTTGACCTAAGTTTGCCTAGTGTGTTTGTGACTTTGTTGCAGGGAGATTGGGTTTGGGTGCATATACGAAAAGAAAGGTTTCCATAACCAAAGAAGTTAAAACTTAATAAAAGGGGTGATGGATCATTCCAAATGTTGGAACGCATCAATGACAATGCATACAAGATAGACTTGCTAGTATGTATAATTTTAGTGCTACTTTTCATGTTTCTAACTTATCTCCTTTTGACTTTGATTCAAATTCGAGGACAAATCCTTTTGAAGAAGAAGAAGAAGGGGATGATGCGAGCACAACCATGGTACTTTGTAAGAAATATGGAATTAAAGATAAGCTAGTAATGTCGGAGGGACCAACAACAAGATCAAAAGCAAAAAGTTCAAAGAAACACTTCAATCCTATGTGGTCGAATTGTAGGTAGTATGGAATCTCAAGAGATAATGAGGGTCAATGGCATCATAACTAATCAAGTTGGGCGGAATGTGCAAGAAGACTTTTATTCTTATTTAATTATTTATTTTTACATTAGACGTATAACTTTTAGCATCCTACTACTTGTGTCATGGGCTTGCTTAAATCTTTTAGGTTTAATGGGTTGTATTTTAGAAATTTTAGTTTGGGCTTTAATTATTTTGATAAAAGGCCTATGTTTAAAGGCCTTTTACGTAGTTCGGGTTTCTTTCTTTTCAAGGGGTATAAATACATCAAAATAAACATTGTTTAGGATTAGATTGGTTGATTAAGAAATTCTATAAGGAAGGATTTCTCGTCTTCTTCTATTACATCAAGAATATAATTTTTATCAAGGTAAACACTTGTGGCAAATTTCTATTCTTATTTTCAAATCAACCTTATTATATATATTTCCTTTCATATAAGTGATTAGGGGTTTATTAGGGTTGGGAATTTCATCTTGTTCATGTTCTATCCAAAATGTGTGTTTAAGGGGTTTCGAGTTCTTTGACCTTAAGGTTCCACATCAACTGCCCTAATCAATGCTTATAACAATATAAAAGATTCAGTCAATATAAAATTTGTATAATAATAAACTATTAATTAATGAAGAACCAAAATACCTTTTACATATATGATATTAGTATAAGTCTTTCACCACTATCTAATTTCAAGTTCGAAGCTAGCAAACTCATAAACCATGTCCAAGAATCATTATTCTTTACTGCACAACAATCTAAGCCAACGGATACATCCCTCTATCACTATGCCTCCAAATTACACTCAATAGCTAACTTTATAATTTAGTCTTCAAAAGTAGTCATCAATACCAAAAATTGGCCTCAAATACCTTCATACTCTTTTTATAGCGTTAAAGTAAATGTACACTTTTTGAATAGCACAAAGAGATGTGAATAAATGAATAAATAAATATTGTTGTCGATGATTTACATACCTGTAACAAACTAGTTTCTTCATTCCTGCTTATCTTTAACTCAATTGTTGATCCAGGATTACTAATCCTCATCTCACGAACATATCCTTGTCGCTTGACATATTCATTCACATAATCACTCACCCTTTCTTTTCCTTTCTTTTCTCAATCTTGTATTTGCAGCTCTACACATGCTTGAGTTGACAAATATATTGAGTTTTTTTTTTGTATTCTTCAACCATCTTTGTTGTTGAGATACTAGGCTTCTCAAATATTCTTTCCCTAAAATATCTCACTAGGAACTTAGCTGAAACCAATTTAGGTTTGTGGGTCGTAAAACAACCATGCCTGGGATTGTATGTCTCCACTTTGAAACACCGTTCATTCTTAATACAAATGACATACAACTCCTATAGGCATCCCTTGATGCATCTCACTCTAATCTTATGACTTTCACCTTTTTTAAATTTCATGTTATATCTTGTATACATTGTATAATCCACAACAAAATCTTGAATTTTTTTTGCTGATCCAAACTTTATCCCTAATCTCCAATCTACTCCCCCCACATTCTTGGAACATCTTTTAGATGTTTCTATATGATTGATTTTGGTTTTTAGTTTTCTTTACCAGCATTGGCCGATAAACCTGGAGATGTATACTTTGGCTACTGATATATGGAGTTTGGAGCTGTCAACATGGAGAATTTCGGCAATCAAGCAAAATGGGAAATTTGGTTACACAATTATGCTGATGTACTCTGCGTCAACTCTTGGCAGGTGCTTTATTATTTCTTTCTTTTCTAAATTTATTGGATTTAAGATAAATATTTTGTGTCAATCCTATATGAAGCTACCCCTCTCTCTCTTTCAACACATTCTTATATTTTGGAAAATTTGTACTTAGCTACTAAGTAAGCTTCTAAGCATGGATATTTATGATGTGCAACTCTTTTTGCTATTATCTATTGTTATTCATTAAGTGATTAAAAACATAGGTCAGAATGTTCCTAACTAGTTTTTTAATTGGATTATTTATTCTAATAATTGAATCTTCAGCAACTCTTCTTTTGAATATTAAGTGCAACTTGCTGTATGATAAGATAAACTGTACTGTAGATTGAAGATTCCCTATGGACAGTTCATTCCATCAAAACCTTTTAGGCATCAACCAATGTTCTTATTTACCTAGTTTATAATAATATCTAGATCTATAGTTTTTTGTCTGCACAACAACTTAGTCATCTCTTTATAAGAACGTTGACTAGTTTACTACACAAACATAGAAAGATGGAGTTAATGTTTTGACTACAGGTCCCTGACAGTGTGCCATTGTTTCTTTTTTATCATTAGTAATTCTCATATTGGTTTGTCGTCTTGTTGTACAAAGGATTCTAGGAGATGCATGCAAAATATGCATTAGCAAAATGTGCAGATTGGATTTTTAATTGTAGTATCTAGCTTTGATAGTGTATTGGTAGGTGTTTATCCCTGTCAGTCTTCTTTTCGTTACCTTCTGTCATTTCACAATTTTTTTGTTATAGGTGAAAAGATACATTGATGCGTACTCAGGCTCTTCAGCCATTGGGTTTTCTAGTGAAGATTTGTTACACATATAAGATGTATATGATAAAGTATTGTTGATAAATTTATTGTAACATATATTTTTTATTTAATGACAACATTATTGTAACATATAACTTTCATACTTGTGACGAAATCTATTAGACAATATAGCCACTGATGCAAATTTCTTTTACAACTAATGTAATTCCATTAATGAATTGATAGTTTTATTTGTGGCAATAATAAACACATTAGTGATAATACTTTTTGAATGAACCAATTTTCATTTTTGTGATGAAATGATTCTAACATTTTTTTATTAAAATATTAGTGACCAAAAAGTAATGGACACTGATAAAAAATTACTAATGGCAAATATTGTTACTATTTATAATTATTTTAGTGGCAATAATGTTGTAACAATAAAATGAAGTACTGTTATGACTTCATTCGTAACTACTTTATATTATTTGTGTCAACAAACTTGTTATAAATATTTAAAGTTGTTGTGGCTATATAGTGTTGTCACATATTATATAGGTTTTAGTGTCGGCACTTTTGTTACAATATAATGAAGTATTGTTACAACTTTATTCGTCACTACTTTATATTATTCGTATCTACAAACTTGTCATAAATAAGTATAGTTGTTGTGACTATATAGTGTTGTCACACATTTGATAGGTTTTAGTTTCGACAATTTTGTCACAATAAAATGAAGTATTGTTATGACTTAATTCGTCACTACTTTATATTATTTGTGACGATAAACTTGTCATAAATATGTAAAGTTATTATGACCATATAATTTTGTCACACATTTTACAAGTTTTAGCGTCAGTATTTGTGTCACAAAAATGTTGCATAATTGTGACCATTTTTTAAATTAGTCACTATTTTACTAGTGACGGAGGTATTTGTGACGAGAGGTGACGATCTCAAATATTAACCATTATTAATAATAATGACAAATATTACTGTTTTTAGTGACAACTTTTACTTTCACTAAAAATACAATTTCTTGTAGTGAAAGACAACTCCCAATGAAGAAGATTGTAGTCCCACTGAAAGTAGAGCTAAAATAGTTACCTGAGAATTTGAAATATATGTTTTTGGGAGAAGGGAAAGCATATCCTACCATTCTTGCATCCTCTTTGAATGCTGACCAAGAAAAAGGGACTTTGAGTGAAAAGAAAAGACTAAAAAAAGACTATAGGATCAGGTTTGAGTTACATTAAGGAAATTAGTCCCTCTATATGCATTCATAGGATATACTAAAAGAGGGGGCTAACCCAGTGAGGGAAACCTAAAGAAGACTTAATCCCATTATGTGGAAGGTAATGAAGAAGGAGGTTTTGAAATTGCTCAATGAGGGTGTGATCTATCCAATTATGGATGGTGAGTGGGTGAGCCCAGTTTATATAGTTCTAAAAAAAACTAGGCATTGCTATTGTTAGAAATGATAAAAAGAGTTAGTGCTTACTAGGACTATTATTGGTTGGAGAATGTGTATCGATTACAAGAAACTGCATATGGTTACCAAAAAGGAGCATTTTTCTCTCCCTATTATTAATTAAATGTTGGAGAAATTTTTTAGACATGAGTTTTATTGTTTTCTTGATGATCTTTCAGGTTATTACTAGATACTGATTGCTCCTCAGGACCAAGAAAAAACAACATTCACTTGTCCATTTGAGACATTTCCTTTTAGGAGGATGTCATTTGGTTTATATAATATACCTACAACATTTCAAAGGTGCATGTTTTCCATTTTCAAACATGATCGAGCTATTTATGAACAATTTCTCAATCTTTGGTGCCTCTTTTGATGATTGTCTAAATAAGTCGATTGAAGAACTTGAAAGATGTATTAAATGCAACTTGACTCTAGGTTGGAAAAAAAGTCATTTTATGGTAAAAAAATGTATAGTGCTAGGTCATGTGGTGTCAAAAAAGAGAATTGAGATTGATAAGGCTAAAATTAAAGTTATAGAAAAACTTCCGCCATCCACTTCTGTCAAGGGTGTTAGAAGTTTTCTAGGACATGCTAGATTTTATAGGAGGTTTATCAAAGATTTCTTTAAGATAAGTCATCCTTTATGTCAACTGTTAACTAAAGATGTCCATTTTGATTTTAATGAGGAATGTGTTAAGGCCTTTAACATTCTCAAAGAAAAATTAATCTTTGCATCGATTATTGTGGCCCTTCATTGGTCTTTGCCTTTTGAAATTATGTGTGATGCTTCCGATTTTGATGTGAAGGTTATTTTAGACCAAAAAGTTGAGAAATCTTTGCATGTAATTAATTATGCCAGCCTGAATTCAAGTGATGCACAAATAAATTACATAACTATCGAGAAAGAATTGTCAATTGTGATTTTTATGTTGGAAAATTTTAGATCTTATTTTTTAGGCTTAAAAGTTATAATCCATTCTGATCATGCAACTCTTAGATATCTTTTGACCAAAACTTCGATCAATTAGGTGGATTTTGTTGTTTCAAGAGTTTGAAGTGAAAATAAAAGATAAAAAAGAGAGTGATAATTTGTTGCAGACCATTTGAATAACTTGGAAACTCATGAACAACAAAAGAAACATACAATTGCTAAGAACTTTCCTAATTAGTAGTTATTTGTTGTTAGTAAAGTGCCTTGGTATGTTGACTATGTAAATTATCTTGCTTGTGGCATTAAGACCTAATATGATTTTTCAAGAAAGGAAAAGTTTTCTTCACTTAAGCAGGTATTATTTTTGGGATGATCTATACCTCTACAAGATTTACAAAGATGAAATCATTTGAAGGTGCATTCTAGAGGAAGAACATGTAAGTGCTTTGACCTTTTGTCATGAACTCCACTGTGGAGGCCATTTTGGAGGGCAAAAAACTACTTCTAAGGCTCTTCAAATAGTTTGTATTGGTGCACTTTGTTTAAGGATGCTCATATCTTCTGCTTAAAATGTGATAAATGCCAATGAACAGAAAATATAAGTCAAAGAAATGAAATGCCCCCAACTAACCAATTGAATATTAAATTATTTGATTTTTAGGGTATTGATTTTATGGGCCCTTTTCTTAAATTTTTTGGATTTGAGTATATACTAGTTGCAGTTGATCACTTGTCTAAATAGTGAAGTGAATCATACATTATTACAATGCTTATTATATGATTTATAAATGCACAAGAAGGGGGGTTGAATTGTGTATTTCCCCTTTTTAAAAAAACCTTCAAAATCGTTTTGTCAAAATAAAAACTTGTTCTTTTCACAAGAACTACTGCAAATCAAAGTTAATCGTATTCTTCGAAAACTTGTATGAAAACTAAGTAAAATTGAAACTTTGAACGATAAGAAAGATAAGAATAGAGAGAAGTTGACACAATAATTTTTACACCGGTTCACCCCAAACCGTGGGCTACGTCTAGTCATCAGATGTCTTTCTGAGATTTCACTATCTCTCAACAACTTTACAAGTATTCTTTCTTTCTGAGCCTATTCAGGTCTCTTTACAGTCAGTATTTTTTTACTCTTAGCCTCTGCAGGCTATCTGTACCACTTTCTTACAGAAATATATTTGAGCTTTATTACAGTAAGATAGCTCTAGCTATTTGCACAATAAACGCTCAAGTAAGCTTTGAAACAATTGTTGCATGCGCGTATGTTTATGTAATGTATGTGTCTGTAACTTTGCAATCTTTAACTTCGACTCATATTTATAGCCTTTGTCTGCAACTTCTTCTTGAATCTTGCTTCTTGAATCTTGAAAGAAATGGTTATTCAGTTGAGTTCTGTAACTAACTCAAACTGATTCTTGATTCAGACGTGATTTGCTTCCGTCTACTTTTCATTGTCTGTTTTTTTCTTTCGTCTGCTTTTGGCTTCCGTCTGCTTTTGGCTTTCGTCTGCTTTTAGATTTCGTCTGCTTTTGGCTTCCGTCTGCTTTTGGCTTCAATCTACTTTTGGCTTTCGTCTGTTTTTCAATCTCCTTCTGCTTTTCATTCTTTCGTCTGTTTTTCAATCTTCGTCTGCTTTTCATTCTTTCGTCTGTTTTTCTTCTATCGTCTACTTTTCTTCTATCGTCTGCTTTTCAATCTTCCGTCTGCTTTTATTCTTTCGTTATTTGTACTTCATCAAAATCATTTATGTAAAGTCATTTTGACTTAACAAATAGGTAGAAGCAATACCCACTTGAACTAATGATGTTAATATTGTTGTTAAATTTGTGAAGGAAAATATTTTTAACATGTTTGGGATTCAACGAATAATTATAAGCAATGAAGGATTGCAATAAGCTTTTTGAAAAGCTTATGAGGAAATACACAATCACTTACAAGGTGGCAACCCAATACCATCCACAAATATCCGAACAAGTGGAAACAAGTAATAAGAAAATTAAGGGGTTTTAGGAAAAGATTATGCGCTTATCAAGGAAGGATTGGTCAACAATGTTAAATGATGCACTACGGGCATATCGATCATCTTACAAAATTGTCTTAGGAATGAGTCATTATAGGTTAGTTTTTGGGAACACTTGCCATTTACCCGTAGAGGTTGGTCACAAGGCATTGTGGCCAATCAAGACAGTGAACATGAACATAGATGATGGAGGAAGAGACCATTTGCTTCAAATCTCAAAATTAGATGAGCTCTAGTATAAGGCTTATGAGAATTTAAGAATTTAAAGGAATAGACAAACGACTTCATGATAAGGGTCTTATAGGTAAGTCTCTAACACCTGAAATGAAAGTTTTATTATATAATTCTCATTTGTGTTTGTTTCCTGGAAAATTGAAATCAAGGTGGAATACCCACATAGTGCATGAGTAATGAGGTGTCTAGCTAAAAGATGTTAAAGAATCACTGAATAGGAGGCAACCTATAAAAAAACTTTCAATTCTTTGTTATTCCTTTTTACTGAATTTCGACTAAGTTTGTTTGCTTTGTGTGCCCAATTCACAGATCATGTAACCCAATCTAGAGCATTTGAAAGGCAAGCAAATGAGAGGATACACAACATTAAGGCTAACGTGGTAGAGATTAGGAACTTGATGGCTAAAATGAATGCTTGCTTTGGACAGCCACCACACCCACCTTTGTTTTGTATTTATATCCTTTTTCTTTTTATTGCTTTTTAGTTTTAATTTCTCTTTGTTTTAATTTTATCCTTGTTTGATAGTTGTTTTGCGTCTTAGGTCCCTCATCTATTTACTTATCACATTGAGGGCAACGTGACATTTAAGTGGTAGGGGGAGTAGTAGTTTATAGAAAAAATTAAGTGTTTTTCTCATTTAATAATTAGATATGCATCGTCATAAAATAAACTTGATCGAGATTAGAAATTTATACTATGAATGAATAAGTATAATTACATGATTGGGACAATTGACTTGGATTTTGATTAAAAGAAAATTAACTTGTTGTGATGGATGAATGACACTTTCTTCGGTAAGATTTTCAGCCTCTTGAAATACTAAACACCAAAATCAAGTGTTATTTGTTGAGAATGTTCTTTCATGACTGAGGAACTCTAGAACTTGCTTGTGAATACTAGTTAAGATCACATAATCTTATGCCAATATTGAAATGATGAAGGCAATTAGGATTTATCCCTTTTTGCTTAAAAGGCCACCATAATTTTACTTTTAGTGAGTCCCCTTTGAGCTTAACATGAAACCTTTTCTTTCTGTAAACCCAAAATATGATCCTTAACCTTGATTATTTATTTTCTTCATTATACTTACCAGAAGGCTGAGTTAAGCATTTGAACTTGTAACACCCCGCTCCCGTAAGACCCAGACCCGATATCGATGGTAATATCAGAATCCGTGCCCCGCGAGGACGAGATGCTACCTCTCTCAGATACAACACAGTACCAAAAAATTCGTTTTGAAACAATCATATACTCACATATATGCTTGTTGCGGAAAACAGTTTACTAAATACACAAATACATAAAAGCAAAGTCTTCACTTTAATGCAGACGCAACTGATCTCGTCCTCAACTGGCACTTCATGCTCTCTATACGCCCGTTACCTGATGGGATATTCTTCTGAGTCCTGAAAAACAATTGCAAATTTGAATGAGTTTTTGCAAACTCAATGAGTGACCATCATCGATGG
>JANZLF010000001.1:14983459-14995633 GCA_026546835.1 Erythroxylum foetidum | reverse complement strand
AAACTTAATGGAATAAATCCATTCCCTTGGAATTGAAAACCCCAAAGCAAACACTATTTTTTACAATTATTCCATTCCTTCATTCCCAAACCCTCAAACCAAACGCCCCCTTAGTTTAAAATTCTTCAAACTCTTCGATAACACCAAAAATCCCTAACATCTCATACAACCCATGTACAACAACATCGAGGTTAGAAAGTTTAGGTTTTCTTGTGGCAATAAAGAAGACAACATAGCGAGAGTAGCAAGTGAAAGGTGAGAGAATAGGTTTAACGTTGGTGGAAGTTGGTGAGAAAATTCACGAAGAAGGTGAAGATAGTCACGAAGTCTAGTTTCAACAAGGCTTTGATGTGGTTATTCATCTCTTTCAATAGAAATCAGTAGATTCTTTAGTTTAGGTTGATTAATTGTTGCATACGACCCATTTTATTTCAATTTAAGAGGTAAAACTTCAAGATGTACCCTTTGCAAGCGTCAAAACTATGATAGGTTTTCAGTTTCTACATATTAACTAATTTTCTTATTCTTCATCTAGAAACTGCAAATATTGTGTTCGATTATTTTTTCTTGAATCAAGGATGTGGGTGAATGATATACAAAAAATGACTTTGCGTTTATTGTATTCTTAATTTGGTATTGCTTCTCAGATGAATTTTCTTTTCTTGTTAAATTTTCCTTGTGCAGGAGAAAATGAAAGTTGCTTTCAATGGATGATTTGCCAAAGCAATTGGTTTTGGGAGATCTTGAGTAGGGTCAATAAGACTTTTGATCGAAACTCTACTTCATTAGCATGTAAGCGCTTCTTCAATCTAGATAGTGAACAGAGACAATGTCTACGGGTTGGTTGTGGATTAGATACTACAAATCATGCTCTAACCTCCCTCTACAATAGATTTCCCAACTTGTTTAAACTGGAAATAACATATGCTAGATGGAAGTCCAAGCTGGGAAAATAGTTAGACTACCAAGGACTTGCCATTCTCGCTAACAACTGCCCTTATCTAACTGATCCCACGTTAAGTTATTGCATTTTCATTAGAGACGTTGGCCTTCGTCAATTATCCTCTTGTTCCAAGCTTTCTGCCCTGAAGTTGAATTTTACTCTAAGAATTAATGGTTGTGGCATATTATCTCTTGTTGCAAAAGTCTCTCCATTCTTCACTTTATTTGATGTCTTAATGTTACTAGTGTTAAATGGCTTGAACATCTTGGGAAGCTCCAAACACTTGAGGACCTTTTGGTCAAAAACTATAGAGCCATTGGGGAAGGAGATTTGATTAAGCTAGGATTTAGCTACAGAAAATTAAAAAGATTTCAACTTGAGGTAGATCCTAACTATAAATATATGAAGGTATATGATTGGCTAGTTGTTGATCGATGACAGAAGCAATGGGTCCTATGTGAATCCATGCTGGAGTTAAGCCTGATGAATTGCATCATAAGCCCAGGAAGAGGTCTAGCATGCATTTTGGGGAAATGTAAGAATTTGGAGAAGATTCATTTAGATATGTGTGTTGGTGTGAGGGACTATGATTTAATATGCTTGTCTCAAAATGTAAGCAGTCTTCGGTCAATTTCACTTTGATTTCCTTCTGATTTCTCCTTGCCTCTTTTGATGAACAACCCATTGAGGCTAACCAATGATAGTCTTCGAACAATTGCTTATAATTGTTCAATGCTTGAATCCATCAGCTTATCATTTCTGATGGGGAGTTTCCCTCTTTTTCATCATTTACATTGAATGGGATCCTTATGTTGATTAAGGTGTGTCCAATTCGATGGCATACACTTGACCATGTGTATTCCTTCAACGACATTGGGATGGAAGCTCTTTGTTCTGCCCAGCATCTTGAAACCTTGAAGCTTGTTAAATGTCAAGAGATCAGTGGTGAAGGGCTGCAGCTTGTGAACCACTTCCCTCGCTTATGCTCATTACGCTTAAGAAAGTGTTTGGGTGTAACAGATGATGGACTAAAGCCTCTTGTTGGGTCATGCAACTAGAATTCGTATCCATTGAAGACTGTCCTCAAGTTTCCGAAATAGGAGTTATCGGGATTGCAAAATCTGTCTCAATCCGGCAAGACTTGTCTTGGAGGTACTAGGTTTTGAGATGTATTCATTTGGTCCAGTTCCTTGACAAATTGCTAAAATTTATCATTATTTGAAGTTATAAACCACTTGTCACATTTGCTTCTACTACATATTACTTGGATTAAGATTCTTTTTTAGTATAAAGTTCACGCTGCTCTATTTAGCCCATCAAATAAGTTGTGAGGATTTTCCTTCATCTTTGTTTAAAAGAATTCGTAATTGTTTTCTACTGGTTCAAATATGGAAGTTTTGAATTTAAATGCCAAAGAGCAATTTAGTTCCCATTGTTAACACTAAAATTTGAGTTAGATCTTAACATTTTTGTGCATTCAAAATGAACCATAATATTTTAAAAACCGTTCAAAATAGTCATTAACTAGATGAAACAACTAACATGAAATTTATTTTATAGATTTGGATTTTTTTATTAAGCAAGATGATGACGTGAATTTTTTATTTAAGATAGAAGTGGGTCTCATATGAGGTTAAACGATGCATTTGGAAGTTTAAAGTTAAATGGAAGTAGATCCCACTTTCATTTGACTTACTTCCATTTAAACGGTGCGTTTGGGAGCCTGAGTTTAAATGAAAGTAAGTCTCATTTCTATTTAAATAGTGCATTTGGGAGGTTGAGTTTAAATGGATGTGAGGCCCGCTTCCATTTAAACGTTGCGTTTGGAGCTCTTCCCTTCTCTATTGCTCACCGTTTTGAAGCAATAAACGTAACATTCTTCCTTCTCCCTTAATCCCTAATTCTCTTTAATCACTAATCTATAACATTCTTCCTCTTGATTTTCTTCAACAAATAACAATATCTAACCTGTATCGCCGCCACCACCTGAAAGATTAATGTTCATGTATCACCAATCTATGTGGAACGATTGTTGTTCTTGTATCACCACAATCATCACCATGTCTGCCATTAAAATCACTTCGTCTACCATATCCTAAGAATTAAGGATTAATGCCACCGCGGAGGTGAAAAAGTTACTCTTTCTAATAGTACCACATTATTTCATGCTAGAAAGATAGGACGGCTTTGTGAAAAAAGATATTATACGCATTTTTTCATGTCAAATGTGGCAAAATTTTGTCAAGCATGTGAAAGATAATGACGGGATTGTATATATATGATTGACATGTAGCATTTGGAAGAATAATAAAAACTTTTAGTCATATGTAGGAATTGCTCACTTAAACAAACCAAACTAAGTCATAATTTGCATGAGATGTGAGAATTCTATCTTCTGATCTCTAAATGCCTCCACAATTGGGGCGTTGCATCAGTATTGCAAGTTAGGATTGTTAGGTTATTGGTAATTGAAAATTAAACAATTTAAGTTGAGGAATAGTCTATAAGTCAGATGAGAGTCGTGTCATAAAATAAGGATTTAAGCTTTCCAATTCAAGAAATGATCAACTTCATTGAAAACTTGTGTTATGATCTTATTGAGAATAAAGTCTTGGGTGGAGTATACGTGTTGATCTGTAATGGAGCTGTTTTATATGTGTTGTGGTGTAGGAACAATTTAATATGCTTAATTATAATATAATGATCAAGTTTCTTCATCATTTGTTCCATATTCTCTGTTTGAGTGCAGCTCTGAGACAATGCCATGGAGTCTAATCTTTTGATTTATAGTTCTTTATACCCTCATATGATGTGTCTTCAGTTTAAATTTGAATGTGAATATATTTTGGTGTTGCATCTCTCAATCAAGTAGTGTTCAATTAATTACATATTAATCAATATTTGATAATTGGTTTGAGCATGAAAGTTGAATTTGTGACTTCTTGTGATGCTACATGGTTGCAAAGCATTGTGACGCCTTTGCTTCTGTAGATTGAAAGGATAATTGCTACTGGCAACAAGAATATTGGGTGATTACATAACAATAACATTGTTACTAAACAACATTGTTATAAAATAGTCCAATTGTGTATTGTGTTTATTAAATTTTAATGATTGTGAAGGAAGTTGGTTGACAACAGATAATCTAAGATAGTATGCCCTATTTTTGATGAAATCATTTATTAATATCGAACCATAGATTTATGCACTTCATAAAGCATGTTGTCGATTTTGCTGTATATTGTTTCCATCTTTGCTTTCTCTACTATTTTAGTATGTTGGACATGGTCGAATGATTTTTCTTATTTGTAGCTTTCATGCAAGTTGGATGATAAAGAAATATGATGAATAAATTGGGAGATTTATGACATTACTTAGTTTTAAGTGGTGTGTTTTTTTTCTTTAGTTTTTTTTTACCATTTTCATGGAATGAGACTAATCAAATCCACTTCTTTGTACTTACAACACCATATGTTTATAGTGAGTCTATAGTCAAATTTAGATTGTTAATATTATATAAATTGGATTGCTTTTTAAATATACAAAAAACTCTATGGTAGGTCCAACCAAATTCTATTATCCTCATTATACCGTACTGACTCTTAATGTAATCAACTTGAAAAGTTAACAATCTTTATGACTTTGGATTTTACCTTCCAATGATGCCTACCATTTATTCTTTGAGTTATATCTCTCCAAAATATTTTGTTGAATTGTGAATGTTAAATAGGGATTCTTGTGGATGGGTGAATAGGTGAATAGCTGCTTTTTGTTATATGAGTTCATGTCTTAAGAATAGTTGATTAATTAGGAGTACTAAAAGTATTAATATAATTTTGTTGCGACTACTTAAAGATATAGACGCTACGTCTTCAAATAATACTATATTAAATCCAAATAAAATTATTTGGTGTGTTATTGTGATTTAAGAGCTCCGTTAAGAACTTCATGCAGTGATAATAACCCAAGAAGAAGATTTTATGGTTGGTTGATCCTGTAAGTTTATGTTTCGATAAGGTAAACTTGTTTGTATAAAAGTTTAATATTTTTCTTTTGAATTATTAATTATCTTTTAGGTTGAAAGATGTGCTTTTTTTTAAGTTGTACCATGACAAATTTAAGTAAAGAGTTGTTGAAGTAATTCATAAGTTGAAGAAAAAACTAGGTATGTTAAAGAAGAAGGCTCAACAAACCACAATTAAATCATGTTCATCGTTGAAAGTTGAGGAACAAATAAAGCTAATTAAAGAAGATATTGTTTTGTTGGAAAAAGAGAAAAATAAGCTTAAATTTGTTTTAGTGATTATCATAATAAGGGTTTTTGTACTTATGTTGAGTGTTATAATGTGGTTTGTTGTGGGCATCTTAAACTAAATTGTAGTATCTTGTTTAAATCTTAAATTATAAAGAATGAAAAATCCTCATTTCAACTAAGTTATAATATATTGTGCATTGTATTTTGTCTTTATTGTTTTGTTATTCATGAAATTGCCTTAAAGATGCCTAATTAATAGTTGAAAAAATTATCAACAAGTATATACAAAAGTGATTATATCACAATAAACAGTTAGAGGGTATATACAAAAGTGATTATATTACAATAAACAATTGGAGCAGTATATACAAAATTATATAAGAATAATTAATTGGAGTAGTATATAAAAAGGTAATTTATATAATAATAAATAATTGGAGTAGCATATACACAAGTGATTATATCATAATCTCTCTATAGACAAAAGTGATTGGATCTATTTGTCCATATATAGAAGTGATTAGATGTATTAACTAAAGTTTCAACAACACATAGACAATATTAATGTAAAGTATGTAAATTAACCACATTACTTCCCTCATTTGCACTTGATTGAGAAGGGTGATCGTGTATTGGTTGATTCATTGATGATCTCCTCCTCATTGCTTTAGTTTGTAATTGTTGAGAAGTTATAATAGGTTGTCCTTCGAGCCTTAAACCTCTTGGTTCAAAAGACAACTAGAATGAATATGGATCAATTTCTCTAAATTTTTGTTTACTATTATACAAAGAGCTACCAACCTACAAACAAACATATCATTAACATTATTCATTTGTAAAAGTAATCTTTAATGTCATTAATGGTCATATACTTACAATATTTCTTTCTTGACTTGCCACAACAATATGTTCAGCTTGTGAAGAGATCTCAAAGATGACTTAATAAATATGAATAAAAGAATTTCATAAATGATCACTAGATATATAAAGAATACATGGTAATCAAAGAATATTTTACACCTTTGGAGATTGCTAAGCAGGTTAAGATGAGCCTTGAATCATACATTTTTTGGCATTATGGCTAGAATTGCCACATTTTTTACATGTTTATACTTGATCATTTTGATTCAATTTGTTTGGATTTTTCAACTTAATAGGCTCATTTATTCCTCTCCTTCTAACTATTTTAGGTCTTTATGGCATATCTCTTTTGGGTAGGGGTTTATTAGTTCTGCATCAATAGGTGGCTAGAAAATTAAACCTCTAATAAGTTGCAACATATGCTCATACAATGCTAGGAATTTGGATATCTTCTAGTAGTCATCCATAAATGCCTCTGACCATTGCTTGGAATGGTGAATAATGTTTATAGCATGCTTGCAAAGATGTCCTTCAAGCTCTCATGTTCAACCATATGAGTGGTGTCTACCAATCCTTACAATATGCTTGCCATCACCTTTGGAAACTTCATATACTCCATTACCATTCGAAACTATTCTTGCAACACCCCACTCCCGCAATGACCCGAACCCGACATCGATGGTGATATCCGAATCCGAGCCCCGCGAGGGTGGCGTGCTAGTGCACTACATTCACTCAAAAGTCAGTATGATTTTTTTTCCATAAATACACACTATGCGGAAGCCAATCATCACATACAATCAATAATAATTTCTATGGCCATTTGGGCCCTTTCACAAATACAAAACACTTAAGTCAATTTGACTTTACAATTGACATAATCATTTATACAAAAATTCATAATACACAATGATATAAAGAAATAAGAAAAATACTAATGCAGACGCGAACTGATCCCGACCTCTACCCTTCACTTGAAAGCTGTATAGATACTCCCGTTGGCCTAACGGGGTATTCTTCTGATCCTGAAAAATAATTACAAAATTTGGGTGAGTTTTGCGAACTCAGTGAGTGACCATCATCAATTGCTCACCCAGCCATATAACATATAACATAAACAATTCATATCATTTCATTCACATACACTAGATCAATCATTCCACTTGTTTTATTCATATCATTTTACCTGTCATTTCCTATATCAATTGCTCAAGTTCATGATATTTCACATTCACTATCAGTCAATCATTTATGTCATGCATATGCAGTGCATATGAGACTCTCTTTCTATTTGTGACTTTGTTGTGACCTAGTGCCAGTACTGTCCCATAAAGGGCTCATCAATAACTGTTCTATGTCGGGTTCATTGATAACTGTCCCGTGTAGGGCTCATTGATAACTGTCCCGTGTAGGGCTCATTGATAACTGTCCCTTGTAGGGTTCATTGATAACTGTCCCATGTAGGGCTCATTGATAACTGTCCCGTGTAGGGCTCATTGATCGTTGAGCTTGTAGCTCTGATCGGTAGCTACTCGGGTTACAACTACTATTTTATTTCATGCATTCATGCAATGAAATGCATCACTCACAATTACCTATCCCATTCAATCATTTTCTCATAACATCGGATCTTAGTCTGAAAATCCACATTAAAGTGGAGCATTTCACATTTTCATTTATAACTAAATACACTTTTACCAATTACATATTTACACATCATTCATCCAATTGACAGTCAATAGCACTTCAATATTCAAATCAATATCACAATCATTGGACCGTGGTCTGGCATTCCACATTAAAGTGAAGCATTTTACAATTTCATTCATGTCCCAATACACGATTAACAATCACATATGTCATCGGACCGTGGTTTGGCATTTAGCAATCATATAATGCACATCCAAAGACACACTTGTCAATCACTTTAAATGCACATAGGTCATCCAATTCACATTCAAGTAGCACTTTAATATTCCAACTCCCCCAATACACACTCATCGGACCTTCTGTCCGGAATCCACATTCAAAACACAATTCATCACCCTTTTTATGAATATTTAGAAATCAATCAATGCAATTTTAGGAAATAGAACAATTAAAGAAAGGAGACCATCTCGGTCCACTCACAGTACGCTGCAGAGTAGCAATTTCTTCCAAGTTCCAGATGCGCCTTTATTCAGATGTTTAACCTGCACAATCACAATTTGTGCAAAACCCTATTCATTCTAAATTTCCAAATTTCAAATTCATAGATTAACCAAAAATCACATAGCCATTCTATAATCATTCCAACCCAACTCTAGCAACATTTTCAAATTATAAACACTTGCTTCCTCATCCAAGACAAAATCCCTAATTCAAGGAAATCCGAAATTGAACAATTTATACCATGCAATAACCACAATTGATCTTAGAAAACTCAATCTCATACAATCCTCAATCTATTTAAACCAAATTTCATTCAAAAATTTAACAATTCAAAAATTGTCCTTACCTTCATCCTTTACCAAATTCGAAAATTTCTTGGCTCTAAAGGAAGCTCTCATCTTCCTCTACCTTTTTTCTTCATGGATCACCATAAAAATCACTCTAGAAGGGCTTAGAAAATCAAGACCTAGCTTTGCTTTTCTTCTTCTCCTTTCTTTCCACCCACCGAAAGCTCTCACTCTACTCTCTGTTATTTCTCTTCTGTTATTTTCTAAGTGTCGTTCATCACTCTCTACTCCTGCTATTTAAAACAAAGCCCCACTTCACTATTTTACCAAAATGTCATTAATGAGTGCCAAGTTTCCCATTTACCCTTACATGTAAGCCTTATGACTCAAGACCTTAAGTGGTCTGCCAATTTTACCCTTCATGCATTTTACCACCGACGGTCACCCAACTTCACTCCAGAAATTGAACGTCTTAGGGCTAAATTGGGGTCGGACCTCTTCAGAACATTAGTAGCCCCATATCGCTAGTTCAATTTGAAACAAGAACCAGATCGTTAGGAGCTCTCAAAGCTCAAGATATCACCAAATTACTGACCCAAGTTAAGAGAAATATCCAGCTCAAACTCTTTCAATCGGTCATCTCACTTTGATCCGATCGGTTTTCCTCAAATAAATCTCAAAAACCATACGTTTGGTATGGAGAGATAGAGGGATTTCATTGGAATCCAATGCTTCAACAATCAAATCGATCGAATGACAAACAAAAAAGTTATGACCAACATAGTGGAGAGAGGTTGGTCGGCTAAAACTGAACAAATATGGGTAGAGTGGTGCGCCTATGCGAGGCGCTCAGTCGATCGACCCTATTAGTAGAGCGGTGCGCCTACACGAAGTGCTTGGTCGATCGACCACATTGGCAGAATGGTGCGCCTACGCGAGGTGCTCGGTCGATCGACCATATTGGTAGAACGGTATGCCTACGTGAGGTGCTCAGTCGATCGACCATATTGGCAGAGCGGTGTGCCTACGCGAGGCGCTCGGTCGATCGACCATATTGGCAGAGCGGTGCGCCTACGTGAGGCGCTCGGTTGATCGAACATATTGGCAGAGCGGTGCGCCTACGCGAGGTGCTCGGTCGATTGACCATATTGGCAGAGCGGTGCGCCTATGCGAGGCTCTCAGTCGATCGACCATATTGGCAGAACGGTGCGCCTACGCGAGGATCTCGATTGATCGGGCGTGCGCAATCGCTCGGTCATCAGGGGTCGGTCGACCATCTGAGGTCGGTTGGTCGGCTAGCACCTGATCTGACCTTTAAACTTCTAACACTTATAACTTTTGGCCTCGAACTCTAAATTTTACAATCTTGGTAGAGATAGAAAGATCACAGAACGCTCTACAACTTTCATTAAGGACTTAACACCAAAATCAGTCTCTAAAAGGGGTCAAAAGTCCCTGCAAAAGTGGTTGTTTGCCAACTTCATCCAAAACAACATCAGAACAAGCAGGCATCAAAACTTGTAACTCCATTGTCCATAATTCCCATGCTTTATATCAATGAACAGATAAAACACACTCAACAACTCTCATGAAGACCACATTAAAAAATTCAACCTAAATCAATAGAGAAAAAAATTCATCAAAATTTTAGGTCACAAAATTCCTTTTTGCCGTTCATGCCTCACACATAACTCACTTTCAAAGCAAACTCCAACCCCCCTTCAAACTACAAGTGGACAGCACTTCCTCCTTAAGAATTCTAGCCAAATTTTCTCACGTTTAATTAAGTCAAACCTCATCTCAATAGGATAACCATATAACAAGTTATGATCAAAAACTTAACTCACATCCTACTTCATCCATACCATTTTTAACCCACATAACATTCGATCCACTCCTTATATGCGCCACAGCCAAGTCACAACCTAACCTTAAACACAAGTCCACACATTTGTAGCAGCTACCCTTAACTATCTCCCATAATCAACACTCATTTAAAAGCTATGCAAACTTAATCCAATTTCAACAACATCAGTACACAATTTGCCTCAACGCACCAGTATTCATTTAAAACTTGAAATAAATTTTCAAAACGTTCACATAACAATGCATCTCATATGGTCACTCATTACAGCTTTGTCAATTATTCATGAATTACGATCAAGTATATCACAATGATGTCATAATTGCACATTGATCAAAATACCGTATGATCACCTAGGCAGCACTTTTATTTCTTTTCCACTTAAACATAAGGCATTTTGCCTTTCACTCAATCAAAATGGTTCAAATCAAATGCATATGTAACACTTTTCCAATTTATCACGGTGTTGTAACCGAGCGCCTAAACTGTCCCAATATGGGCGCATTAATCGTTGAGCATGAGGCTCTGAAGTCACTGTGGGCTCAAGGCCTAAGTACAGTGAGCTTTTAGCTCTTAGTGGCTGCTACGGTCACAACTGTCATTATCTGATCATGCACTAATGAATGAAGTGCATGTGTAACAATCAAGCAGTATATACATTACAATCAAGTAGTTCTCAAATTCTCATATGTGTGTATGTCACAATGTGTGTAAACTTGCCAATGCATTTCGGGTTCGAACCCTTAATATGGGAACGAGATGTTACGCTGTGAGCCTGATGAGAGGTTTGACTAAGCAGTATCATTACTGCAGGACAACTTACCAGTGGTGGAAGACTGTTCCAGGCAGTACCACCAGGCCTTGTCAATTGAAGTGGAAGACTTTCTGAGAGTCTTCAGAGACAACTACATGCCCAAGGTCTACTTGGATATGAAGATGCAAGAGTTCTTGGAACTGAAGCAGGGCAAAATGTCATTGGCGGACTATGAGGTCCGATTTAATGAATTGATGGGTTATGCTACCGCTCTGATTCCTAAAGAGGCAGACAAGTGCAGGAGGTTTAAGAATGGGCTTAATATGGAGATGAGAACAAGGTTGGCGAGGTCAGATATGGGCACTTTCACTGAGTTGAGAGCTGCCTCAATTAGAATTGAACAGCTGATGAAGGAGAAACAAGTAGAGACTGGGCAAGGGTCCAGAGGAAAGATGTAGCACCCCACTCTCGTAAGACCCGAACCCGATATCGATGGTGATATTCGAGACCAAGCCCCGCGAGGGTGGTGTGCTACGCACTTGATCAATCAAAATTCGGTATATATTTTTTTTTCTTTTTCATAGACACACATGCCGAAGTCAAATAATCAAATAGGACATAAGCCCTTTTCAATCATACAAGGTCATTTACAAAATTCTCATATGGCCATTTGGCCCTTTCACAAATACAACACTTGAGACATTTCAAAATATACATTTTATGACATAAATAAAGACATGCAATGCAGACGCAAACTGATCCCGACTTCTATCCTTCACTTGAATCCTGCAAATATACTCTCGTTGGCCTAACGAGGTATTCTTCTGATCCTGAAAAAAATAATTGCAATTTTTGGGTGAGTTTCGCGAACTCAGTGAGTAACCATCATCGATGGCTCACTCATCACATATCACATAAGATATATACATATATGTCATAAATTACATTCCATTTCACATTTTTTTCAATAACGCACATGTTTATATTATTTCACATTCAATCACTGAACCAATCTCACTTTATTTCCTATATCACATTATTTCCCATATTCATATCATT
>JANZLF010000001.1:14970733-14983359 GCA_026546835.1 Erythroxylum foetidum | reverse complement strand
GGTCGATCGACCATCAGAGGTCGATCGGTCGGCTAGCACCTGATCCGACCTTCAAACATCTAACATTTATAAATTTTGGCCCCGAACTCCAAATTTTACAATCTTGGTAGAGGTAGAAAGATCACAGAACGCTCTACAATTTTCATTAAGGACTTAACACCAAATTCAGTCTCTAAAAGGGGAGCAAGAATCAACACTTGTAACTCCATTGTCCAAAATTCCTATGTTTTATATCAATGAACAGATAAAACACACTCTACAACTCTCATGAAGACCACATTCACACATTCAACCCATATCAATAAAGAAAAAAATTCATCAAAGTTTCAGGTCACAAAATTCCTTTTACCGTTCATGCTGCACACATGACTCACTTTCAAAGCAAACTCCATCCCCCCTTCAAGCCACAATTGGACAGCACTATCTCCTTAAGAATTCTAGCCAAATTTTGTCAAATCTCTTCTCAATAGGATAACCATATAACAAGTTATGATCAAAAACTTAATCACATCAAACTTCATCCATACCATTTTTAACCCACAAAACATTCAATTCAATCCTTATATGCGCCACAACCAAGTCACAATCTAACCTTGAACACCAATCCGCATGTTTGCAGCAACTACCCTCAACCATCTCCCATTAATAATCACTCATTTAAAAGCTATGCGACTTAATCCAATTTAAACCACATCAGTACACACAAATTGCCTCAACGCACTAGTATTCATTTAAAACATGTAATAAATGTTCAAGCGTTCACATAATAATGCATATCATATGGTCACTCATTACAGTTTTGCCAATTATTCATGAATTACAATGAAGCATATCACAATGATGTCATAATTACATATTGATCAAAATACCATATGATCACATATGCAACACTTTTATTTCTTTTCCACATAAACATAAGGCATTTTGCCTTTCACTTAATCAAAATGGATCAAATCAAATGCATATGTAACACTTTTTAAATTTATCACGGTGTTGTGACCGAGTGCGTAAACTGTCCCAAAACGGGTGCATTAATCGTTGAGCCTGAGGTTCTAAATCGCTGTGGGCTCGAGACCCAATTACGTTGAGCTTTTAGCTCTGGCTGCTCCGGTCACAACTGTAATTAGCTGTTCATGCACTCATGAACGAAGTGCATGTGTAATAATTAAACAGGATATACATCACAATCAAGTAGTTCTCAAACTCCCATATGTGTGTGTGCCACAAAGTGTGTAAACTTGCCAATGCATTTCAGGTTCTAACCCTTAATATGAGAACGGGATGTTACAATTCTTCACTACATTACATATTTCATATTCTTCTCCAATTTTTCCATAATCCTGGGTGCAACATCGGACTTCCAACCATGCACACATTCTCTTTTATCTGTATGCCTCTTTATTATCATGAATTTTAATGGTTTTAAGTATGTTGATAACTTGGCTATCTCTTACTGCTAAGATTTATCCATAAATGTTTCACTTATGTTGTTGTTGACAACCGAACATTTTGATTAAAAGGATTAGTAACATCTTTCCCATCTCTCCTTAGGATATTCAAGAAATGATGATACATCTATGTTTGATTTTATCAAATCTTTTCAACTGCTCGTTAAAATCTTCAGCATGCATTGACCAAACACAATTCTAAAATTGTTTTCACAAATCCTTTCCTTTCCAATTCATATGCTAATTAAGGTATATGTGCCTAGCATAGATTCGATGAGTGGCATATGGTAATGTCTCTTCCATTACTGAAGTGAGCACGACCATGATACTTTGTAAGAGATATGGAACTAAAGATAAGCTAGTAATGTCGGAGGGACCAATAACAAGATCAAGAGTTAAGAAGTTCAAAGAAGCACTTTAATCTTACATGGTCGAATTATAAATAGTATGGAATCTCAAGAGACAATGAGGGTTAATGGCATTATAACTAATCAAGTTGGGCAGAATGTGCAAGAAGACTTTTATTCTTATTCAATTATTTATTTTTACATTAGAATCATAACTTTCAATAGCCCACTATTTATGTCTTGGGCTTGTTTAAATCTTTTAGGTTTAATGAATTGTATTTTAGAAATATTAGTTTGGGCTTTAATTATTTTAATGAAAGGCCCATGTTTAAAGGCCTTTTAAGTAGTTAGTATTTCTTTCTTTTCAAGAAGTATAAATACATCATAATAAACATTGTTTAGGGTTAGATTGGTTAAATAATGAATTATATAAGGGAAGATTTCTTGTCTTCTTCTACATCAAGAATATAATTCTTATCAAGGTAAACATTTGTGGCGAATTTCTATCCTTGTTTTCAAATCAACATTATTATATGTGTTTCCTTTCGTATAGTTGATTTGGGTTCATTATAGTTAGGGATTTCGTCTTGTTCATGTTCTATCCAAAGTGTGTATTTAAGGAGTTTCGAGTTCTTTAGCCTTCAGGTTCCGCATCATTTGGTATCAGAGCTTTTTTTTGGTAAATTAGTAAATTTTTAGGCAAATAAGAAAATATTATGTACACAACTAGAGTTTTTCAAAGCTGAAATCTCTTACCTACCGAAAGCAATAAGCTAATGCAAAATTCATAAGGAACCTACAATAATTTTGTACAACAAACACTATCAACAGCACTCCTATACAACCTTCCTACCAAGCAGGCCTATAAAGCTAGCACATCTACCTAATAATGCAAGTTTACCAACAAAACATTCCAACAACACAAATCGCCTAACATTCATTTACCAAAACAAAGAGACCAAAGCTGCAACTAGTGTAACTTAAAATGAAAAATCAGAGAGTCCTTCTAGTTTTCTTGTCAACTGTCAAGTTTGCCTACTTCTCGCATACCTTCATTGATAAAACATTATTGAATATTTTTTGCACTGTTTGTAGGAATTGGTTCTCATGTAACTCTATGCTGCCAGTACCATTTCTGTGCTGATTTGAAGCAATAGTGATTGTTGCCTCTATCTACTCTTTTCCTTTAGAAGCTGAAAAGATGATGTACCTCTAATTAACATTCCTGAAATAGAAAACCTGAAAAATCATTAGTGAATAAGTTCTACCTTTATTACCTTCCCTCGGTGTTTGAGCTTGGATTACTATAATCTTCCAAGTTATGGTTTTAGAGCTTGAGTTGAGATAAATTCTTATTTTTCTTGTATTTATGTGTTGTTATTATAGTTATTTTTCATTAGAATTCAAAATTAGGGTTCATCGTATCATTGTGTTTTTCTAAAAAAACTAGTAGCTAGGAAAGAAGAAAAAGTTGCTACTATAAAAAAGAGGTAAAACGATAAAAAAAAACGAAAGAAAAAACGTAATAAAAAAGATGAGGTGTTGGCGCTAAAGACTTTAACAAAAAAGTTAGTTAGTGTTAAAAAATCAATTAAAAAATTTATCTTTGGGGTTGACGTGATTATAGGATTTTCTTTTATTGACTTCATATTTTGTTTAGTGTCTTTAGATCTTTGCATTCAAATTGATTTTTCCAATAGGGAAATTTCAATTCTTGCATTTATGCATTAGTTTCATCATTTTCTTTCATTCTAAGTTTCTATTTTTTAATCTCTTATTTTTCCATTATACCATAATTAACAAATTGATTCTTGTTAATTTAAATCTATTTTTTAAGGCATCATACATCCTTTCCTTTTGTATGCCTATTTTGTCTTCATTCATTTTGGTATACTTTCTTCTAATTTTGTGGCAATTGTCTTTGTTAGGTATTTTCGTTGCATTCCTAAATCTTAATAAACTGTTTATGCATTATCTTCACTAGGAATTGAATTCTGAAATGTAATTGAGGACAATAAATTTGAGTGAAAAAAGGCTTGAGCATGTAAGCACAATAGAGGGCAAAAGCCAATTTTGAGTAAAACACGAGTGGAGTGTCATCTTTTGAGTGCAACACCTAAGGTAGTGACTTATGAGGTTATCTTTTATTGCTAACCATTTTTCTTACAACTTTTTTTCATAAGAATGGCCAGTAAAAGGGATGGAAAAGAAACCTTAAATGAGGAGGATGACAATGTGCTTGATTTGAAAATGACGTATAAGGCATTCATGAATTAGCTAAAGAAGTTATCTACTAGGATGGATGGGATGGTTAAGAGAATTAATGAAACCAATAGAATCTAAAACAGTAGTAAATCAATTGGTAGTTATAGGAATCGGGAGGAAGAATTGAAAAAAATGTATGACGAGTATAAAGATGAAGTGCAATTTGAGAGGGGTAGAGTAAGGAGGGAAGAAAGAGTAGAGAGAAAAGATAGCAACATTAATGTCATCAAGATGAAAATCCCATCCTTCAAAGGTAGAAATGATACTGAAGTGCACTAGGAATGGGAAAGAAAGATGAGCATGATTTTTAATTGTCATAGGCTTCTTCATCGTTCAAATAAATTCCTATTCAAATTTGATTATGAAAGAGGGATGAAGGAGGTGCTGGAAAAGGGACCCTGGCATATCCAAGGGAAGCTCTTGTTTCTAAGGCACTGGAGTTTGAACGCGAGTGAGCAAGAGGCAGTTAGATATGCCCATATCTAACTAAGATTCCACAACATCCCCTTTGAATATTGGAACAATGAAGGTCTAGGTAGAATTGCCAGTGTTGTTGGCAACCCTTTGCTGTTGGATTCTCATACAACAAGAATGACCCAAATTCTCTATGCTAGAATGTGTATCAAAATAGATTTGGAGAAAACATGGCCTTCATCCTTTCAATTTGAAATTTATGATGATGAGGGACAAATGAAGTTTAAAGAAATTGATGTTGAATATGAGTGGATGCTTGACAAGGTACTTCACAAAAAAAGTGGCAACCGATTGCATGAAATTTTGAAATTGGAACTCAAGCTGAGTTAGAAAATAAATCCAAATTTGTAAATGTGAACCTTTAGAAGGAGAGTAACCAGTAACAAAACCTTGCACAGGAACCAGACATTCCAAAATAGAGTAGTTTGGTGGACACCCCAGCTAAACAAAATACTAGACCAGAAATGCACCAGAAACCTGATGCTCTTAAAGTAAACTCAGATGATGTTGATTGTCCTGGTATAAGCGAATTAGGTAATTCGATTGCCTCTTCCAAATCTGATGTGGTTCCTAGTAATTCCTCATAATCTGGGTTGGTAGAAGGGACAGAGGGGGACTTTACCATAAAGAGGTATAGGAAAACTAGAAGGAAACTACAACAGTAGGTTGGTATTTTGCTTTTTGTTCGTGGATATAGGTTTTTGGAACATTAGAGGTCTTAATAATCATTAAAAAAACAGCTAGCTGTTAAATCTTTTCTTAAGATGATCTAAATTTCTTTTATAAGTTTGATCGAAACTAGGATTAACTCTTCATTCCTTTTGCATAATATCTACTCTGCTATATTTCCTAGATGGCATTTTTATAGTAATTTAGACCTAGCTTCTTCTGTGAGGTTGCTGGTTTTTTTGAACCTGGATAGGTTTGTTTGCATCCCTGTTACCTCCACAGATCAATTGATCCTTTTGGAAGTGTCCTCTGTGAATTGCGATACTAGTTTCTTTATTACTTGTGTTTATGGCTCAAATAACGTCAATCATAGGAAAAACCTATGGGCGTCCCTGTCAAACATCAAAAACACTGTAGGAAATCATCCTTGGATTTTAGTTGGTGACTTTAACACCATTTTATTCTCTCAAGAAACTGAACCTCTAAACCCCTCGGCTATTAGTGGAATGAGAGATTTTAGGAAGTGTGTAGAGGATTGTGAATTGCATGTTCTCAACTCTAGTGGTCCTATTTTTACATGGACCAATAAACAATCAAGTGACCTCCACATAGCTAGGTAACTAGTTAGAGCTCTTATCAACTCAAAGTGGAGTAATCAATTCCCTAGCACCTTTGGAGAGATTCTAAACCCTAATATTTCAGACCACTCCCCAATTGTGATACGGTTTTCTGCTTCCCAAAAAAGAAGATCTTCACCTTTTGGATTTTCTAACTTCCTAACCTCTTAACTAAACTTTCTTCAAATAGTAGAATAAGCTTGGAACTCTCCCATCTGAGGGACCCCTATGTTTTGTGTTGTGTCAAAGCTTAAACTGGTCAAAATTGCTCTCAAAATTGCCAAGCTGCTTTGAACACCATCCAAAACCAAATGAGATTTTTGCCTAACCTGACCCAACTTGCTGCTGAAGAGCATAAGGCTATGAACAGCTTGTCTAATGCTTTAAATGACCAATAATCCTTTTACAAACAAGCTTCCCACATTAAATGGCTCCAGGGGTCGGGGGATAGGAACACTACGTTCTTCTACAATTCCATTTTGGCAAATAGGAACAGAAACACCATTCACTAGTTGTTGGATGGAAATGGTCACCGGATTACTTCCATAGAGGACATCCAACACTCCTTCCTTAATTTCTTCGAAAACAGTCTTGGTAAAAAGAAAGACCTAAATTCAGCATATGAGTATATAACCCCTCTCTTCCCTCAACCCATACCAGAGAACCTCAGTAACATTCTTGTAGCTAAAGTTACCTCTCAGGAGATTAGAGAAATCTTTTTTTCTTTCAACCCACACAAAGCCCCTAGCCCGGATGGCTTCGATGGTTTCTTCTTTAAACATACCTGGCCTATTGTTGGTAATGAGATCACTAGGACAATCCAAGACTTCTTCCAACATGGTAAACTTCTCAAAGAACTTAACTCCAACTTTATCACGCTTGTTCCTAAGAGGAATCACCCTTCCACAGTATTGGATTATAAACCTATTTCTTGCTGCAACATGATCTACAAAGTGATCACAAAAATCATGGCTAATAGGCTTAGACAGATTTTACCCCTTATCATTAGCCCTAACCAAAGCTTTTGTTAAAAATCGTCGTATAGGGGACAACATTCTCTTAGCACAAGAGATCTTTAAGCACTATCACCTTTCTAATGGCCATAAGAGATGTGCTTTTAAAATAGACTTAGAAAAAGAATTTGACTCTATTTAGTGGGATTTTCTCCTCAAGGTGCTATTAGAATTAGGGCTCCCTCTTATATTTATTAAATGGATTGAAGAATACCTGACCTCCCCCTCCCACTTTATCCTCATCAACAGGACTCCTACAAACTTTTTTCGTGGGAAATCAGGATTAAGACAAGGTGATCCTCTCTCTCCATGCTTGTTTATCCTCTGTATGGAGGTCCTCTTTAGGAGTCTCAATGCTTTGATAATAGGAACCCCTACTTTTAATTTCCATTTGAGATACAAATCTCTCAAACTTACCTACCTACTGTTTGCGGATGACTTACTAATGTTTTGTCATGCTGATCTGACCTCAGTGAATACTTTGTTTACTTGCTTGCATAATTTTTCTAAATTTTTTGGTTTGGAAATGAATCTTAACAAAATTCAATTTTCTTATCTCTTGATATGAATCATTGGGCTAATCAATTAGAAACTCTCTCTGGGCTTAAAAAAGGTTAACTGCCTATGAAATATCTAGGTTTGCCTGTCCTAACTGGTAGATTGACAAGGAGAGATTGCTTTCCTTTTTTAGAAAAAATTGATTCCAGAATTTACAAATGGACTCATAAGCTTTGTCTTATATTGGTAGGTTTCAATTGGTGAATTCTGTGCTCTCTACCTTCTAGGTCTATTGGACTAGCCATTTCATACTCCCTATTTCAATCATTAAGGAAATTGAGGCTAAACTCAGGAACTTCTTGTGGTCAGGGAAGAGTGCAACAAAAACTCATGCTAAGGTAAACTAGTCTGACCTTTGTCGTTCTAAAAAGGAGGGTGGTTTAGGAATTAAACATCTTTCTACTTGGAATATTGTTTTGATAGGTAAAAGGATCTAGGTGCTCTTTAATGATAGGGAGGCCTTGTGGGTTAAATGGGTACACACCATTATTCTTAGGAGAAATTTTTTTAGAGTGCACAGTCAACTAGCAATAGTTCATAGAGCTAGAAGAAGCTCATCCAGGTTAGGACTCTTATTGGGATCCATTTCAGATTTAGGATAGGGAATGGTGTATTTACTCTCTTATGGCAGGACCCGTGGCATCCTCGACGAACACTGAAGGTTCTTGCATCCCTAAGAATTATCAATGGTTTTGAACTCCCAATGAATGCAAAAGTAGCTGACCTTATCCGTAACAATTTCTGGAGTTAGCAAGATGCAACAATTGAGGCCATTCGTCTTCTAGAACCATTAACTTATTAGCCTGATGAGTCACAACCGGATAGGCTCGAATGGATTCCTAGCCCCACTAAAGCCTACACCAATGAATCAGCTTACTCCTTATTGAGACCTCCTTCTCAGAGATTACCTTAGTGTAAATTGGTGTGGCATAAAGGTACAAACCCAAAGTATGCTTTTATCTTGTGGTTAGCCTTTCTCAATAAACTACAAGTAGGAGATCAGCTACTCTTTGCTTGTCTTCCAAACCATTGTTCACTATGCTCTTCGAATAATGAATCCATTTGCCATCTCTTCTTTGAATGTCCCTTTTTGCAATTGATTTGGATACACTGCCTCAATCACTTTCAACTAAACCTCCCAACCTACCAAATCTTCATTCAATACAAATTTGGTTCAACCAATGTCACAGCCACTAAAACACAAATCTGAACACATTAACTATCCTTTTTTCAGTTGTTGTTTATAACATTTGGTCAGAGAGAAACCTCAAAACCTTCAAAGACAAAGCCATGGAAGTGGAGAGCCTCAACGCTAAAGTGATCTTCCAAGTAATGGTGCAACTGAGTGCAAACATAGAGAGTAGGTAATTTGAGTTATCTGGAACTTTACTTAACTTTCTTTTGCAAGTACAGATCGAGTTGGTCAAGCACAAGGACTTTCCTTCATTGGGCATTCAACTCAATGATGATCCAAAACTAATATGGGACAAAAATCATACCGAATAGCTCAAATTTGGAAGATTGATTAGAGAATACCCAGATCCTAACCATGAGCAAGAGAGGAAGGCAATCCCCCACATGTACTTTAGAGTATGGTCTACAATCCATGTGCCAACATTGATGGGAATATTCACGGTTGAGAGGACCTGAATAATGTTTCAAAGAGTAACAGATGAATGCTCATCCACTATGGTAAATAATAGTAAAAAGATATCATAATGTGTTACTATCTGGGACATATGTGGTAGTTAATCCTGACTAGCATTGCATGTAATGTCATCTACTGGGAATTTGTTTGTTCTTGATGAGTTATTTATTAATATGGCCATATAATGGCCTGGTTATGTTATGTAGGTATGGGAGCCATCATAGATCCTCGTTTCACCATCGTTTATATCCTTATATAGTATAGTGATTGCTCCTTTGTGAACTCTGGATTATATATATATATATATATATAAAACTTTACTGAATTACCAAAAAAAAGTGAGATTGGTAGTAGTGGAATTCTCTGATTATGCATTAGTTTAGTTGTATGAATTGGTAAAAAAATAGGAGGAGGAATAGAGAACCGTTTATATCCACCTGGGAAGAGATGAAAAGAGTGATGAAAAAGAGGTTTGAGTCACCTTATTACTATAGACAGTTGCATTAGAAATTACATATACTAACACAAGGAACTAGATCAGTAGAAGATTATCACAAGGAGATGGAGATACTATTGATTAAAGCTAACATAAAAGAGGAGGAAGAGGTGACAATGGCTCGGTTCATGGGTGGATTGAATAGGGAAATTATTGATGTGGTTGAGTTGCATCATTATGTAGAGATAGAGGAACTAGTGAACATTGCTTTTAAGGTAGAGAGGCAACAAATACAAGGAAGTGCAGTCAGTCTTTATCAAATTCCAGCAACAAATGGAATCGAAAATAGAGGGAAAAAACAAAGATAAGAAGAGGAAGCACTATTTGGATTCTAAGAAGAAAGACGATGAGTTAAAAAAGGCAAGGAGAGGAGTACCTCAATTCAAAAAGGCACTACTGATCCATCCTTTAAACCTTCTAAACATAGGGATATTAAGTACTTTAAATGTTAAGGGCATGGTCGTTATGCATCTGATTATCCTAATAGGAAGATTGTTTATTAAGGGTGGTGAAATTGTTTCCAAGTAGGAAGATGGTAAAGAGCCTGATGGTAGTGATTTGAGTATGCCACCTTTAGAAGATTATTTTGATGTTGATGAGAATGTTAAGTAGATTATGAAGGGTGAATCTTTAGTTGCTAGATGCTCATTGAATTTGAATGTGAAGGAAGATAACTAGAACAAAAGGAGAACATATTTCATACAAGATGCTTAATAGGTGGGAAAGCTTATAGCATGTTTATAGATAGAGGTAGTTGCACTAATGTGGCTAGCACTACTTTAGTAGAGAAGAAGTTAAAGTCCCTAAGTAAGTAGTTGTTGCATTCTCCATTAGTAGATATGCGAATTAAGTTGTATGTGATGTCGTGCCTATACAAGCTAGTTATATATTGTTGGGTAGACCATGACAATTTGATAGGCATGTTATATATGATGGGTACATGAATAGGTATTCTTTTATGTAGAATGGGTCAAAAGTTACCCTTGATCCTTTATCACCCAAATAAGCATACCTTAAACAACTGGAAATTTAACAATCATCAAACAGGGATTCAGGTAGTGAGGTGAAAAAGAAAGAAGAGAGAAAAGAGGCCATAAGAGAAAATAATAAAATTAAAGGCCTAATGGTGAGTGACTACATAAGTGAGGAAAAGAAAGTGGGATATGCAAGAGAGAAGAAGTTAGTGAGTGAAAAGAAATAAAAGAACATGAAAAGTGAGCAAAGAGAAATTGGGAGGAGTGAAAAAGTTAAGACATAACCATGTTGATATGCAAGAGAGAGAGAGTTAAAGAATGCATATTTTGGTAAGAGAGATTTAATCTTGATTCAGTTTAAGGAAGCTTTGTTTACTAACACTAACCTTGACCCAAGTTTGCCTAGTGTGTTTATGACTATGCAAGGCGATTGGGTTTGGGTGCATATGTGAAAAGAAAGGTTTCCAAAGTGAAAGAAGTCAAAACTTGATGCAAGGGGTGATGGATCATTCCAAATGTTGGAACGCATCAATGACAATGCATACAAGATAGACTTGCTAGTATGTATAATATTAGTGCTACTTTTAATGTTTCTAATTTATCTCCTTTTGGCTTTGATTCAGATTCAAGGACAAATCCTTTTGCAGAAAAAGAAGAAAGGGATGATGCAAGCACAACCATGGTACTTTGTAAGAGATATGGAACTAAAGATAAGCTAGGAAGGAGGGATCAATGACAAGATCAAAAGCTAAAAAGTTCAAAGAAACACTTCAATCTTACATGATCGAATTATAGATAGTATGAAATCTTAAGAGACAATGAGGGTCAATGGCATTATAACTAATCAAGTTGGTCAAAATGGACAAGAAGACTTTTATTCTTATTAAATTATTTATTTTTACATTAGAAGCATAACTTTCAACAGCCCACTACTTGTGTCTTGGGCTATCTTTTAGGTTTAATAGGTTATATTTTAGAAATATTAATTTGGGCTTTAATTATTTTAGTGAAAGGCCTATGTTTAACGACCTTTTAAGTAGTTAGGTTTTCTTTCTTTTCAAGTGGTATAAATACATCATAATAAACATTGTTTAGGTTTAGATTGGTTAAATTATGAATTCTATAAGGGAGGATTTCTTGTATTCTTCTACATCAAGAATATAATTCTTATCAAGGTAAACATTTGTGGAAAATTTCTATTCTTGTTTTCAAATCAACCTTACTATATTTGTTTCCTTGCATATAATTGTTTAGGGGTTCATTAGGGTTATGAATTTCGTCTTGTTCATGTTCTATCGAAAGTGTGTGTTTAAAGGGTTTTGGGTTCTTTAGTCTTAGGGTTTCGCATCAACCACCCTAATCAATCCTTATAACAATATAAAAGATTCAATCAATATAAAATTTGTATAATAATAAACTATTAATCAATGAAGAACAAAATTCCTTTTACATATATGATATTATTGTAAATCTTTCACCACTATCTAATTTCAAGTTCAAACCTAGCAAACTCATAAACCATGTCCAAGAATCAGTATTCTCTACCTCCACAACAGCCCAAGCCAACGGATACATCCCTCTATCACCATCCCTCCCAATTTCACTCAATAGCTAACTCTATACTTCAGTATTCAAAAAGTAGCCATTAATACCAAAAATTGGCCTCAAATACCTCCATCCTCTTTCATAGCGTTAAAATAAATGTAAATTCTTTTGAATAACACAAAGAGATAAAGATGTGTGAATAAATGAATAAATAAATATCGTTGTCGATGATTTACATACCTATAACAAACTAGTTTCTTCATTCCTGCTTAGCTTTAACTCAATTGTTGATCTAGGATTACTAATCCTAATCTCACAAACATATCTTTGTAGCTTGACATATTCATTCACATTGTAATATCCCGTTCCCTTGTGAAGGGTTGGAACCCTAAAATGTGATATGAGAGAGCTCAAAGAGCATAATGTGTCGGGAAAAATGAGTGTGAGACTAGAGGCCTTGAAGAGGGTTTGTGTGAGTCATGTCCGTTTAATGGACATGGAAGTCCATTTAACGGACAGCCTCGGGTGAATTGGAACAAGTTGGATGATTCATGTTCGTTTAATGGACATGC
>JANZLF010000001.1:14922719-14949853 GCA_026546835.1 Erythroxylum foetidum | reverse complement strand
GATTTCAACTCCTTGCTTTCCTCTTCAGAAAGGCGTGGAGGCTCTGTTAATCATTCAGGGATTTGTAAACCTTTTCTGGAATGGTTTACTAATTCTAATCTTATTGATATTGGCTACCAGGGCCATGACTTTACTTGGAAAAGGGGTTTGCTTCATGAAAGGCTTGATAGGGGTCTTTGTAATGTAGCTTGGCGTTTTAAATATCAAGAGGGATCGATTACCCATCTTGCTAGAATTTCCTCTGATCATCGACCTCTTCTTATGCGTTTTTCTGGTTACATACCTCCGGTTAAAGATAGACCTTTCCACTTTCTCCAGGCCTGGTTGTCCCATACTGATTTCCCAAAGTTTGTTACTCGGAACTGGTCTATTCAAGATAATTTTATGACTGATTTGGAGATTTTTAGCACAAAACTTCATAATTGGAACATTGAGGTCTTTGGGCACATTTTCCGTAAGAAGAAAGAACTCCATGCGAGAATTTCTGGTATTCAGCGCACCCTTAGTGTTAGGCAGTCTCCTTTTCTTGAGCTATTGGAAGTAAAGTTAATGAAGGAGCTTGAGGAGATTCTTCTTCGTGAGGAGCTTTTCTGGTTTCAAAAATCACGTAGTGATTGGGTTTTATGGGTGATAAAAATACATCTTTCTTTCACCAAAGAACAATTCGCAGAAGTAAGAGAAACAGAATTGAGTTACTTAAAGATGATATTGATGTGTGGCATGATGATCCAGATATTCTTTGTTCTTTGGCTGTTAATTATTTTTCTAATCTTTATCTGGAAGACTATTCTTCTAAGCCCTCTTATCATCTCAAAGGTTGCTTCCCTACTCTTGGTGATAGAGTGTTGAGTTGTGCTAACAATTTTCCTAATGATGAGATTAGGAAAGCTCTTTTTGATATGCAACATTGGAAATCACCAGGAGTCGATGGTTTACAGGTAGGTTTTTATCAATCTCAGTGGCATAAGGTCGGATAGTATGTTTGTAATGAAGTTCGTCGTATTCTTCATGGCGGTGGAATTAGCCCTCAGATGAATAAAACTCTTATTTGTTTAATCCCAAAGGTTGATGTCCCCAAGCACACCTCTCAGTATCGGCCTATCTCTCTTTGTACTGTTATGTACAAGATTGTTATTAAGGCTTTAGCTAACAGAATTAAAATGTTGATGCCTTCTCTTATTGGGCCTACTCACACTAGTTTCGTACCTGGTAGGCATATCACTGAGAACATTATTATTGCACTAGAAGTTGTGCATTCCCTGCGGAACAAGAAAGGAAGACTGGGGTTCATGGCTATTAAAGTTGATCTTGCCAAGGCTTATGATCGGATTAGCTGACATTTTTTGAAGGACACTCTCTTGGATGTTGGTTTTCCCTCTAACTTTGTGGAAGTTATTATGGACTGTGTAACATCTTCTTCAATGCAGCTTTTGTGGAATGGAGGTTTGTCTCATTCCTTTTTTCCCACTCGAGGTTTGCGGCAAGGTTGTCCCTTGTCACCTTATTTGTTCGTCCTTTGCATGGAAAGATTATCTCATGGTATTTTAAATTCTGTTGGACCATTTTAGTAACCGAATGAAAACATATTCTTTCGCTTCTAAACTTTTCGCGGGTCCAATCATGCAAAACTCTTGTTTATATTATGCTTACGAAGCCATTACGTCTTTTTAAGAATTTCTCACCATTCATGTCAAGTTCTCCGCCACTTTGATTTGATGCTTAACAGGTCTCATTGAATAGAAAATTGATTTTCTACAGGTTTCTTACTGGGAAACTTAGGATTTAGTTTATGTTGATGTTATTGCAAGAGAAGAGGAGCTTTTCCAGATTTGCTTCAGACAGCCTACGTACTTAAGCGAGCAGGTCAGTCCAACACTACTAAACCGGTAAGGAGATTGAAAAGGAATTATTACTATACCTCAGAACTAAATGATTACACTGCTAATTTAATAGAGGAGAACATACATAATTAGATGAGACTGAAACAATATTTGAACAGCTTGCAATATAATATGATAAATCAAAATTACAATCTATAATTGAATTACGAAAACATTTAGATAAAAGAATTGACACCCATTTCCTCTCTTTCGGTGAGTAACAAGAAGCCTATACAGTCGAAACAACTAAACCTCTTTTTTTATCTCCTCTGGAAATTGAAGGTCCTAATAGCAAATGCGAAAGTAAATGCAAAGAGGACAGTGAACCCAAGCACCGCAGCTGCAACAACACCCAGAAAATCGTGTTTGTAACCAAAGGACTGGTTCATAAATTCCTTTACTGGTTGACCACTCTGAAGGGGTTCCTTTATATCTCCATATTGTGATGCAATCAAACCATACAAGGTCCATGACACCGGACTTGCCCAGTAGTACCATCTCCACCATATTGGTATGCTCTGTTTACAAACAAACACCAGAATTATAATTACTACTGCTCAATACTCATCCTCCAAGCTAATGAAGACAAGAAAAAAGAAAAAAAGAAAAACAACTTACAGGTCTGGGAATAATGAACCCTGCGAAGAGATTCCAGAATCCATAAAATGCTGAGGAAACTATTTGTGCTATGTGGTGGTTTGGTGTCATAGCAACAGTCATCATCCCGTAGTAGGTAAAGTACAGTAATGTGAAGTACATGAAGAACAGGTACCATAAGAACTTAGCAGCAGTCCATTCAAATCCAATCATGGCATACACGATAATACCGTAGACTGCAGCTTGAGCAAAGATGTAGGGAAGCTCGATGAGGACCTGGACCACAAAAATGAAATGTTGTTTGAGAACCGCATGCAAGTTAGTCATGGAGAGTAGAATCTGAATGCCTTGGAATTACCTGCGAAAACGCGTAAGGTAAAGCTGAGTACATTCCGGCAGCTCTCTCTCGGTAGAAGACGGTTCTCTCAACAGCTACCACTGGTTGAACAGAGGAGGCATTTTGCACCCCGAGGAAGAGAACAGCTGCATACATGGAACCCATTGCGTTGGTGAAATCCTGTTGCCTTCTCCTGCAAATTTGGTTGTTGATGAGAACACTAAACTAAAAGAGAATGACCATTTTCATATTTCTAATCCCTATCTTCCTTACATTTTGGAGCCAAGGTCCCAGAACAAAGTTCCAAACATCAAGGCAATGAATGTTGTGAAGAGGAATCTAACGGCAGTGTATGGTGGATTGCGCCAGTAGGACCAATGTTGCTTCCATAGACAGGCAACACATTGGGTCAAAAAGGACTGCGAGTACTCAGTAGGGAAATAGAGATCCTTGGAACCAGGAGCCGGTTTGCTTAGTTCCTGAATCATCGCCTTGTTTCTCCTGAAGCACAAGTAGAATAGTAACATGTCAGCAACAAACAAACAATCAAGAACAAATTCAATTGCGACTAGAAACGGTTACATGCCTGTAGAGTTGTGAATTTTTGTAGACGGCAGCAAAATCAACTCCTAAAGCTGCCTCTTGTGCTGAAGTACTGACTTCTAACATCCATGTTGCTGGATTATAGCCATCAGTGATTTTGCTTACTCCTTCTACACCCTTCGATTAAAAACAATGAGAGAAATAAGCTCGTGTTTGTGTTCCCTACTATATAGTATAAGGAACCAGAAAAATAGATACCTCAAAATAGTTAATTAGGTCGGTAGAATGGTGACCCAATGGCCCTACGTATATCTCTTGTCCTCCTCGCTTCATCAGGAATAGCTGCAAATCGTGCATTGAACACATTACTTCCGCATTTCAGTGAAACCCTTGATCAAGGAATAACAATAATCTGTTGGAATCTTACCTCATCAAAAGCTTCAAATATATCGATACTTGGTTGATGGATTGTGCATACAACAGTTCTTCCCGTGTCCACGGTGTTTCTAACCGTTCTCATAACAATTGCAGCAGCTCTTGCATCCAGCCCAGAGGTTGGCTCATCCATGAAAATTATGGAGGGGTTTGCCACTAGCTCAACTGCTATGGTTAACCTCTTGCGTTGTTCAGTGGACAGACCATTCACGCCAGGCAATCCAACTAAAGCATTCCTCAATGGATTTAGTTCCACAAGTTCCATAACTTCCTCAATGAACATCTGCCACCAATTTTGACAATGTTGAGGATTTAAATTGATCCAGACCAGTACTAGCTTGCATTCATATGAGGATGAAGAAGTAGAATTTGGATTTTAGATCAAAATGCCTACCTTTCGCGTTTCAGCATTCACGTCAGCTGGTAGACGAAGCCAAGCTGAGTAGAGTAGAGATTCGTAGACAGTAACATGAGGCGAGTGGATGTCATTTTGCTCACAGTATCCTGAAACCCGAGCGAAAGTTTCTTGCTTCTTGGGATATCCAGAAATGGTGATGTTGCCTTCGATATACCCACCAGTTTTTCTACCAGCCAAAACATCCATCAAAGTTGTTTTACCGGCACCACTAACACCCATTAATGCTGTGAGAACACCCGGCCTAAAAGCTCCACTGACGCCCTTCAAAAGCACCAATCTGTCGTCATCAATCCCCTGATTTTTCATTTCCTACATTTATCAATTCAACATCAGTGTTTTCTTTTCATCCTCGTAAGTTGGTATTTTGAACTATGTCTTGTTCTTTTTTTGTGACTTTGATACCTGAGGCATATCAACGGAGTATATAACTTCATCAAATGTTATGGAATGTGGCTCAAAAGGAAGAACCATTCCTCTCTTCTTCACATGGCTCGGCTCCCCAGATTCTGTACGCAAATGCAAAATGAGGTAGTTAAATAACAGGCAGATGAGCTGATCTGAGAGGAATCAGGTGTAATCAGTGAAATCTGTCACCTGTGTGTGCGTTGTGACCACTTCCCTGCTCTGCCAATTGAATGGCTCCAGCAGGCCTGTCACTAGTTTCATTACTTTCAGGCTCATCAGAAATAACAGCCTGAGGCTTCTCAAGTGCTGGGTGGGCAATATAAAATGCAAAATGTCAGCACAAGCTATGTATGTCTTCAAAGGTGAAGGACGTTAAAGTGGTTAACAAAACTCACGGTTGAGAAAAGTGAGAGTCACAGTGAAAAGGATATTGAACACTACAATGAATCCGATCAATGCCCCAACCCCTATCCAGTACCAGTATGCATATGGGAAGAATCCTCGGGAGGTCAGAATTCGAACACCAAGTGGAACTGTTGTGTTAGGAGCATTCTGAACGTTGTAAAACAGACGAAAAGATGAGTTCAAATTCAAACGGTAGATGCTCTAATCTAATACAAGTGGGTGTTCAGGGAACTTACGTGTCTCCAACTTTTTCCAAGGAATTCGTTAACCAATATTGCATTCTGCCCATACATCAGTGGAGAAATCCAGTAGCCCCATATCCACCATTTCTTTACGTCCTCTGCAGCAATCAGAAATCATATTAAGTTTTGAGTTGACAGGATTCAGTCATTCATCGACTATTTAGCACAAGCTTTACCTCGTGAGAGAATAACACCACCCAATGCTAAAAGTGCAAGAAGTGCAAAGGATCCGAAGGTATTAGCAATAATCATGTTCCTACCAGCAGCGGCAATAAATCGGAATAGTCCAGAAGCCATCTGATTAATGAGTAATAGTATCAAGTATTGCTTAAAGAACCTGCATAATGCCCATTTCCTTCCTTTATCAGCTGGATGACATATGATTGTCTTAAACACTTGTATTTTGCAATGAATTTTCTTTTTACCTTCCAACATTAGGATCAAATCCAATGACATAGTATGTGAGGAACACCCAAAGAGCAACTTCTACAAATGTGATGGGAATTTTAAGGAGCCAAGGGGGCAAAGAATATGCCCATGGAGGATAGAATAGAAGGTCCCTTTGCTTGTAGAACACAGGAAGCTTTGCGATGGTCATAGACAGCTCTGACATACCGTTGAACATGATCTGAATAGCGATAAAGAACAGAGCGCCAAAATAAATTCCTCCATCGCCTTCTGTAACTCGATGCATCTCAGTTCGAAAGAAGAGTGACATCGCAATGAATGCCATTAAGGTAAGCTAGAAGTTCAAAGAACAATTGAAAATTTTCAGTACAACAGCAATTTTTTGAATAAAATTCCTACATAACAAAATGGTTTTGATGATCACCTGGCTGAACTTGAAGATATAGACAAAAGAGTTCCTCTTCATAAGTAAGTACTCTCGTGAGAAGTTAGCTTTCAACAATTCCATCTTTCCAACACCGTACTCTTCAGTTGCCAAAGCAGCTGGGTGGCTCTTGGTCTTGTCAAATGGAGTAGAAAGCTCATTGCTCAACCTTTGCCCCACCCTGAATGACTTGAATGCACTAACAAATTCGTCGACTGCGACGAAGTGATAAGGCTGATCTTTTCGCGCCCAGTACTGCTTCTGATCTTTCTTTGACGTCACCTGGAACGAAACCACCATTTCCAAAGGTTAGTCGAGTTCAAAAGGAAGATTCTTTCTTTTTCTTTTCCTATTTTTTCTCTTATGATAAAGTTAAGCCATACTTCCTGTAAGAAGTCAGCAACGCCTTTTCTTTCGGGGCACCTGAAGCCCATTTGTTCGAAAAATTCGAGCACATTTTCACGAGGGCCTTGATATACAATTTGGCCATCTGAGAGGAGGATAATGTCATCAAAGAGGTTGTAGGTCTCTGGTGCGGGTTGAAGAAGGGAAATAACTGCGGTTCCATTGAGAATGTGAATAGATTGCTTTAGGCAGTTAATAATCTGGAAAGTTGTTGAGCTATCCAAGCCAGTAGAAATCTCGTCCATAAATAGTGCCCTTGCAGGTCCGACAAGCATTTCACCTGCAATGTTATTACAAGACAGGTTCATACACACACAGATGGCGACGAAATACAACCTGTTTCTTCATTGAGCTCATTTACCTGTAGTGACACGCTTTCTTTGCCCTCCGGAGATGCCCCTCAACATTTCATCTCCGACCATGGTGTCTGCGCATACTTCCAGTCCTAATATCTGTATGGGACAAAGAAAGACATTAGAGATAATTTGTAGTCACTGAAGAACTGTGTGATGTTTGTAGTATTTTCTGGTCATATTACCTTTAGTATATAGTCTGTAACCACATTGGTCTCCTCGCCTTCTGTTGCAATAGCCTACAGCAAGAGAAAAGGGAAAAGAAATGAACTTTAGCGCCGTCAATGTAACCCTTCTTAACATTGAAAGTTCTCTAATGCAGTCTCATTCAGTGTGAATATAATGCCAAGACGAGTAGTTGATTAATCTCCATAAGAATGTTTGCAAATGTCAGACGATAAATCGATATAAAGGCCATCGCATTAGTAAGTTTATGATATCCTTGTTCACAAACAATATCTTCCCTCACCTTCATGAAGACATCAACATCAGGATCAGGCTTGATGTTAGCTGCTTTTTCTCTTCTTGCCAACTCGGCTAACATTTCTGGAAATTGTCAAAAACGTTGTAGATGTTTAAGCAACGATATTGTGAAAATTCTGCTAGAAAGAATATAATTGAAGACCAAGGATATAGAGACAGTTGATCTAACCATGTCGAAATCCAACTCCTTGGCACCTCGCAGAAAATGCCAAAGTTTCCCTTACAGTCATTTCTCCTATATGGAGATCATGTTGACTGATATAGGCAGCAGTTCTCTGTGGAATGAATTCATTCATCCCATGACCATTGTATGTGACATTACCAGATACCTGCAAGAGAAATGCAGCTTTTTCAAATTAGATAGGAAAATCTCAAGTTAAATATAAATCTGTCTGAACGAGCAAATTTCCAGTGTACAATCCTCATAATGAAAATAAAGGTACAAGAATATATGATCACCTTTAGATTAGGATCAAGCTTCCCAGCCAATGCCAACAAGAGTGTGGTCTTCCCAGAACTTGGAGGACCTAAAAGCAGGGTCATTCTGCAAAATTTGCATGGTCAGAATTATTACAAGTGGATACGCAGATTCAATATGCTAAATTGCTAATGCATAGGCCTTAACTATGAGACGTGAACTAGAAACTCAACTCACCTTGATGGTTTGACGATTCCATTAACATCCTTGAGGATTGTCAGGTGTCTCTTCCGATTTGGAAGAATATGAAGACAATTTAAGAGACCCTTTGGAATGAAAAGAAAAATTAATTTATCAGCACATTATAGTCGGAGAAACAAAATCACAATATGCCAATGATTGCATCCAATTGTAAGAGGATAACGAGCAGTTACCTCCACTATGTCGACACAGAAATTAATGAATGTAGGCAGAGCTCTGTTTCCTACATAAGCCTCTGCTTCAATATTTAGGTTCTGATATCGTACTTCAATAGTAGGCAGATCAATTCCCACCCTAAAACAACATAAAAGATAGCAAAATTATCCAAAGAAAGTAGAAATTATGATGTATATTAGATCGCCGACTTCAGATAATCAAAACAGAGATCCTATGTCTACCACTTGATCAATACAATTCCCTTCTTTTAGCATCTTTCATTGCTAAGATTTCCTGAGCAAGCGACAGAAAGCAAGCTTCGGTGAGGAGTCTTTACCTATCAATACGATCCTTGAGTTTCAACAAGAATTTCTCATTGTCCTCTTCTGCTACTTTGACCAACCTCTCAAGCAAATGCTTCCTTTCTTGGAATCCAAGGTCGTGTATGTCGACCTCATTAGCTGTACCTTTCGATGCACTTGTTAATATACCCTTCCTCAAACGATCATATGTAGGCAACTTCTCAAGAACAGCCCACTTTAGAGCCTCCTCATCGTCTTCACCACGTGAAGAACCGGAGAAAACATCCATACCAGTATTTCTCCATATTGAAGAGCTACCTCTTCTTAGACTAGCACTTGCTCTATAAATGTCACCGTTTTCCATTGATGAACAAGCACTATGACTTCAGACGCAATATCCTTAAACCCCTCCACCACTCAGAATTTGCGTGTGTGTGTCACCTATTTCTCTTGAAATTTTTGTAAACTTAGTTTCTTATAAAGAAAAGATTTTTGGAGTTGATGTGCCAAGAGAAGCACTAATTGAGAGATGGGTTTCGGTGAGATGTGGAGTATAACAGGTATATAAAGGTTAATGAGAAGTGGCGGGTTTTGAACTTTCAAACACATACACCTTCTAGGAAAGTATGCTTTTATTACCAAAAGGTTATTTGACCAAAAACGTGGGAAGAGTGTGCTGATTTGTCCAATGTCCACGTTATCTGGAAGCTTTGCAATTAGAAAGCAACCTTGCTTGACCACTTTCCCCGACACTACAGTAAGCCTACTTTTCTTCTTTTCGTTATTTTTAGCTGTCTAGAAACAAAGTCAGATGGATATTGGATAATTAAGTCCATTGGCTGATCTAACTTTTGTTGAAATTTTAATTTCGTCCATAAACTAATTTTCACACGATGCCTATGACCAAACCTTTTTTTTCTTTCTGTTGCTTTTTCATAAGATTTGACCCACGTGCATAAATAGATGATGAGAGAAATCCATTTGATTGGTCAAGAAAGGTGACGGTAAGGTCAAATGGGTAGCTCTTCATTCATTCATAATTGAGGTTAATACAGTGACATGAGACTTGCTCCGTACGCATATCAGGATGTTTTTTTTTTGGTCGGCCTTTGAGTTGGGAATTAAACCTTTTGCTTCAAGGATGTTTGTTTTTTAAATAATATTATTAATATTAACCAAAAGTATAATCTCAAAAAATAAATTTTAGATAGGCAAAAAACTCAAATCTTAACTTAATCAAGGAAAAGTTCGTTGTGCTGTGCTAGAAAGAAATACACATAACATAGTTTAAATTTTAATTATATGATATCTCCTTTTGCCATTTCTCTGAAGTTGCTTACTTTAAAGACGGCCAGCGATACGAAAGCTGTCCAAACTAAATAATGTATTCCACTTCTAGAAGTCCGCGGCGGTTCTGTAGTGAAAAACAAAAAAAACAAAAGTTGATCCCATCCATGCCTAACTTGGTAGACTCAGTCCCAATTATAATTATAACCTTTAAAGTAAGTCGCCTATAACCTTTAAATTAAGACATTTTCCTTTATTCTTACTTCTAGATGTAACTCTTTTTCAAATTTCTCTAGTAACTTATTGATGGTTTTCTTCCACCTATTATGGGTCTAAAATATTTGTGTACAATAATAATTACTAATGGTAGTTATCTATGGATTGTATTTAAAAGGCAAAGCCAACAGTTTAGAGAGATAACTAACTTCGGATATTTGGCTTTGGGAGAAAAATATTGGAGTGTGCAGTCTTTGTGTTCCTTAACCGGTGAAAATATAAACAAGTATCAAGTATGTATATTTGTTTTTCCATGCATATAATCGATCCTATAAATTTATAATCTGTTCATAGAATATCTAACACTTATGATATCTAACTTGAATTAAACCTTTGTCAGCGTAATCGTTTCTTCCTGTAAGTGTGTTAATTCATATCTCTTTTTTTTTTCATTTTTTGTGTGTATGTTCTTGAATCAAATTTATTTATATTCGTACCGAATCTTGCTAGTCCTATCGGTGAGAGTTGTATTAAGTCATAATGAACAAATGACTTATTTTCGATCAGTTAATTATTAATATCACTAATAATTTAATTATGCAAATCTTGTAAGCAATTAAGGACGACCAAACATAATCACTACTGATCTTAACGATGGAATCAAATAGGTACGTATATTATGTAGAGTTGAGATTCCATGAATCATATGTCCCACAACAAACAGAACATGGCATCATTGTGGTTCGAAAATATTAGTATTCTGAAATGACTTGTTAGTTGTTTACTTAACTATCATTCGTTAATGTAGTAGACTCTTTGATTCTAATCATTTATGAGAGGTTAGCTAAATAATTATTTATCCTCGTAGTGCATTATACATACGAATTTTATATCTTTTCAAAAAATGATGAATGGATTATCTATATTGATGTATGATGATGAAAAATTCATATAAGTTAATCACAAAATTATCAAAAAAATAACAAAAGAGAATAAGAAAAAGAAATATAAGTTTAATTTATAGCAATTTAGCCAAATAATTCTTAACCTACTTAATGGATTGCCTTTATTGATGTATTGCTATAAAAAGTTCATATAAGGTAATTCCAAAATGATCAAAAATAATAAGAAAAGAGAATAAGAAAAAGAAATATAAGATTAGTTTATAATAGTTTAGCTAAATAATCATTATCCTACTATTCTTAAAATTCTATTTGAGAATTCACTATATATTGTATTCTTTTAATAGGAGAACAGAGACCATTTATGTGATATCTTCTTTATCACAAGGTGGAGAAGGCCATCTTATTTTATTATAGATGAACGAATAACCTTTAAAAAATAAAATAAGAAATTATTGGTTATTAAGATATATGGGCAATATTAATATTTAAGAATAGATATTCGCTCTCGTTTAAATTTCTAAAAAAAAAGAGACTTATGGGTTCATACAAGGATCTACGTATAAGGGAGAATAAAGAAGACAAGAATAAGACCAATAATAAATGCCCCTTTGGAGTAGACTCTTATTTGATACTAAGAGGAACCTCATAATATGCACCCCGACAACTCTCTCTAATTTCTATACTAACACAATCTTATACAACTCAAAACCTACCTTTTGTATTCAAACTAATAAACTAAGGTTTAATATATACTATACAATTAAGATATTCATTTAAAAGTATTTTAGCCTCTCAAGGCCCTAAGAATCTTTTTAACATACTAAAGATTCTTTTTATAACTTATATGTGGTTTATTTACACATAAAACATGTTCAAATATTTGTTACTTATTCAAACTAGTCTATACATGGCTAATTTCAACGTGTGTTTGACTAACCAATACTAATCATTGGCTAATCAAATCATCTTCATTTTGAGGATCTACTATTGAAACATCTAACCCTGATGCACTCTTATTTTAGCCAATTATGAAAATACTATCATCTAGCCAAATCCAAACCTTCAGTTAACCAATACCTCCTTGGTTGTTATATTGACTAGCCAAACCCTTAATTGATATCCCAAAATATAAAATTTCCAATTATATCCACTTTTAAACACCCTATCTGTTCATTCAATAACAATTATTTAACTAGTCAATATCTTGTAAAAATAAGTTAAATTCTTCCATTCTTAGGTGTTTTAATAGGTTAAACACACTCTTTTTTAGAAAAACTTGATTAACAAATATTTTAAATTTTCATTAAAAACTACTTTTATGATCAATATAGTTCCTTTACAACTCAAAAATTAATTTTGTCTTGATTATTGAAGTATTTATGCATTATGCCCTAAATATATCAAATAATGATTGAATCCCTAAACTAGTAAAATGAGCAAGTTAAAGTGTTGAACCAAGCATTTTTAGGCCCATAACTTGTGAATTAAAAAATTTGAGATACTAATGAATTTGTTTAAGTTATGATAAATAACATTAGAAAGCAATATTGTAAAGAAAATTTTATGGAAAGTTTTGGAGTTGATGCTTGAAACTTGGATTGTATTAACAAGTCCTAATAGAGATTATTCAAAAGATGGAGTTCATGTTTAGCAATTTCTAACAAGTGACTTAAGAATTCTACTATAATTCTTCTTTCAAGGCTAAAAATAACCTTTATACAACCTTTCTTGATAAAGAGGAACCCTTTTTACAATCTTCTTCTAATATGAAAAGGAACTTCAACATCAGTTGGATCACCCCCAAGTGCAATATTCAACATCCCAACAAAATATTACAATTAAAAAATATCTCACTTATTTATTCAATAATTCCAAAATAGCTCACTTACACAAACGTAATACAATGATGCTCAAATGATTGAATAACTCTTTGACATGTGTATATACAACATCCAAAACTTATTGATTCTAAAACCAATAAGAAGACACTTGTTTGTAGTATTTTGTGACCTAAAATTATTGTTTGAGCGAAGAACTAGTTGTTATAAGGATTATATTTGACACACTAGTTGACCAGTATGTATTAAATGCTCCAAATTCACTAATTGTTGGAACATTGGTCGACCAGTACATATATTAGTCAACCAATATGCATATTAACCAACTAATACATCAATCAATGCTATAACAATACTTCAATTTTAACAATTTTAACCTATGTTTGTTGACTATTAACCTACTTAGATCGACCAATCACCCCAAAAACATGATTTTAACACCTTTAGATGCTCAAAACCAATTTGTTTAATAGAAAAATGATTAATAAACTTCCTAAATTTTTCCTATAGATTATTTGATAGATCAAAATTCTTTATATTATGATTAAAAGCTTTAGTTCTTTTTAATGAATGTAAAGACTTATGCAATGAAGTAAGATCAAAAGATTATGCATGGTGGGCCTTTTGGATCATCAAATTAACAATGCGTGCTTACAAATCTAATACAAAATGTGAAATGACCTTGATGCCTTGATCTTCTTCTATTTTTGTTTTGATCTTCATTTCAACAGTTGCAAACTTCAACTTCTCTTTATCAACTTTACAACTATCTTCTTGAGTTTAAGACTTCGTTTTGTTTTAAAATTGCTTGTGATCAAAATAATAATCACATTAGTAGTAAGTATATTTTGTAATCATCAAAACATTAATTGGAACCTCCCTTGGTTCAATAATCTACCCTTTTTGATGATGAGAAAATATTTTTGATACAAGAGAAAAATAATGAAGTTAAGCATACAAATAACTATCAAAGTAATCATTAGCTCTCCCTTAATGCTTATATAAAACATAATTTAATATCAAGAACAAAAGATATTCAAAATATAAGAGATATCAATACATATAGATATTATAAATTTACTCAAGCATATGAGAAGACATTTGCTCCCATTAAAATTTATCGCTTCCTCTAAATGTTATTACTTCCTCTAAATATAATATCAGTAAAATTTCTCCATCTTTTGAAATTATAAAAAATAAATCATTAATAAACGTAAAAATTAATATTTCATGCTTCAAACTAACTTGATCAAAAAGATCAAAACATATTTGAATAAAATTGATAAAATTTCTCATTAAAGAGTGCTATTGAATGTTTAAGGAGGAAAAAATTCAATTTTGATTTAAAAAAGCATTCCTAGTTGTGACTAATTTTAAAATTCCCAAATTTAGTTTAATTAAAACATCAATAGCAAGTTTCAACAAACTTAAGAATTGGAATTATTACAAATAAAGAATAATTTCAATATTCGATAATAATGTTTATAAAAGTATATATAATTTACAAAGTCCTAAATTTAAAAAATAATGACTGAATAAAGTAGTCAAATTCAAAATTCTAGAATGACAAATATGATGCAATCACATTTGAAAAAAGTTAGATAAATCAAGTAATTTATTCAAAATACATGAACATTATCAAGTAATCCTAAATTTAGGGTTTATCTTAAGAGAATGTGAATTATAAAGATCTTTAATAAAAGAGGACAAAATTTAAGGGGTGGCTATTTACAATGAGATGTGGTGTTTCTCAAAGATACAAGTGACTTATCTAAGGTTTTGAGGAGCCTTAAACAAGAAAAAGAGAAAATAGAAGCAAGGCTAAAGAGAGGGCATTAAATCATCTATAGTGGGCAAACATTCAAGGAAACTGATTGACCAATAAAAGGTTGACCTTTATATATTGACCAAATATGTCACAAGTTAACTTATCTTCCTTGAAGGACACATTGATTGACCATTATAGCTTTGTGGTTGAACATTCATACAATAAAACTTCTAAGAAACATACTAGAACTGTAAAATTTCTTTTAAAAGGAACTTTGGTCAACCATTCCAAAATATTAGTCAACCAGTGTGAGTAATTAGGCAACTAGAGCTTTAACCAAAAAAATAGCTAGAAAGATAAAATAATGTTAGATATTGGGACATTAGTTGACCACTAAAGACATTAATCGACCAATGAGACTATATAGGGATCAAATAAACAACTAAAAAAAGTAGCAAACTCACTGAAGAGTAAAAGGGAGTGAAATTTAAAGATATTGGTCGACCACACTAAGATATTGATCGATCAGTTAAATAGATGGATTAAGAAACCGTCACTAAAGCTCAACTTAAAACATCAAAACTTCAACAAAATAATGTTAAAAACATATATCAACCAAGTAAAGATAATAAAATAGAATTTAATCATATAAAAGGCCTTATAAAAAAGAAATCATATTAAACAAAAACTAATTTTCCTCTAATTAAGCTAGATTTATTCTTATTCAAAAGTTTAGAGAAATAATAACCTTCTAAATTAGGACCTTATTTTGCATATAGTCTCTAAATACTAAGGTTCACACTTAACAAACACCTTATTCGTAATTCAAACTTAAATAATTATCACCAAGGATTTATACTTAAATTGACATATAAATGCAAGCAATCACATATTTCTAATAATTAACTCATGTTGAACATTACTTATAAGATATTTGAATGAAGATTCTTTTTGAATTCTTAATCCATTAGTGGCATTTCATCCATCTCATCTTTATCACTGATCTTAATAATTTGAGAAGTCTTGATGGTTAATTTAGGGGTTAAGTTTTCTATATCCTACAACGTCTTTATGACTTTATTATAGACAAGAAGGCTAGATTCATCAAGATAAAATGCATAAACTTCTTAATGATACTATGATATGTTTTACATACCATTTGCTCTTATTTTTCTAATAGCCTTATAAATCAAGGTAATCAATGTGTTTTAGGAATCCAAATAAGCTTGGTTCCTTGATTGTTTGGCCCTGTCTTCTTTTCAACCCATACTTTTAAGGTTTTCTTGTCATTCTTTGTTTAGTAAAATAAAATCTGTCAACATGTCCAAAATTATAATAAAAATGACATACCATGTTATATGAATTAATGGTATGACCATTAAAACATTGATGGATGAATGTATTGCTTGGAATTCTATACGTGTATGTATAATGAGGAAGTTTAATTTGGATATTAAATGTATTGAATGGTCTCTTAAGATGGTGAAAAGTCCTACCATGATTATATGTATGATGCCTATTATGAATGAATTTTTAATGCATGCTTTTACAGGGGTATGAGTGGGTTTGTAAGTTATAATAAAGATTATACATATTCTTAGCTTAAGAGTATTAAACCTTTGCCTGGGTTGCGAGCTATATATGAAAACATGATGTTTGGTCTTAGGTTGGGCTATAATGAATGTGTCATATGTTGGGCTATTGTGAATGTGTCAAATGCATGTGTATGTTTGGATGTAGATGGTCCATGCTCGTTTGTCATTCTAGGTAATGGTTTTTCGCTATGTAAATGTTTTCCTTTGACAAAAGTAGTTTTAGTGTTAGAAACACTTTCATATTTATATCTAAATCCGTACCTATCATTGCAATTATTTTAAGCTCCCAGCATGTTTTCTAGTTTTTCACTCCCTTTAGTGAATTTGGATAAAGAATCCTTGAGAGCATCAATTTCCTTTTTTAATGTTTCATTCTTATGCCGTAATGCATCCAAGTCATAACTGTCATCAATAATCACATTTTTTTTTGGATGCTTTAATGCTATGTAATTAACTTTTTATCTTTTTATTCTTACTTATGCATGCATCCAACTATTTTTGGACTCCCTTGATTTTAACGATAATTTTCTTTTTTACTTATGATTTTTAGACTTTTAAATAATTTATCATATGTCATATCATCATCATTATCATTACAAGAATTAGGGTTAGATGTTACCTTATCATTATCCATAGAGGTAAAACACATATGAGATATCTCTTCTTCTGAATGCTTATTTTTGGATTAATTTGTGTCATCCTAAGTTGATGCTGTAAATACGGTCTTCTTGTCTTTCTTATATTTCCTCTCATACTTCTCGTTATCTTTGAATTGAGGACATTATCACTTTATATGACCGAGTTTTCTACATTCAAAGAAAATAATACAAGAGGATTTATGTTTTAAGTCACTTTTACCTTCTTTGAAGTACTTTCTTTTGGAGAATTTCTTCTTTAAGAACTTACTGATTTTTCTAGTGAGTAAACGAATGTTTTCTTATTTGCTTTCACTAATTGATGTCTCTTCCTCATATCTTGATTCTTCTTTTAAGGCTTTAAATTTTAAATTATTTTTCTTTGGAAGTGGCATTCATCTTATGTCTCTTGGAGCCTTATTTTGTATATGAGGAGAGATATAAGAATTTCCTCCAAACGTAGTGTTATTAGATCCTTTACTTCTTGTATGACCTTCACTTTAGCTTCCCATATCTTCAAAAGTGACTTAAACAACTTTTTTCCCATTTCAACATTAGTAAAGGTCTTTCCAAGACCTTAACAATATCAATGAATCTAGTATACATGATAGAAATGCTTTTATCATGTTTTATTTGAAATAATTTATATTTGTTAGTTATTATTTATGCCATCATGAGTAATTTTTAATGTGTATCAAATGTCATAAGCCATTTCACACATAGAGACTTTTTTAAATTCATTTCTTCCTAAAGCACAAAAAAGGATATGTGTGGCGCTATTATTTAAGGAAACTAATCTCTTATCTTGAGGTTCCTATTATTTCTTTAACTTGGGTACCTTTTTGTTCTCTAAAATCTTTATTGGAATAAAGGGACCATTAGAAACTATGTCCCATAAGTCTTCACTTTCAACCATTAAACAAAATCTCCTCCTAGTTTCCCAATAAAGATAATTATTGCCATTAAAGAAATGTGATCTACTAATGCTTTATCCTTCTTGGTTAATAATGATGATGATGCTCCTACATATGTCTTTATGATCTTTGCTATAGGATTTATAAGAAATACACGCCTACATTGCTTTAATACAACTCAATTAATAATAATCAATGTAAATGAGTCTCATAAAATTTCTTAAACAATAATTTGAAGAGGATAGGGGGGAGACATTACAAATCAATTTATAGTGATTCAGTAAACCACCCTTGCCTAAGTCCACTCCTAAGACTATTTTTATAATTTCACTATAGTTCTTCTTTCAAGAAAAGAAAAACCTTTATATAATGTTTCTCATTAAAGAGGAACCTTTCTTACAATTATCTTCCAAAGTAGAGATGAACCTTAATACCAATTAATTCACCCTGAAGTACAATTTTCAACACCCTAACAAAGTATTACAAATAAAAAATATCTCACTTATTCACCCCATAACTCTAAAATGGCTCACTTATAAAAATATGCCACGATGATGCTCAAATGATTGAAAAATTCTTTGAAATGTGTATATGCAACTCCTAAAACCTTATTGATTCTAAAATCATTAAGAAAACACCTACTTATAGGTTTTTGGGACCAAAATAGTTGTTGGAGCTAAGAACTAGCCATTGCAACAACTATATTCGATGCACTAGTTGACCGGTATAGCATACTAGTAACTAATATACATTAAAAGCTCCAAATTCACTTGCCGTTGGAACACTAGTCAACCGGTATATATATTGGTTAACCAATATGACACATTGGTCAATTAATATATCAACCAATGTGACAGTAAACTCTCAATACTTCAAATTTAATAACTTAAAACCATATTGGTCAACCACCTAACTTATATAAGTTGACCAATCAAAAGATGATTTTAACAACTTCAAATTCTCAAAATTGATTTTAACAACTTCAAATGCTCAAAACCAATTTATTTAATTTAAATATGATTAAAACACTTCACAAAACATTCCCCAAAGATTATTTGAAACATCAAAGGGGATTTTATATTAAAATTAAAAGCTTAATCTTTTGATGAATATAAAAACCCATACAATGAAGTAAGATGGAATGATTATGCATGGTGAGTCTTTTGGATCATCAAAGTAACAAAATGAACTTAAAAATAATGATACAATATGTTAAATGACATCGATGCCTTGATATTCTTTTGTTTTTACATTGATCTCCATTACATCGTCTGTAAACTTCAACTTCCCTTTATCATCATCATACATTATCTTCTTAAGTTTATGGCTTCATTTTGTTCTAACATTGCTTTTCATCAAAATAATAATCACAATATAAGTAATTATTTTGTTTATCATCAAAATATCAATTAGAAAATCTCTTAGTTTAACCAATAGATTAAAGTGTTTTTCAAAGACTTTGAAATAAGTTAAAAAGGTGACATTGAAGAATGATCTTGTCAGGGTGAGATTTGAACCCACTTAGGATTACAACCTTAGGGAACCCAAGAAAAAGTTTGAACTAAACTCAAGAAATGTGAATCAAATATATAAAGAAACTTATCATATTGATCATAAAAAAAAAACAAGAATGAAATTCATTAAATAATTGAATGACATAAAGAGAAAATTCATTGATAATTTTAATTTTTAATGAAAAATAAGGAAAACATGTATTTATAGGACTTAATAAATAAAGATGTCAAAAATAAACTAAAAAGAAACAACCCTTAAATACTTAAAAAAAATAAAATTTTGAGCAAGCTTGACTTAATACTTGACTGTGTAATTAATACCAATTTTTAAACCATTAATTAATACAGTGAGAAGTACATTGAAATTAATGGTAAAACTACAAAAAAATCATCCTTTTCTTCAAATTACTTGACATGTTATTTTTATTTATAAGAGCTACTTTTCATTTAACATTGTAACAATAGAATAAATTTCTTATTTGTTAGGATTGGAATATTCCATTGTAGATTAATCACAAGGTTGTCAGAATACTGCCTTTATTTCACAAATTTGTAGTTTATCGATTCACAAAACTATTACTAACTTATTCAATTAGATCTGAAGCAATCTATTAGATAATCAATTTTACAACCAAGACCTCTCTTTGATTGATTGTTAATTTCATAAATGTAGATCTAGTAAATTGTTGACTCTTATTGTTCAATCTAACACTAATTACTTTGACTCACTCTCTCAATTTATTGTCATACACAAACAATTAGCACAAACTTCCAAATATTCATTGAAATAAACAATAATTAAAAGTCACAAAATAATTCCATAATAATTCCTAATCTAGAATTAGAAATCCATAGACATGTTTAATGTCAAGGAAATTAGATTATACATCAAGGATAATAAAAGAAATAAAGGAAAAGAATAAAAACTTTGTTCAAGCCTAGGTTTGGAATGCTGGAATTTTCTGATGCTTTTCTTGTTCTCTCCATTTTTGATCCATTTTGATTAATGGTTGCTTTATTTTTTGTTTTATTACACGTAAATAGTGCTTTAAATTTTGTGGTCATTTATAGGGTTTCTACACTTTATTTGGTTCCAAAAATAGCCCTGAACTTTAAAAACATTAAAAAAAACTCACATCTAGAAACCTCCTGTCACAAGTCATGATCGTGCTCCATGCTTCAGCCTCTCTGTCACATTTGTGCTTCAATGTGCATGATCGAGACAAAGCTATGCAACGCCCAATGCATGTCTGTCACGATCGTGCTCCTCATACACGATCTTGACACTTCATGCAGCCTCCGTCTTCCTTGTTCTTTAATTTCCTAATTTTCAACACTCACAAATACATCGAACACCTCATGAAGTATAAAATTAAGATTTAATTCATTCTTTAAACCATAAAAACATTTAAAATATAAACAACACTCATAATAATACAATTCTAAGCCTGTACATATGATAATCATCTAATAAACACTTAAAAACACATTAAAACATATAGGAAAACATAGTATGATATATAGTTATCACTTATATTGAAATTTTCAATAAAAAAGATGCTTTTTTAATTATTTATTTACTTTTTATATTAATTAAAAAGAAAAACTTTATCTTACAATTTGATTGGATGATTTTAAGGATACATTCTTTTGTATATTAAGCAATTTACTATTAGAATACTCTTCACATTAGTTAAGAACCGAAACTTGAAAAATCAATTATCCTTCTTCATCTAGCTTATCTATTTCTCCTAGATAAAAATATGGCTAGTAATGGGATAGACTTTGAATGTAATGAAAGGATATCACGAAATTGTAGTTACATATTATTAAGTCCAACCAAAAAGTTAGTATGCTCAAACACATCTTTTCTTTGTCTTTTCTTTTTTGACTTAGGTTGTTGGCATTAATTTTTCTCCTCCTTATTTCCTAGCATCAAAGTAATTTTCATCCATCATAAGAATTTGGGAATATCAATGTAGCTTTTCCCTTAACTAGACAGTGAATTAATTAGTTTGCTCTATAAGGCATTTCCTACTTAATTTTTGTTTCCATGCAATGGATAATTGTTATTATGAAAAATAACATAACTAAAATAAGATGAATTAAAGTGTGTAGTATAAGATCTAAGGTTAGTTTCAATACACTTATAATAATATAGTATACGTAACACTCTTTATGATCAAAATTTTAACAAACATAATGTTTCAAGAAAAAATAGACTTGTAATACTTAAGAAATGCACATGAAAAATTGTAAACCCAAAGTAGAATGGTCCAAAAATACCTACCTTTCTATAGTTTATTAATGCCAAAGCACATAAATTATGTAAGGTCTACATGAAATCTATAACTAACTTGTTCTCAAGATGTTGTTCGTAGCACTTTAAAAGCCATCAAATTATTCTTCACTTTTTTTAATGGAAAGGGCAATCTTTATAATCGAACTCAATTAAACTTATAATCCATCAAATTCTTCTTTATTTTTCTTTTATAAAAAAGGTTGTCATTAGAATCGAACTCAGTTAAACTTATAATTTCAAACTGCATGAAGAATATGTTAGTTTATGCTCTATAATTAGTCAGTTGATTGTAATTTAGTAACAAAAAAATTTAAATGCATTCTTTATCTTGTAAATATTTAGATGTATAAGATAAAGTCTATAGGATAATTATATATTGTAAATGAAATTATGTGAGATTATAATTATGAGTTTCATATTGCATTTATGTATTATTTCTAAAATATTCCTGCTTATTGTTATATGAAAACTGGACATTAATAAAATGTAAAAAGATTAGTAAAAGTTATGTTTTTCCTCTTGAAGGAAGTAGACAATCTTATATCTTAAAGTATGGAGATACTTGACTAAACGTGTGGATGCTTGTTAGAGAACAAATTCACTAAATTGACCCTATATGATAATTCTATTTGGAACATTACTTGTATGTTTATAGAAATTCTCATTATAATGATTCTATAAGTGATCCTTTGAATTGAGATCTCCAAAGTTATCTTGTATAGAGATTGTTATGTTTTGATACTACTTATGACCTATTCTAGTCAAGGATAGCTCAGTTGATGGTTGTTAGATGTAACATGAACTGTATGGAGGTTGTTGAGTGATCAATATAGGATTCGTCACCCTAAAGTAACTAGGGAGAATGTTCCATTGTTCTCGATTAGTATTGATTCAAAAAATTCTTGGCACTATTTATCAAAAAAATTATTGGCAAAGGTGGGATGACACTTCTAAAATAGTTTACAAATTTCATTAATTGAATCAATTAATAGTAGTGGAGAAATAATACGATTGGACTTAAATAGAGTAGATATTAATTTTATACTCTATGTCTAATCAGAACAATGTGATGAAAGAATGGAATTTTAAAGAAAAGTTATACATAGAAAAGTTAGTCTAAACCACTTTGACATTTTTAAATATCTGGATGATCATAATATGTTACTAGACATTAATCTTGATTTGTTGGACCCCGACTCCGAAGCCCAACATTCAGAAGCATAAAAGCATGAAAGACCAAAAAATTGACAGCAAACAGACCACACTTTGGGGAACTTTCAATAGAAATTTTAGATCAGTTTCTTAGGAACAAATGTTCCCCCTTTCCTAACAATTCCAACGCCACCAAAAATGCTCAATTTGGATTAGAAAAGAAGAAGTTATGACTAAAATACTGTCTCAAGAAAAACAAACCAAGACTAAACACTCTACCAACTTCATGCCAGAAATAGAAAGTTCTAAAGGCTAAATTGTCATTCGGCTCCTTCATATAACTTGTAGATCTATGTCTCTAGTTTAATTCAGAATAGGAATCGCCTCAATCGGAGCTTTATAGCTCCAGATATCTCCAATTTACTGAAGAATAGTCAGACTTTATCAACCGATCATCACACTTTGTTTCAATCCACCTTTTCCCATTTAACACCAAGTCCAATCAATCAGGTATAAAAAGATAGAAAATTGTCTTAGGAGTCTATCGCTTCAAAATCGAGTCGATCGGAGGTCTGAGCAAAAAGTTATGGCTAAGAGAAGGAAGAGGGGTCGGTCGGCCAAGAACCGACCCCAAAGGACACACACCAGCGCGCTCGCCCAAGTGGCGAGCGATCCGAGCGCTTGGGCACTCGGATGCGCGAGCACCTGGGTGCCTCGTCCGCTCGGGGCCTGGGTGCTCGCACGGGCCGAGTGACCTACCCCGCAGCCCGACTTATCTGACTTCTAACCCTCATATCTTTTGACTCCGAGCTCTAATTTTGACAAGCTTGGTATCGATGGAAAGATAAAAGAAAAATCTACATTTTTTAAGAAGGACTTAAAGGCAAGCTCGGTCACTAAAGGGATCAAAAGTTTACTCCAAGACCGATCAACTAGACACTCATAAACAATACCAAAACTTGCAAATACCATAACTTTTGACCCAGAACTCCAAATTTAACAAACTTGGTGTCTATGGAAAGGTAAAAGAACGCTCTACCACTTCCATTAAGATCACCGACCCAACTTCCAACTCTATAAGGGTCACAAATGGCCTCAAAATTCTGTATATGATATGCCATTTAGACAGCACCTGCACTCAACTCTAGCAACTCACATCTTTCGATTAACACATCCAAAAATAGCTCATAATACATCATGGGAAAGCTCTACAGCTCGCCTAACACCCTCAAGAAGTCTAAATGATCCCATTCGACCTATATCAACCCGAAATTTGGCTGGATGCACAACATGCCCAAAATTAACCACATGAACACATCAGCCCAGAATTTCAGCACCTACACCCAACTTCAACAGCTCATAAACCTTTACAACTTTCCAGCGAGCTCTCTCAAAGCAAAAACCCAACAATAACTCAACAATTAAAAAGACTCATACACATACCTTTGAAGGTCATACACAGATCGCAAATCAACACAAACACATGAAGATGAGATTACTAGAGTTCTCATTCTCTTTTCCAATCATAAAAGAGCTCAAGCATAGCTTTAGTTACATATCAACATATCCATCAAAATCAAGTACAGGATACAAAGTATATGAGATACTCAATGCTTGATATGCTTATAAAGCTATCCAAAATCTAGTTACTAACTTAATACAAAAGTGTCTAAAATCTTGGAGTTAATCCCGATGCCTTGCAAGGTTCAGAGCTCAACTTGATTTGCACCTGAGGAGGGAGAATGGGGTGAGCAAAACACAGCACAGTGGCTAACACCTTTATAGCCATCGAGTAATGAGCCATATAACACATAATTTAAGAATCTAAACATTAGCAATTTATCATATAAAGAATCATCACATAAGGCATAACATGAGAACTTATATCAATCATATCACGGATTATGCATCGTAAACACAATTAAATGATGAAATGCACACAACTGGCTCGAGAGTTCCTTAAACACAACGGTTTATACCGTAACACAACGAGTCTGATTTCTCAAGATCTCGTGACCTCAAGCAGGCAGTCGGGAGAAGGTTATGGGTCATCATGCACGAGACTAACGAAACAGGTTCTCTCTTGCCCAATCACAACCAATTTATGCTTAAATATTCAAACGCAAAAATGGCATTTTTGTGCTTCTTTCATTTTATCAAATCATCATAGTCTCATATTTTTCATTCATACCAAATGAAACCTATCTATTTCATCACACACTTTCAAATATACACCATTTAAACAAAGATTGCACACATAGGGCATTTATCCATCACATAACAACCCTAAAAATGTTAACCACCTAAACGTCAGAATCCGAATTCAAGATTACCCTTCCTCCTTGTCTTGAGTGGGGTTTTCCTGATTCCCTTAAATTAAACCATACTCCATTCAATAAATACATTCCAAAGGAAAGTCGTAACATTTCAAGAATCAAGGAAAGCTAAAAATCAACTTTAAACCTAACCTACCTATAGGTCATCTATGCTAGAATAACCAAAACCTTAACTTAGAAATCCCAAAATCCATTGATTTTTTCCTTTTCTTCTTCTTTCTTCAATCCCTACACAAACCCTAACCTCCATTTTACCCCATTCTTGAATATAGCATAAACAAAGATGGAACTTACCTCCAGTAATTAGATTTCTCTTATTTTTCTTCTTTCTTCTTCCTCCCTTCAAGCTTCCTACGACTCTCCCTTTTCTCCGATCCGAAAGCTCCCTTCTCCTTGGCTCATGTTTTGCCTTCTTTTTCTTTTCTTTTCAATCCTACGACAACCTTCTTCTTCTCCTTTTAATAACTTAATTCTTTTGCTCTCAATTTAAAGCCCATCACAAAACTACGTAGTTTCAAGTCTCCTTATAGCTCACTTGAAATGCTTTTGGGCTCCCCTCCTCACAAGCCTACTACAATTTAATCCAACTTAGTCCTAACCCTTCTTTTAAAATTCAAAATTCTAATTCCCAATCATACTTGCTAATCCAAGACTCAATAAATATATATATATACATACAATTAAATAAATTATTGGAAAAATAAATAATAATTTAAGCAAATGAATAAATAATAAATCAATAAATAAATAATAATAATTAAAAAAAATTCAGGGCCTAACAATTCTCCCCTCCTGAAAGAATTTCGCCCTCGAAATCCTTACCTGAGTCCATGAAGAGGTATGAGTACTTCTCCTTCATGCCTTCTAAAGGCTCCCAAGTTGCCTCTTCTGTAGAATGGTTCCTCCACAAGACCTTTACCAGCTTTACAATCTTATTGCTTAACACCTTTTCCTTTGAATCTAAGATCTCCACTGGTTGCTCCTCATAAGTCAAATCCTCCGTCAACTGAACCTCTGAAGGTTGAACTATATGTGAAGGATCCGATCTGTACTTCCTCAACATCGATACGTGGAACACATTGTGAATCTTAGATAACTCCAATGGCAAATCTAACTTATAAGCCAAATACCCAATACTCTCAATGATCTCATACGGGCCTATGTACCTCGGGCTAAGCTTGCCCTTCTTCCCAAATGTCAAAACACCTTTCCATGGAGAAGCTCTAAGAAACACCTTTTCCTCCACTTCAAATTCCATCTCTTTTCTATGGGCATCTGTGTAGCTTTTCATCCTATCTTGAGCTGTTTTAAGCCTCTGTTTCACCAATTTAACTTTATCGACTACAATCTGTACCAACTCAGGTCCTACAAACTTCCTTTCACCTTCCTCATCCCAACAAATAGGAGTTTTGCATCTCCTACCATACAAAGCCTCATACGGTTCCATCTGAATTCCCGAGTGAAAGGAATTATTGTAAGCAAACTCAATTAGAGATAAGTGATCATCCCAAGAAACTTTAAAATCCAAAGCACATGCTCTCAACATTGCCTCCAAGGTCTGTATCGTCCTCTTTGATTGTCCATCAGTCTGCGGATGGAAGGTCGTACTAAAATGCAATCTAGTCCCCAGAGCCTCCTACAAGCTTTTCCAAAATCTGGAGGTAAACCTAGGATCCCTATTAAAAACTATCGAGCTTGGAATCCCATGAAGTCTGATTACCCCATCCACGTACTTCTTAGCCAAAACATTCAAGGAATATGTATGTCTAATTCGCAAGAAGTGTGCTGACTTGGTCAACCTATCAACAATCACCCATATCGTATCATGCTTCTTGCTAGTCCTCGGTAATCCCATCATAAAATCCATGGTAGTCTTCTCCCATTTTCATTTCGAAAACGGCAAAGGATTAAGTTTGCCTGAAGGTGCTTGGTATTCAGCTTTAACTTGCTGACACACTAAACATCTTTTGATGAACTCTGCAGCATCTTTCCTCATTCCTTTCCACCAAAAATGCTCTTTCAAATCTCGATACATCCTAGAACTCCGTGGGTGCATTGCAAAAGTAGCGTTATGCGCCTTATCAAGAATCTCATCCTTCAGCTCTAACATGTCTGGAACACACAATCTGTTATCCATAACCATCAATCCATCTTCCTTTACCTCTACTTCAGAAGGTTTGCCATTCTTTATCTCTTCTCT
>JANZLF010000001.1:14904776-14922619 GCA_026546835.1 Erythroxylum foetidum | reverse complement strand
ACTTGGATGGGAACGATTTACCCAAAGAATCTCAACCACAAAGACTCATTCAAAGATACAATATTTACAGAATTCACCTTATCCCTCCTTTACTCAAACCTAAAACACAGCAACCTTATTTCTCCTGAGAGGCGGATTCGTCCTTATCACCCCTGGATTCGTCCTTATCACCCCTTGAGCTAATATCCCCCCTCAAACTATGTCCAGGGAGAAGACATAGTTTGCGTCGAAATTGTGCTAGGCGAGCCTTGGTCATAGACTTTGTAAATATATCAACAACTTGATTTGCTGAGGGAATGTATCTTATGATCAAAACCCCTTGAGCAACCCGCTCTCTAACGTAGTGATAGTCAAGAGCAACATGTTTACTGCGTGAATGTAATACTGGATTGATTGTTAAATGAAGTGCACAAAGATTATCGCCATATAAAATAGGCGGATGCTTGGGAAATATTTGTAAGTCGTGTAAGAGATATTCAAGCCAAGTAAGCTCGGCTGCTGTGTGAGCCATGGAACGATATTCGGCCTCGGTGCTAGAACGCGCAACAGTGTGTTGTTTCTTGGCACACCAGGAAATTATATTGCATCCAAGAAATGTACAGTAGCCTGTAGTAGACCGTCGTGTGGTTGGACATCCTGCCCAGTCTGCATCGGAAAAAGCACTAAGAACAAGTGAGGTATCTTTTTTAAAAGATAAGCCAAAATGTATTGTGCCCTTGAGATATCGTAATATACGACGAACATATTTTAAGTGAGACAAAGTTGGACTGTGCATGAATTGAGAAACATAGTTAACACTGTATGACAAATCCGGTCGGGTTAGTGTCAAATACTGTAACGAACCCACAAGTCCACGAAAGAAGGTAGGATCAGCTACTGGTGTCGGGTCTAAAACAGTATCGTGTCGCTGAACAAGTGGAGTGGGCATCGGTTGACAATCCACCATCTGAGCTTTTTCCAAAATGGAATAGGCATAGCGGGTTTGATTCAAATGCAAGCCAGAGTCAGTTGGTTGTATTTGAATGCCTAGAAAATGATGCAAGGAACCAAGATCTTTCATGGAAAACTCCTTGCTTAAGACCTGCAAGAAATTCTGAACTAGAGCCATAGACGATCCGGTTAATAACATATCATCCACATAAATCAATAAAACCAATATACCAGCCGATGAATGCATGACAAACAAGGATGGATCTGATAAACTGCAAAAAAAACCATAATCAATTAAAAACATGCTCAACCTATTAAACCAGGCTCTCGGAGCCTGTTTTAAACCATACAAGGCACGCTGCAATTTGCAAACATAACTAGGATAATTGGGATCTTTCATTCCAGGTGGTTGATCCATATATAAATCTTCTGTGATAAAACCATGTAAAAACGCATTTTTTACATCTAGTTGGCGAATTGGCCAATTTTTCACTAAAGCCACATAAATAACTAAGCGAATGGTTCCTGGTTTAATAACAGGGGAGTAGGTTTCGGTGTAATCAACACCATCGAGTTGATGAAACCCCTTGGCAACTAGTCTAGCTTTCAATCTATCCAAATGACCATCAGAATTTATTTTAGCTTTAAAAACCCACTTACACCCTATTATATTGTCATGTGCTGGCCTAGGAACAAGTTTCCAAGTGTGGTTTGATTGTAATGCTTGATACTCATCTATCATAGCCTGTCGCCATCCTGGATGTGCAAGAGCACTCTTAACAGTTTTAGGCTCAGAAGGTATATCAGGAGATATAGACACATGTAAAGCATACCTTGGATTTGGCTTAACTATTCCGGACTGTGACCTGGTGACCATCGAATGTCGTTGTTGCAACGCCTCGGCCTGAACATGTTCAGCATCAGTCACAGAAACACCAGGTACAGGAGATGACAAATCCATCAAGTCCGATTCAATTACAGAAACTTGATGATCAACGACGTCCTCTGCTGCTAAGGAATTTTGAGCAGTATCTTGACCTTTATGTGGCAAAAATAATGGGGGTGGAGACAGCTGCTCTTGTTCAGCCAGTTCTAGATGCACCCCGTCATCTTGATCAGCATCAGAATGTGATTGGTGAACTGCTAGCGGAGACTCACTTGCAGGATCAAGTGCTGAATCATGATCTGTAGCTATTGCAAGTTCAGATTGGCGTGCATGAATACTAGAAGCATCTTGCTGGTCTGTAGACATAGAGACAACACCCCCTATAGTCTGATTGTCATGTGTGTCGGGTATTGGAACTGGTAATACATTTGAACTGCACTTTCATCAGAACTTAAAGAAAAATCAGTAATTTCAGCAGAAGGTAACCAAGAATCCATAAGCTTGTCAACAAACATTTTATTAGGAGTTGCAGATTTGAAAGGAAAAACATTTTCATCAAAGCTCACATGTCGAGATATTATTATTTTTTTAGTTTTGGGATTGAAACATTTGTAACCTTTGTGTTTTTCACTATACCCTATAAAAACACATAAGCAAGATTTAGGATCAAACTTATTACTTCTTGTATCCCATATATATGGAAAACACTTAGAACCAAATACACGAAGGGAGCTATAATCAAAGTGAGTACCATGCAATTGAAAATATGGTGATTCATTTCCTAACACAGAAGTAGGCAACCTATTTATTAGAAAAACAGCAGTTTGAAAAGCATCGACCCACATAGACAATGGCACATGACTATGATACATCATCGTCAATCCTAATTCACGAATAAAACGGTGTCGTCGTTCGACAGCACCTGTTTGCTCGGGTGTATGTGGACACGACACTTGATGTTTAATTCCTTGTGCAAGAAAGTGGGAAGATAAAGCATTATTTAAGAACTCACCTCCACCGTCGGAATGAAAAACTTTGATTGTCTTCCCAAATTGTCGTAGCACAAACTGTTCAAAAGCTTTATAAGCAACAAAAAAATCTGATTTTTTCTTTAATGGTATAAGCCAAGAGTATTTGGAATAGTCATCTACCAAGCAAGCATAATATCTAAATTTAGCAAAAGATAAAACAGGGGCTGGTCCCCATAAATCACAATGAACTTTTTCAAACACAGTAGTACTTTTATTGGAAGATAAACTAAATGGAAATTTGCTCAACTTGCCTAATTGGCAGCTATCACATAATGCAAGGAACCTTTAACATCAATAAGGTTCTTATTAAACAAAATAGAAATCGCAGAAGGTTGAGGATGTCCTAATCGCTGATGCCATATGTCTGCTGTTCCAGTCCTAAATCGATTGGAAAAATATGCTTTTGGATTCCCTGACAAGATATAAAGGTTATGTTTCCTTGGCCCTTGTAGCAGTACCTGTCCCGTCTGTCGATCCTTAACAGAAATAGAAACATTAGAGAATTCGCAATTCACAGGATAATTATCTGTTAATTGGCCAACAGAAAGTAAATTCTTTTTAAGAGCAGGAACAGAAAAAACATTTGAAAGTGGTAATTTTTGCTTCTGTTCTATAGACGTCATTCCAACACCATCGATGGATAGAAATGTTCCATCGCCGATGGTTATGGAATCAGGTCCATGATAGTCAGTAAGTGTATGTAATAAACTTTTGTTACCTGTCATATGATTCGATGCACCAGAGTCTGCTACCCAGTCCGTATCTACAACATCAGTGTCCAACGTGAGTGCCGAAAGAGCTTGAGCAGGGCTGCTTTGTTTTTCTTGTGGAATCCACCAGCAAATCTTCGCGATGTGACCATCTCTGTTGCAGAATTGACACACTTCGTTCTTGTACATCTCTCGTGCAGCTGGTGTCATTCTTCTACGACCTGCCGGGGGAGGTCGCCGTTGGGAAGAATACGACTCTTTGCTTGGAAAAGAGTTTTGCGTTTGCTGGGCTTAGAAGCCACGCCCTTGGGAATTAAACCTAGGACGCCGATTCGAAGAATTACTGGATGAATTCTATTGATTTCCATAAAAAGCCACATGCGAAATTTGATCAAGACCAGATTCATTCTGTGTGGAAAACCACATTCGTCGCTGGTCTAAATTCTTGAGTTGAGAGACCAATTCATTAAAATTGGGTCGCGGTGGTTTGAGCATCGTTGTAGTAAATGTTTCGTACTGGGGTCCCAGACTGGTAAGGAGACAAAAAAAAATTTCTTCATCGGGTACTTTTTTCCCAATTGCCGCTAAACTGTCGCAAAGTTCTTTAAATAACCGAAGATGTTCGGTGATGGACCGATTTTCATCTTTGCGAAAATAGGTCAATTGATGTCTGAGGGTAAATTCCCTCTCTTGAGAATCTTGTGCATATGCATCTTTTAATGCACTCCAAACAGTATGAACTGTTTCCAGTCCGATGACAAGTCCGAGTGATTCCTCACTAAGGGTGCCATTGATCCACCCACGAAGTAATCTATCAGACTTTTGCCACGCCTTGAAGGTGTCTAATTGCTGTGGTTGATAGTTTTCTGGAATTGGATTGGGAGGAGTAACGAATTTCTGATCTTCAGGAAAGCCATTAATCAGATGATCCGACAGTTCCTGACTTTCAGCTAAACTCAAAAGTTGTTCTCTCCACAGAGGATAGTTCGATTGTTTGAGCTTTAAGGTAACAAAATTGGCTACATTCAGAGAAGAAGCCATGGTGAGCAGATCGTTGGCTCTGATACCAAGATAACAAAGTGAAGAAGATGCTATTTTATTAATGTGAAAGCTCAATGATACAATTGACAGTATACATTTAGCTTAAATAAAAGGAATAATAACAGAGGTTGCTAAAAAGGAGGAGAAAAATAATGAAGACTATCACTTGGATGGGAACGATTTACCCAAAGAATCTCAACCACAAAGACTCATTCAAAGATACAATATTTACAGAATTCACCTTATCCCTCCTTTACTCAAACCTAAAACACAGCAACCTTATTTCTCCTGAGAGGCGGATTCGTCCTTATCACCCCTTCTAATAACGTTCCTATCTCCAAAATCTTAAAAAGGTTGAACAACCTCATAATTCTGCAAAAACAGAAGACCACTAACCAACTAAGCTAGCAATAACTATATACAACAGGAATTGGAAAATGTCATTCTCAGTTTTAACGTACAAATGCTGCAATTACTCTGCTTTTCGGTTATCCTTTTTTCGGCCCTTGAAAGTGACACCACCCCTCCATAACGAAACCTTTGGTTTATGCTCTACAACCAATCGTTTTGGTTGAAATTTAGTGACAAATTATTTAAAAGGCATTCTTTCTTTTGTACATATTTAGATGTATATGATAAAGTCTATGAGAATATTGTACATTGCAAATGAAATTATAATGAGATTATAATTATGAGGTTCATATTTCATTTATGTATTATTCCTAAAATATTCTTAGTCATTGTTCTATTAAGACTGGACATTAATAAAACGTAAAAAGACTAGAACACGTTTTGTTTTTTCTTATGAAGAAAATAGTCGATCTCATAGGCTAAAGTATAGAGATACTTAAACAAACGTGTAGGTGCTTGCTAAAGAACAAATTCACTGAACAGACCTGATATGAGAAATTCATTTGGAACATTACTTGTATGTCTATGAAATTCTCATTGTGATGATTGTATAAGTGGTTCTTTGACTTGAGATTATCAAAGTTATCTTGTATGGGGATTGTTATGTTTTGATACTACTCGTGATCTATTTTATCAAAGGTCGTTTAAATGGTAGTCATTGAATGTAGCATGAACTATATGGAGATAGTTAAATGATCAAGATAGGATTCATTACTCTTAAGTAATTAGGGAGAATATTCTGTTTTTCTCGATTACTATTGATTTAGGAAATCCTTGGTCAAGGTAGAATGATATTTTGTAAACAGTTTGCAAATATCATTAATTGAATCAATAACTAATGACAGAGAACTAATATAATTGGACTCAAAGTAAAGTAGACATTAATTTCATGCTCTATGTCTAATTGAAACATTGGTTGATGAAAGGATTGAATTATACGGAAAAATCATGTACGGAAAGATTAGCCAAAACTACTTTAACATTCCTAAATATTGCTAGACGTCAATTTTAATTTATGATTATAAATTGTTTAATTGGAGAATTAAAGATAAATTAAAAGGAGAGTTTTAATTTATCTAATTCTTATTATGAACATATTTGGGAACCTAATGGGGTCTCACATATAAAATGAGTTGGAGAGAGCAAAGTTGATTTAATCAAGTTGAACTTGATTATAAAGTTTGAGAAATTTTATGATTAAATATGAGATATTTAATAAATAAGGATCAATATAAGATATTGAATCTTATTTAGTAATAATTGGTATTTAATTAGAATTATTTGTAATTGTAATTAAATTTCAATTGAAATTATAATTTAATTTAATTAAATTACTATAATGTCCAAAACCTATTATTAACATACTTAAGCTTTAAGGAAGTTGTCACTTATTGCTTAAACTTCTTTGTAATAGTTGCAGAGTTCTCATAACTTATTTTATGGATACCATTAGAGGCTAGACATTTATATAGCTATGATGGTTGAGATGAGCCGATTTCAAAAACAGTTCAAGGGATACGAAAAGAAACGAAATAAGCATCAAAATAACGTACGAATTATAGTTCATGCTTTATTATGATTTATGTAATAATCATTTTATAGAATTTAAAGTGATCTTGACTTTCAGGAAATCAAAACAAAAAAAAGTTTCATAATTATTTTCATTTGCGTGAGATTAGATCCTACCCCAATTTCTCAACAAAATATGATAAGAAATCCTTAATAAATTAATCTCCATGACTCAACCTTAACTTGTTGTGTGAACCTTTAAAAGATCAATATACATAAAAATCAATTTCCACCAGATGAGTATTCAACAACCACATGACCCTCCACAATGCCAGCATAAGAGCCATTTATTTTCACACCACTAGTAGTGTTGATTCCAAACTAAACCTGTCATTTTCTAATGCCTCCCTTGGTGCAAGAGATGCCATGTTCAATAAGCCTATGAGACCATTGACACCACAAAGTGTCATTTTGCCTCTACTTTAATTAGGCTCTACTTCTACATAATACCAACTTTCTTCCCTTATAATTTCATTAAAAAGTTGATAATGTTTATGATAAAGATCTTGATAATTAAAGTTTTATGCTATAGTTAATCCTCAAAATAAGCTGCCAAAGAGTGTGATTTGTCATTGTAATTAATATGCTTTTGTCTGCTTATATTAAGTTGATGAGTCCATAAGTAATTGTGTTTGTTCTAGTGGTTATTGGATAAACTATATTCTTTCTCTATGTTATATCCAATTGATTAAGTAGTTTATGGATAACATGTTCCTTAGAACATCAAATCCTTATATGTACCAGATAAATTTTTAATGCTAAATTATAATTGAAATGTCTATAGTCTTAAATTACTATACTAACTTTAATTTGATATCATTTTTATTTGATTGTTTGGAATATATTAATTTTCAATGATTATATCTTTTAATTTGAAGTTATGGAACAAATTATATGTAAAAATTATTTTCCAATTCAATTTAATTAAGTTCTTGTTAAAATTGAAGTATACTTTTTTGAACTATTAAAAGTCATTTTATTAAACTTTCATAGTTCTATTTAAGAGTTTGGACCAACTGTCATTATCTTAAAAATATTTATTTTATGTTCTTAAAAATTTTTAAATAAAATCATAGACTATTTTATCTTTCAAAATTTACGTTTCAATGTTTGATAAACTTTAAAATATAATCAAATGCAGCTATTTGATTTATGCTAATATGCTATGCTAAATAACATATTCTTTAGAATATCGATGTGTATATTAATTTCTTTTCAATAGGTTGTTTTTATAAAATTGTTTTCATAGACTCGCATAATATTGTGAATTAATATTTTTAACTAGTTGGGTTTAGTTTATTTTTCTTTAGATCAAGCTTTAATCTTTGCTCATTTATGAAATTTCTTTTATTTTTAATGTCCATCATAGAGTCACTTATGAGTAGCTATAAAGTTGTTTTAAAATTTTTCATTTTTCAATACAAATATGCACCAAAGCAATAAGGGATTAACTATGAAAGGATCATTATTGTTAGACTAAACGAAGTCTTAATTCATCATTTTGATGATAATAAATTATATTGATATTAAAAAAATATTTTAGTGATGTTATTAGTTGAATTAAACTAGAATGAAGCATATACGAAAATCAAGTTTAATAGAATAACAAAGTAAGTAGAGGAGCCAACTAAACTAATAGTGCGATGAAAGAATGAATAAAATGATTGAGTGTAACACCCAATGGTAGGGGTTAGAAAATTAAGAATTTCTGTACATCATTTTCTTTGAGTGTTCGTTGATATGTACATATGAATTTTGACATATATAAATAATTGTACATGCATTCATTGACATTTTTAACGTATAAATGATTTTTAATGTGATTAAAGTGTGAATTTTGGATTAATTGTGTTGCAAAATTTATTTGGTGATAATATTTATTATTTCAGAATTTTGGTGAATTTTAGAAAAATTATCAAAAATTTGAGGTATTTTAGACTAAGAAAAATATTGAAATAAGAGACAAATAGAAGTGTGACAATTGTATAAGAAATTAATTGACAAATGGAAAAATTATGGAGTGACAACTGGATAAAATCATGTGTGACATGAGGAGCTATAGCTATGACACAAATGGTAGCTTATTTAGTGGACAAGTGGAAGACATGCAATGGAGACATGTATTAAAGCACTAATGAAACACCTAGGCATTAAAAAAATAAAATAAAATATGTTTATGCAACTCTTTCCCTTTTGGTTTCACCGAAACCATCTACACCATCTTCCTTCTTATTTGCTCTCCCCATTTCTAGAATTTTTCTGAAGTATAAACCAAGTAAGTAATGCTTTAAATTTTATGATAGTGTAAATGATCTCTATTAAAGTTTTAATGTTTGTAACTGAATGCATACATGAATGGTGTATATTTTTGTGCTCGGGGAGTGTTGCATATGTAAATGGTGTTGATGTATGTGTGGGTGGTGAAAGAAGAAGCAAATACGGTGATTGATTAACAAGATGGAGGATTAAAGTCATTGGAATATGATATATGTAGTATTTTACTGAACATGCATCTGTATTTATGGCATAACTTGATCTGTGAATATCCAAATTGGATGGAGTTTGATTTATAGTAAAATAGAGACATAGAAATACATTTTTCATGAAAGAATTGAATTTAAAATATGCCTTAAGAGTCTAAAATTTTGACTTGAAGTTGATATTGGTGTTCTATCAAGGAGTGAAAATAGTATGTTGATTTTGTATTATAACTTACAGGATACTAAACTAAAATGCATGATATTGGTGTCATTAAACTTTTAAAACATTGAGAAACATTTGATTAGTAAAATATGTTGCCTAAATACCCCATTGTCTAGGTCAAAATGGTCATACTTATCTGACCCGAAATCTACTTATGATAAAAATCTGGAAAATTGATAGGTTTATGATTGATTTTATAGAGATAAAGAGGTTTAAGAAAATTAATTAGAGTTTGATGATTTTATGAAAAACAAACTGGTTTTGAATGAGTATAGAATGGTGATGTGTTTGTGCTAAAGTGATATAGAAAAATTGAAATGAATTTGGTGTAAAAATAGAAGTGAGTTTCGGATGAAAGCCTAGAGGCTATTAAAAGGTTATTGTTTTTATTGAACATTCTTCAATATTTTGCCTATATTTTGATCTTTAGATTTCTAAATGAGTTGATTCTTAATTCAGATTAAACATGAGACATAGTTCTACAATTTACTGAAGAAGTTGAATTTTGATTATGTCTCTAAGAATTTCAAAAGTGGCATGGAATTGAGTCTTGTCTTAGGCTGTAGCACTACAAGGGACAGAAATTATATCCTGTGGTTATTGAATAAACTGTGTTGATGTATGTTGAATTAGACTAAGGTGGCTTCACCAAAGTTGTAGCTTATTCTCTTAAGTTTAAGTTGGTATAAATTGTGTAATTTTTGGATATTAGAATTGAGAGTTATGAGGTGTATAACTTGGAGGCATGATCATGCATTAGCCAAATTTTCAAATGTGCACAGTCTGTGGTATTTTGAGCATAACTCATTGAATACTAAACCAAATTGGCTGAACTTGGTATGATTAGAAACTTAAGACAAAGAGGGAAAACTTTATTGAAGGAAGTATTACCTAATTACCTCACCATCCCTGATGAGAATAATTGAGCAAAGTGGACCCAAAGGTGGATTGTGAAATAAATCTAGATTGAGGGATTGAGTATGATTTCACATAATCAATAATGTGATAAGATTAAGGATAAGAAATCAGGATTTTTGACATAAACATGCATCATACATATTTAGTATACATGAATGTGGATCATTGAATTCATAATTTTGCACAATAGTAATATATGTTTGTATTGAATCTTTTAAAGGAACCCTTAGAGCGACCGATTCCAGATATTGCTGGGACTTCGAGGTAATAAGCAAACAGGGAGCTTTTCTGAGTAACCTAAGATTGTCTTACCTTGATTTGTTTTGTTTATTACTGAATTGAATTTGATATTGATGAATGTGTACTGATTTGTGTACTGATTCCAGATATGAAGGTCTGAGGTAATGATTAATGAATGTGATATTGAAGTGATACTTACCTTACTTTGTTCTACTTATTAAATTTGATTTATGTTGATTGTGCTCTAAATTCCAAACAGTGATTGTCCGAGCCATTTGATGCATTTTCATATCATTGGAAGTGCTACTTGCATGTGAATATGATTGACTACTTGCTTTGCATATGAGATATCTGAAATGACCTTGTTTTGTTTTAAAACTATTGAGTCCTAGTTGTGGGTAAATAGGAATGCCTAGAAGGGTCTGCAGCTGCTTCTGTGACACTTCAATGTCTTCTGTTATTGACACTTTGGTGTCTTTTGTTATTGAGACGTAAGTCTCTTCTGTGATATGTTAACAATTATGGTATCTTCTATATAAGTCCCATTACTCAGTTATGTAAATGGATTTAGCAGTCTTATGACTTTATACTCTAATATCAGTTTGATTTTGGCATAAGCTAAATTGTATTCTATTTCTGAAGGATTTATACTCTCTTGTGTTGAACAATTCTGTTATTTATAAAATTATATTTTGTTCTGAATTTTTGTATCTGTTGTTGACTTATAGTTTAGTTATTATTCACTAAGCTATATGCTTAGCATGGTGGATTTGCCCCGTGTAGGTTCTGAAAGAGGGACGTAAGAACTGGGACAAGATAACCGCGATGGCCAAAGGAATCTGATTTTTGTTTTGTTCATATGTATTTTGATATTGTTTTTGGACTTGTATCTGATGTGTATAACTCCTGAATTTTTATTTTGATGGGTTGTAATAACCTTAATTCATGTTGCTTTCCGAAATTATGATATGCGATGTATGTTTGTTGAGATTCTGGTAATGCATGTATAAAAAGTTTTGTATGTTTCGAAATGCTTCGTGTTCAGTGTGTTCTGTGTATGGCACTTGCAATATCCTCCCATAGGCTATATGTGGGTGTTACATTGAGATGGAGTATATATATAATCTAAGTGAGATTTAAGGTAGTATAAATGAAGATCAAGTTAAGATAAGAAGAATTATGCATTTCAATTGTAATTTAATCAATGTAAATTTCTTAAAATACTTATATTAACCCTAAGGAACATAAAAGGGGGATAAATTGGGTGACTCTAGCTAAAAATTCACTTAAAAATTAATTGAAAACCTTGTACTTTACAAAAGATAAAACTTAATAATCATGAAAGTGATGTCAAAATAAGCAAAATTAATGTTATAAAACTTACTTGTAACTTAGTATATGGCGTTGTTTTTTTTTTTTGAAATTTAGTATATGGCGTTGTTAAACCAAAGATAATTATGAAGGCAATGTCAAGGTATTCTTAGTCTTTTCAAGCCAATAGCTTATCAATTTTTAGTATCTAGCTAATATTAACTATTAAATAAACATAATATATAAGATTAAGACAATAACAATTATACAATATTAATATATAATAATTAAAGAATAAAAGAAGTGACAAACATTTATGATTTATGATGATTTGGTCCTTTTTAACCTACGTCCACTCCTCCTTATAATTTTCTTTGGCGAGTAACGAGAAAGTAACTACAACTTGTCTTTTTTAAGGCTCAAGACAAACCTTATAAGCTTTAAGCATTTAAAACTCTCTTTAACACACTTTTAAACACCTCAATCACATAACGTATCTTAAGAGATTCACAACTCTCTATACACTAAAGCTTTATCTCATTAGATTACAATAAGTCACTTATAACTCAAAATTTTCATCTTTACAAAACTTGTGTTGCTTTGATTTCTCTATTTTTCTTCTTTCTTTATGACTAAAAGTTTTCATGTTTATACTTGTTTTCAATCTTCCAGTAGTTACTAAGATTATTTCTTTTTCATAAGAGGCATTTTCATAAGAGGCATAATATAACTATTTATACCTTAAAACTCTAAACTTAGTTCAATTAACTAATAAACTTCTGCCCTCCGTTCTAGTTCAGTTAAATACATCACTATTCATAGTGTCATTGCATGGTCAAATGGCCTAGATTTGTTGGATCCTAATTTTCTTCTAAATTCTTATTACTTGTCTAGTTATTTTTTGTTTTATTTTTTTGTTTAATTATTTATTTTTAGATTGGGTCATTAATTAGAAATTGAGGGAAGGACTAGAAATTTGAATTGGAATGAAGTGTTAGAAATTAGTAGGCTTGTGTTAAGTGGATCAAAGGAGTAGAGCCATAAAAGACAAAAGAGGGACAAAATGGGAAAGGTTAAGTAAGTTAAGGGCATAATGGACGAAAGGGATAAGGACGAGTCTTAAAATTTGAAGAAGAGTGGGAGATGTCGTAAACAACCAAGGAGGAGAAGAAGAGAGAGAAATGTGAGAGAGAAAGAGAAGAAGGAGAAGAAAATCGAAAAAAACTAGAGGAGGAGGAAACTCGTGGAAAAAAGAGAAGAATCAAGCTTTTTAAGGTAAGTTCACCATCTTCTTCTTGCTTTAGTAAAGAAATGGGTTGTTGTATTATGAATGAAGAAGTTTAGAGAGAGAAGGTGGTTTTTGTGTTGGAAATGATTGGAGGAAGAAAATGGGTTTTTAAGTTAGGTTTTGGATTTTTCTAACTTGGATGGTCTATGGGTAGGTTAGATTTGAGCTTGATTTATGTTAATTTTATTTGTGGTGGTTTTTAAGTTTTAAGGATTTGTTGTGATTATGGAAATTGGGGGATTTTCATTTAAATTGGAATTGAATGAAAATTTTGGTTGTGTTACGAAATCAAGAACAACCTACCCAAGAGCAAGAGGAATGGTTCAATTGAATTTGGATTTTCAAGAGTTTTAAGGTGGGTAAATTATTTGTGGTTATTGTGTAATAGGCAAAATGCCTTGTGTGTACATCGTGTGTTAAAATGACTTGCTTGAAATGTGGTGATGTTGAAATTTCATTATGATGTATGATCATGTTATGCCATTGCATTGAGTCATGGCATTTTGTATAAAGGAAAAGCATGAGAATATGAGATTGTGAATGGTTGAATTAAGCTTGGAATTTAATTGTGTTTAGGCGAGAGAGGAACCGTTTCGTAGTCACCTACATGTCAATAAAAAACCTTCTCCTGGCTACCCGCTTATGGCCCACGAGATCTGAAATGTGGACTTGTTTCGTTTACGGAGAAAACCTCGGTTTCTCTGTTTTGTTCCATGAAACCCTCGAGCCAATTGTTTGTGAATTTGCATTTTGATATGTTAAGCTATAATGAAATATGTGTGTTATGCTTTGATCATGTTTGAGCTATGAGTTATGAATTGAAATTGTAAATGTTGAACTTGTATTGCTAGATTAAGAAACGACATGGTTGCATATATGAATATTCACATATATGTTGAGTATATGGCTTGTTACCTATAGTTATAAATATCTTAGCCACTGAGCTGTATAACTCAACCCAATATTTTTTCCACTCCTGAGGTGCAGATCGAGAAGATCAGTGATTCTTGGAAGGCTATTGGATAAATTCCAAGATAGTCAGATATTATACTAAGTTAGTGGCTAGACTTTTGAATAGCTTTATAAGCATATTGAACATTGAACATCCAATGTATTTTTGTAACTTGTGTTAAGACTTTGATGTAATGTCGATATGTAATTAAAGCTATGTATGGAAGCTATGTGTGAACTTCACTTTGACTTGGAAATAAATTGAGTATTGAAGAAGTTCTGTTGTGGATGTGCTTATTATCTAGTAGTGTACATTTCATACTTTAAGTTTCCATAGGGATAAAATTGTGAACTAGATTCGGGGGAAAATCTAGAACGATCTAGGTAGCATGGATAAAAATAGTCTTCTTGGAAGTTGTAGATGATCTTCCTAGCTTTCCAACGATATGAAGTTTGTAAGTTTTGGATATCGTAGTGGGAAGTTATGACGTTTACAAGTTGTGATGTTGCGTAGGATATGTGAATGTGCCAGCTATGAAAATTCGTGTACTGAATTCAAGATATTTTATCGGTTGTTGTGAGCTGATATAGGTGAAATTGTTTTCTTGGAAGTCGTAGCTCCATCTTTCCAATGGTATAAAGTTTGTAAATTTTGGATATCGGAGTTGAGAGATACGAGCATTACAAGTTGTAATGTTGTATTGTCTTAGTTACTATTCATCGTCTTAGTTACTGTACATTTTAAGACGAAGTACTGTACATTCTAAAACAAAGTTACTGTACATTCTAAGACAAAGTACTATACATTCTAAAACGAAGTTACTGTACATTCTAAGATGAAGTTACTGTACATTCTAAGATGAAGTACTGTACATTCTAAGATGAAGTTACTGTACATTCTAATACGAAGTTACCGTACATTCTAAGACAAAGTACTATACATTCTAAGACAAAGTTACTGTACATTCTAAGATGAAGTTATTGTATAATCTAAGATGAAGTACTATACATTCTAAGACGAAGTTACTGTTCATCGTCTTAGTTGTATCGTCATCTTCTGTCCTATTTCTGATCCTTTTTTAGGCAGAATTTTGTTTTGTTTCCTTCATTAAAGTTGTATATCTAGAAGTTTTCTTTCAAATGGTCTAAGAACGAACTCAATCCGACATCTGTAGAAAACGTTATGACAATTGAACCATGAGAGGTACAAAATGATTAAGGACATAAACACGTTGGATTCTTTTGGCCATAACTTCGTCATCCGACCTCTGAATGAGGTGATTCTTGAAGCAATAGACTCCTATTGAATTTTTCTACCTATAAAGAAAATTGGTATCTTTTGGTGTTGAATTGAAAAATATTGATGGAAACAAAATGAGGGATCGGTTGGAAGAGCATAACTGGGTTATGAACATACTTTGAATTCTTAGGCATACCTTGAGTTATAAAGCTTTGAATGAGGTGGTTCTTATTTCATGGCAAACTAAAGACATAAAGCTACAATTTTCTTGAAGAAGTCAGATTGGGATGTTGGTGTGGGCATGCCACCCCTATGAGATGTCGATTAATGTGGGTTCATTAAAATAACCCTTCAAGGAAATCCGCTCACGCTTTATGACTCCGGATGGATTATTGAGCTTCGGAAATAGGGCCCAACATCTTGTGGTATTAGAGCTTAGGTTTTTCCTAGGCTTAGAATACATAGTAGGATGAATTGTGTGCTATGTTGACAACATATTACTTTAAGGAAAAACAAAGATATAGTTGACAATAAAGTTTATTAATTATGCCATTATTTGACAGAATCATTTGGTTGATAATAAAAGGAGGAATCTTAAATGATTCGTAGATACTTGGAAATAATTTAAAAAGCTTTTACGAGAAAGAGATTCATGATAAGCCATTATGATAGAGACTTGTATAAAAGTTAAAAGGCTTGCTTAATGAATAAATAATGTAGAAGATTATCATAAAGAGATGGAAATATTCATGATCCAAGTCAATGTCGAGGAGGATAAAGAAGCAAATATGATCAAATTATTGAATGAGTTAAGTAGAGATATAACTAATTTAGTAGAGTTTGATTACTATGTAAAGTTAGAAAAGATGATGAATAATACATTAAAGTGAAGAGGTGGCTTAAATGTTATAGTGTATCAAATTACCCCATTGGTAATATTAACTTTTGGAGTTTTAATTGAGAAAAAATTATATAAGCCATTATAAAGCAAAAGTTTAGCCACCCAAGTCCAAAGAGAATGTTTATAATAAAGGTAAGGCAAGATTGACTCTTAAACCTATCTAAAAAGAGATATTAAATATTTTAATTATTCATGAACATGGCATATCATCTCACAGTGTCAAAACAAAATGGTTATGACAGCGAGGGATGATGTAAAGGTGATGAATGAGACTAATTTAGATTAAGAGAAGATTATAACACTGCTAGATGCTTTTAGGCTATAATGCTGCTAGATGCTTTTAGTGATAAGAGTGTGGAATATGCTATTGAAGGTGAGGTGCTTGTTGTTAAAAGAGCATTAAGTCTTCAAATCAAGGAATATGAGATAAAGTAGTAAAGAGAGAACATCTTTCAAACTAGATGTCAAGTTTATAACAATCTATGAGGACCAATTGAAGTTGAAAAGAGATAATATAGAAAAAGAGAGAAAGAGATAAAGAAAAAGAGAGAGGGTGAGATTTCAAATGAGAGAGACTTAATTATGATAAAAAGAGGAAGAATACGATATTTAAAAAAGGATTTAGTCATAAGAAAAAAGAAGAAGAACAAATCGGTTGCTACATAAAGAAGAGTGATATTGGAAATATTTTCTATACTAACCAGCCTATGATTATACTTTTGTATGAGGCTTATCCTTATGTCGAAGAATTTGGCTTAGTCCCTTGTTATAGGAATATAAGGATATGTTAGATGGCAATGTCTTAATGGATTACTATTTATTAGAGTTATCAAACATAAAATTAATTTTATACCAAGGGTTGTCATTCTTAATCGAATTGCTTATAGGAGCAATATAGAGGAAACAAAAAGGAGATGTAGTGATAAGTCAAGGATTTAATGGCTAAAGGATGTATAACGGAGAGCGTGAGTCCTTATGTGATTCCAGTATTTATAGTGAGAAAGAAGGATGATATTTTAGCATATATGTTTTGATAGTATATTAATCAACAACATAATAGTAAAATATTGACATCTCATTTCTAAGTTAATTATATGCTTGACGAATTACATGGTTCTTGTATATTTTCTAAATTTTATTTGAAATTTGGATATCACCATTTTAGAATGAGAGAAGATGATAAAAAGAAAAATCTCTTTAAGAGTAAATATAGGTTATGTGAGTAGTCAGTTATGCCATTTATTCTTATTAATATACTTAATACTTTTGTGAGCTTAATAAACCATGTATTGTGTACATACATAGGTAGGTTTGTCATTGTTTACTTTGATGACTTTCCAATGTATAGTAAACATTTAGAAGAGCATATTTATTAGTTAACATATGTGCTTGATATACTAAAGAAATAAAAAAAATTCTTTAAAATTTAAGACAAATGAATTAATTCAGTAGGATGAAAACTATAAAGGGTTAGGCAATAACTTAACATGCTCCTTTGATAATCATGCATTGAGGAATACTAATTACCAATTAACCTAAGCTATAACCAATAGCTAATTATAATGAATAGATACAATAGGGATAAGGATTAGCTCAAGGTATACCAATAGAACCAACTTAGGACATTTACTCATAATCCTTCAGTAACTCTATCCATCTCCTCTGTCTCAGATTGAGCTCTCTCTGACTCAACAGATATCTGAGACTCTTATG
>JANZLF010000001.1:14880061-14898123 GCA_026546835.1 Erythroxylum foetidum | reverse complement strand
ATGTTAATAATTGATTGTACTGGAAATTTTGGCATAAACTTAGGTACTTTTCTATTCTATTTTTGCTTGTACTAAAACAGTAAGTTAAGGATCGTTGTATGGATGATTTAAGTTGGCATTTGAGGTATAATTGATTAAGAATTCATGGTAAAGATAGGTGTTGTTGAAGTGTTCTTGAATATAGAAAATTAAAGCTGTAGGTCAAAATTTTGGTTTCAATTTCATCTTCCTATTTTGATCTATTTTACATATCCTTAGAGCATGAATTTCAAGAAACTCAAATAATGAAAGTTGTAGATATATGTCTTAGTTTTCCCCTATGAAATTGGCTTGATAAAATGGTGACTAGATCTTGAGTGATGCTTGTTTCCCTAATACTACCTGTGACAGACCCTTATGTAAGAACCTTATATTATTTCCTGATTTTTTAGGAATTTAGAGTTTGAATTAGTCCAAGTATAAAACATAAAAAATGATTATTGATGTCTTATTAATGTTTCTGTGAAACAGTTTTGTTGGAATATATCTTTATAAGTTTATGTAATTAATTTAAGTCATAACCTAAAGAATGGACTATTTTGATGTAGTTTAGTTCAAATATGGAAATTATGATTTGTTTAAGGAATAATTGAGTTATTTTAATGCAAACTTGATCTTCAGAACATGAGAAATGTGTATAAGGTATGTATGAATGAGCATTGAAGAACTAGGGGTAATTATGAATGAGAATTGCATAAATCTATGAATATATATTGCTGGAAAAAAGTTTAGCGAATGTATAAATCTAGCTTATTGAAATTCCATATTTAAAACAATAATTGTATGTGTATTAGAAGAGGTCTTTGATCATGAAAAATGTTCAAGGATAAGTGTAAATTATGAATTGATAATGATATAATGATGTTCTCACAAATGTAATGTGATTCAAAGTATGTAAGTGATGAATTGGGAATGGTTGAATGAGAACTAGGAAATTGTCTGAGTGTTTAATCCTAGGAAAAAGATTGATAAATGTTTGAGTGATAAACTGAAAGTGATCCAGTGTATTAAAGCATAAACCTAATTGCAAACTACATGATGCACAAACTATGATGAATGTATAAGCATGGCTTGTGAATAAGATTTCATACTCAGAATAATCAATTGAGCATGCATTAAACATGACACATATAAATATGTAACTTTGAGCATTCATTTGATTGATCAATTAGTAATGCGTACATATATTTATTCTTTGATTTAGAGGCATACATCGACCGACACCATCCAGACATTGCTGGCACATTGAGGCAATAACTAACTGGGGTGTACTGTAAGCTAACCTAGTTATGTAAACTCAATTATTTATGCTTCTGTTTGAATTATATGTATAGTGGATAACCTAGATGTGAGATTTCGATTGGTAATGTGTTGTGTTCAAATTGTGTTGATTAAACTTAATTCCTCTATATTGAATTGATATTGATATAATTGAGATATTACTTATTCCAACAATTGATTGTCTAAGGAGTTCGATATTCGGGACTTTATTGGAAGTGTTTGTGATTTAAATGTGAATAATGAAATTGAATGCTCAACTATTTGTTGAATGCCGGACTTAGATCCAATGAGTTGTGAAAATTAAATATGCTTATTGACTAAAAGTGAATGATGATATATTATGTGAACTGTTATACTCCATTACGTAATGCATGTTCATATAAAGGAGTTGTGACCGGAGTAGCCAATGTGAAAAGAGCTTTAAGCTCAGTTGTGTGCATCAGAGTCTCAGGCTCAACGTTTAATAACCCTAGTATCTACAACGAATACGAAATAATACTAAAAAGAGCCTGGTATCTAAAATGAATACGGGACAGTGAAATAGGCATTCGGTCACAACAAAGTTAAAATGGAATGAGTCTCATTTGCATTTGCATTTGTATCTTTAAATGTGTTCATGATATTGATTGCAAATGAATAATGAACTATGTGGTGATGATATTGAGAAATGCTTATGACTTTGATGGTGATATGAAGAATTGTGATAAATGAGTGTTATGTTTTAAAATGATTACATGATATTCCTGCATTAAGAATGTACTTTTGGAATGACTTAAAAAGTGATTGTATTTTTAAATGTTTCTTGTGTTATGATGCAAATTGTAGAATATGAGTTATAGCTTTGAATGAAGTGTTACGTTGATTGAGCTGAATGTTATTCATTGATATATATATGTGTGTGTGTGTGTGTGTGTGTGTGTGTGTGTGTGCGTGCGTGCATGCGTGCGTGCGTGCGTGCGTGTGTGTGTGTGTGTGTGTGTGTGTGTTTTGTTTTGAGTGAACACATCGATAATGGTTCACTCACTGAATTTGCAAAACTCATCAAAATTATAACATTTATTTTCAGGTACTGAAAAGAGACCTTGCTAACAGAACAAACTAACTAAAATTTAGTACTATTCATTTTAAATCAAGATATGGCCCAAAGGTCTGGTTAGCAGTCATCTGAGGATTTTAGATAGAGTACTTTGTATAGTTTTTATTTCATGTAGAATCTTTTATTTAAGATAGTGTGATCACAGATGGTTTCTGTATTGTAAACATATGGATGGTTTGTAATGAAATAACAGTGTAAAACATATTTTGTTAATGACTTTATGAAAATTTTATTTTTAATAATTAAGTGCCCCTTTGAGACCAAAAAATGGTTACTAGGGAAACGCTTAAGGACAAGGGACCAAGTACTCCTTTTGAGATCTTAAGTAAGGTGAGAAGATGAACTAAGCATAAAAGGTAAAGTGCCTATTGTGTTAGGAGCTAGTATGAATTAAAAAAAACCTTTAATTCAAGTCGAACTAAAATGCTTTGTATGTAAAATTGAAACACTGATATTTCGTATAAACTAACTTTATTAAAAGAGGTGTGAATGTCTCTAAAGTGTGAGGTTAAAATTGAAACGTTGAAGATGTTTTAAAAGATGTTATATTGATGATTATACCAATTACAAATATGCTAAGACATTATGATTTTCATAAATAAATTTTCTCATTTGTTGTTCAGTTTTTCTTAATCTAATTTCTTTATGTAAGGTAGTTTGCTAAACTAGATTCATATTTTGCTTTATATTATTGTTTTCATCGAGGATGATCAAAAGCTAAGTATGAGAGAATTTAATAAGTAAAAATTATAGTACATTTTACACCCTTATTTTATATTGTTTAAATTATTTACATAGCATATTTGTGTAAATTATTGCATTTCCTTATTAATTATTCAAGCTATTTAATTTTATATTTTATTTCTAAAGAGAGTTAAATTGTACTAAATATTTAATCAACCCACCAAGTAAAATGACACAATCCAAGCAGCCAAAGATGAAAAAATGCAAGAGTCAATGGACAAAATGACAACAGCAAAAAGAAGTTGTTTGGAGAAATAAAACAACAAAGAAGCAAAAGCAGAAAACGAGCAACCCAAAAGAATAAAACGTAACGTCTAAGAGGAGAAAAACATAAAACCTAAAACAACATTTAAAAAACGGCACACGCCGACAACCATCCACAAGCAAAATGACAACACAAGCAACCAAGGAGAAAAAGTAGAGACGACATCACCAAGAGGACAAGTGAAACGCAACATATGAGGAAGGCTAGAAAAATAAGCGACCAACAGCTCATTGAAACACAACGCATTAGCTTGAGCAAAAGAAACAAAACCAAAACACACAGTAGAGAAGAAAATACAAAAGAGGAGAACACAAAACAATAGTATCGAATGGGTAAGTACCTGGAAGAGATAAGCTTTATCTCCATCTAATATCTTCAAAATAAAAGAGATAAGTGAAAAAAATCATCCCAAAATCCAGCAAGGTGTGATGCTAGGAGACTTTTTGGAGGCTATAAAAAGGTAGCAGTGGAAAGGAGAAAAGAGGAGCAAGTAGTCACTCAAAAACGGAGTATTTCAAGTAGATCAATATCCTTTCAAGGTGGGTCAAAGTAAGGAGCTTTCAAGGTGGGTCAAAGTAAGGAGCTAGTGCAAGAAGCTCAAGAGTGAAAGGAAGAACCAAATCCCACCTATTTGTAAATATTAGGTTAGATTTATGTTTTTGATTTCTTGATTTAATTTGATTTGCTTTAAACATCAAAACCACAACCCTCTTCTTTTTATTTATGTATTAACTTAGCATAATTCATATGTTTCCATAATTATAATTGTTTTATACTTGGATTTCTTTTATATTTCTATGCAAAGTTAGTTGTATGAACGTAGATGTTGTATCTTATTTATGTAGTTAAAAGAGACAGTTATGTGTTAATGATGTTTGTATTATGTGATATCTTTCGCATAAGCGAAATTATTATAATGTAATATTTTCTTTTAAAAATATTGTAATTAATAAACTAGATTAGTAAATTAACTTTTTTCATAAGATCGACTACATTTTTTTAATACATTTGTTTAATAAATTGAAAGGATATAAAGATTTAATTTGTATATGTTTAACGACGCGTATCAGTAACTAACTGATTTGTTTTTAGTTTAAAAATTAGTTAGTTTATGAAAATTAGTCTGTTAATTAATAAAGTGACTAGTTTATTACTTGCCAATTTTTAATAATAATAGTTATTAAAATAAATTAAACTAAAAAATTCATCAATTCAAAATTTTTACTGTTGAATTAATGAGACCAATTTAATCTTTTAATTATTGATATTAATAGAACTCACGGGTAAACAAACCTTTGCCTTCTCTCATCATTTTTTAAGTCTATTTCATTTTCGAGGAAGTCCGTTTTTGAAGATTAATTACAATTTAGCTAAACTATTAAGCTTTGTTTATTCCACGATGGATGCACTTTTTCCTCTGCGAAGTATAGTATTAAATGAAGTAAAAGATGAGAAATTTGATTGTCTTCTATTTTTTGTTATTATCTTAAATTATTTCAAACACATTATTGGCATGAGAGTTTAAAAATAACTTCCTATTAAATATTTATAAAATTATTTTAATAAATTATTGTAAATTAATTGTTGCATGTGGCTTTCAAATCATTTTGTCATTTTGTTGACTCTGGAGAACAGAAAAAACAAAAAACAAAAGAAACAAGCACACAAGCAAAAGGGGAAGTAGACAAAAAAGTATAGCAGCCAATAAGGAGAATCCCATGATATCAGTAGACTATTCATTTATCATTGTCCAACAACAAAACAAACCGAAACAGTGCCCATCCCATGTTTGTCTTCTTCAAACTACTTCTCAACTCTACTCTTATTCAATGACTCCCACATTATTGCATTACATTTACATGTCCACTTGCTTCCGCTTCATGCACATGCCCTTTTTCTTTTTTTATCTTTACATTGCCCAAATCCTAATAAGAAAAAGAAACGAAAATTGCTTTCTTGGTTTCCTCCTTCAGATACAGCCATTGGTCACTTCCTGTTCCTGCAAATTCATAGATACTCGTGAAAGCAAAAGCAAATTAGTACACTATTAGATTCAAAGCTTTCAAAGACCACAGAACCTTCACTTTAAGTACAAGGATCTTTCCAGTTTTCTTCTCTTTCTTTTTTGTTTCACTTTCTTTCCCTGCGTCTGCGGAACAAAGTATGAACCTTTCTGGTCTGTTCATGTTCATGCCCATGTGGGCATATTCAAGTGCATCTTTGTCTTTCTTAGTTGACGCCAGACCAGACTCAACTCTTTTCATTTCTGGGTCTGCTCTTGCTCAAAAGGAACCCGTTTCTCTTTTGACTACGAAAATGGAAGCTCAAGCTCCAGGTATTTTAATGATGCACCTTGCCTACGTCTTGTTCGAGAATATGGGCTTTGGTTTTCGTGATGGTTTATTACCGCTTGCGTTGCCTTTCAATGCATGTTTAACTCGATTCATTTACTTTCATGGGAAAATATGCTGCCGTTCTTGCCCATTGGCGCTCAAATTTGAACTGTTTTACTATAAAGAGGAATTTCAAGCTAGATTCTTGAGTGCCACACACTGATTTTAGCACAGATGAAAGCAATGGTACGAGAAATTTTAACATTTCTTATCAATATCGGCTTATTTCGTAAGAGCTTTAGCTTCTGGAAACAAAAATTTGAAAATAGGTTTACGATTCTGAGAATGGAAGCTCCACTCAGTTTTCTTTTGAGACAATCCAACGTGAGAGGGCAGACGTGGGACAAAATTTTTCTTTTCGCCCTTGACGGTCATCTCACTTGAAAGCAAAAAGATTTTATAAATCACATTTGTCCGTGTCTGTCTTACTTGAATAAATTACTTCTGAGTTGGACTGATTATTTCTTTACCAATTTTTTCAAAGCCCTCGTAAAACATTCCACAGCTTGTTTCTTCTTTATCTTGATGGTTTTGAACTATTTTCTGTCTCTTCCTGGCTTTCAAAAGAGGCATCTTTACCGGTTTTGCAGGGACGGAAACAGTTCCTGATGTTAAAAGCGTTGAGAACCACGCATTGAACAAGAGAATTCTCATAGCACTAATTGTCGCGTCCAGTATTCTTGGTTGTATCTTGATCTTCTTCTCATACTTCTGGATCTGTAGATTATATAGGTCAAAGAATTGCAGCACTGAAAACAAACAGAACCGTGGTATGCTTTCTTGGGCTTGCAGATTATTTTCTGAACTGATGACCCTCGATGTATTCCTTTATGTAAGAACATTATCAGTATTGCTTGTTCAGTTTTGATGTTTTCTTTTAATAAAATTTACCACGAAGATGCTGCAAAAGGACATTTGGGTGGACGGAGTTCCTTGAAGATAGCTGGTAAACGGGCTGCAGTTACAGTTATGGACTACCAGCTGTTAGAGGCTGCAACGAACAATTTCCGAGAAGATAACATTTTGGGTGAAGGCGGTCATGGATGTGTCTATAAAGCTCAACTCAATGAAAAGCTCCTTGTAGCAGTGAAGAGATTGGAGGGTGGGGAGCAATATGTTCAAAGGGTATATGAGGTATGTCTAAGAATTTAGGTGGGTAAGTTGCTTTGGGGCTAAGTCTAATTGTACAGCTGTTCCTTACACCTTTCTTCCTTCCTTCTCTTCAAATCTTAATGGGAAGTGCAGAATGAGTTGAATTGGTTGACCAAAATTCATCATCAGAACATAATTTGTCTCTTGGGTTGCTGCTCTCATGGTGAAAGTAGGTTTCTTGCATATGAGATGATGCAACACGGGTCTTTGGAGAGTCAACTGCATGGTATTCTTCATCCTGTTATCATTTTAAGTCATCAAAAACAATAAGAGACTAGAAATGGGATCATCTATTGTTTCTCCAACTTTGCTTATTATGTTGCTGCTGAACATCACAGGATCAACTAAGGGATCAATGTTATCTTGGCAGCTGAGGATGAAAATTGCTGTTGACGTTGCAAGGTGAGTTCTCTAATCAAAGTTGGAGCTTTTATACTTATTTTGTTTTACATTTTCTTAATCATAGGGCTTTTTATTGTTGTTTTTCTGTTTCATTTTAATGGACAATGGTGTAATAGGGGATTGGAATATCTTCATGAGCACTGTCATCCTCCCATTGTGCTTAGAGATCTGAAGTCCTCTAATATCCTTCTGGATTCCAACTTCAATGCAAAGGTAACCTGGTTAGATTGTGAATTTTAGCCTCTTGATTAACCTCAGCTAGCAATGCACAATGACTCGCATGTTTATAACTTCTATTATTCGTTATAATGTAACTACATATATACTTCAGCTGGTTGTTTCTTGATTCAGCTTTCTGATTTTGGCCTGGCTGTACCTTCTGGGATTCACAGTAATAATATAAAGCTCTCAGGGACTTCAGGTTATGTAGCACCAGAGTACCTTTTGGATGGTGAGTTGGAGTTCTACATATAATAAGGGACTGTAAGGTTTCCTTCTGTAAAAATAATTGTTTGGTAACCTATTCCTATCCTCTAAATGAGATTTTTTTTCTTTCCAATTGACATTTTCAGTCCAGCTTATCATGAGAATGAAGTTGAGGGAGTTTAACAAAGTAACTGATGCGTGCAAGTTTCATAAAACTTGAGAAAATTGTCACAAAATTTGTCATAAACTTTTAAAATCTTATGATTTTCTACTTCAACATATCTTTATTTACCTTCATTATATTCTCAGGTTGCTTTGCCTAAGTGAACAATTAAGCCCATCCCTCCTGAGTATGAGTACTAATCTTTAGACCACAATATGGCGTGGCCTTATTTTCTCCGCCCTGCAAAGAGGAGAAACATCTTTTCTCTTTTGGCTGATGTTTAAAATAGTTAAACATGCAACCTTTATCTTTTAAAATAGTTAAACATGCAAACTTCTTATCTTAGATTGACAGAGAGTACAATCAGATTCAGCATTTTATATAAGAATCTGTTTTATGCGAGATCTTTTTACAGAATGTCTACGCTGTTACATAATGTGGTTTGTGACAGAATTATAACCTGCAATTTAGTTGCGTATAAAAATCATAAATCATGGTGACCTTGTGAAACAAAATTTCTAAGTAGTTATTTTCTGCTTTTATAGGGACGCTAACTGATAAAAGCGACGTCTATGCTTTTGGAGTTGTGCTTCTGGAGCTCCTTACTGGTAAAAAACCAGTTGAGAAGGCCTCTCCAGGAAGTGTGTCCTTAGTGACCTGGGTACTTATCCTTCAAAATCCAATTTTCATCACGTTGAGTTATTTTACTAAGGATAGTTGGATTTGGAGTTTGATTATATAACTACTATGACAGGCTATGCCTCTGCTCACCAATAGGTCAAAACTTCCAACCATTGTGGATCCTACTATTAGAGAAACTATGGAATTGAAGCATTTGTATCAGGTAATATGACTGGAAACCTTTCTAATCGTGGTCGTAATTTTCTTATTCATTGTTCTTTTCCAATAATCTGACTGGGTGCAAATAGGTTGCTGCTGTGGCCGTACTCTGTGTACAACAAGAACCAAGTTATAGACCATTGATAACGGATGTGCTTCACTCTCTCATCCCTCTTGTACCTCTAGAGCTTGGAGGGTCCCTAAGAGTTACAGAATCTGTACCTTCTGCCGTACCCTCTATCTGATGCAGTAGTACCTTGCACAGCTTGTATGTCCTCCTAATTCCCCAAAGAATCTAACGAAATGTTTCATTAAAAAAAATTGGATGCCTGAAATCTTTCCAACCATCTTTTCAGTTCCTTCTGTACTTTTTTTACAGTCGCATGGTGAATACAAACTCATGTCCACATGCAAGTATGTTGATTCTTGAAATGTCAAATGGCAAAATCTCACACACCTGGTTTAGAAGATACCCTCTTTCCAAACACAGGTTGGGGCTTAGGTTATCAACGTGGAGATCATTATATGCACTGAAGGAACTGATCATGGTCATCAGGAGCTTCAGGTTCGTGCTGTTGATGACATTGATCGATGACATGGGTTTAGATGGATTTAAGTTATATGCTAAAGACAGACATCCATGATTATTTCAAGTTCAGGAACTTCACTACAAGTACTGTATCTTTACATTACATGTAACCATTTGTTAACTAACTTACGTTTGATTAAACATGTAATAACAATGATGAGAACGTTTGCGCCTAACTTCAAATTATTCACACCAATCACACATAAAATACCGACTTCATAATTTTAAACCACGTAATCTAAGATGTATCACTGATATTTTTACTGCACCCTAACTTCAAATTATTCACAAAAATTATAATTACATATCAATTCTCGTACATAAGTACACTCACATTTGCAATTTATCAGATTTAATGAGCCTTAACTCCTACAGCCCTTGTTTAGGATTTTAAACATTTTTCTTAATTTTAATAAAATTAATTATGTAATACAACAATAAATAATAAATAATTAAAGCTCTAACTGAGTTATTCTCCCTATAACCCGCACTAACATACTTCAATTTCTTTTTTGACGTGAAAACATGACCACATACTACTTAATCCTACGATTATTATTTAAATTAAGTAAAATCACTTTTCTTCCCTTTTAATTTATCGCTTATGCCTTTCTTGCCACTTTTATCTCATAAAAATTATTATATTATAATTAAAATTTATTTTTAAAATAATATTTAAACATATATATTAATCAATCAATATATTTATTGAGCGTGTTAGTAATTTTTCTTATGAATTCTCTAAACCAAAGCTTAAAACTTTTATACTCGTCTTTGTTTGTTACGTAACCTATTATCATGCGAGAACAGATACAAAAGAACGTGAAGTGAATTCTGACAACACATACATTTAGTATAGTTTAATATTATTGTTGTCATTGTGATACAATCTGTGACGACAAACCAGATGTTGTTCCTGTCTCCTTTTTTGTGGCAAATTTTGTAGTCAAGTTGTATAATACTTTTCCATGGAAACCATTTTAAAATTGCAAAATCCGGTACCCTGATATTGTAATATAATTCTATTTTTGTGTTTCTTTAAAATATGTATGAAGGAGAGACTATACCATTCTCACGCTGAAAACATACCGGATGACAATTTGAAGTTTCAACCATGAAGACAGAATTATATTGCATTTTGGAAGAAGTCCTTCTCGTCTTCTCATCTTTCCATCTAGATTCTTGAAGGAGGATATGCTAATCATGTCCCAAGTGATAGACTCTAGGTGTCCAAAACATAAGAAAGAGTTTTTTTTTTTTTTTGGTTAATCAAAACAGTGATTTAACCTAACCATTGCATATTTTTAACGCATGGATGTCTGCTAGCTGCCATGATATTATCAATGAATCCGATAAGACAAGAATCCAAAGACACAAGAAAAAGCTTTGCATATAAGCCATAATAAAAGGTTGAGAGCCGCATAAGTTTGGGAAGTTTGGTTCTCTCTTTTAAAACACAGCTAAAAAAACTTCTTATTCTCTCATAATGGGATTATCAAGTTGGCTCTGCTCTAGGAGCTCCGGTGACATGATGGTCACGATTGTTTATCCAGGAGGCCACATAGAGCTCCTCGATAGTCCAATTCTTGCAGCAGAAATCATGCTTCGGAACCCAAAATTCACTGTTGCCTATCCACACGTGTTCAAAGATCCATGGGCTGTTGTTTTGCCAGACACCACGCTAATGCTTGGCCAGAAGTTCTATGTTGTGCCAATAAGCACCATTAGAAAAATCCAGCGAAAGTCTTTGAGATATTCTGCTTCTCCAAATATTGACTACTCCTCCTTGTGTACGACAAATAAGGATGTGGAAAGCGAAGATGAAGCGTCCTCAAATTTCTGTTCTATATCAACAAAGAACATCAAGAACTCTATTGGATGTCTATATTGCTTCACGTTTTTGAAGACTAAAGACAGTGATGATGATGCTAGCGAGGTGATCAGATCCTCAGACAGTCCAGGAACTTCTTCAGAGACCATAGAACTGATGAGGAAGAGCAACAAAGACGCTACTAGGGGACCACCAAAGGGATTTTCTTCTTATTATTTTTGGCAACCAAGACTAGAGCGCATAAACGAAGAGTGAATCAGAATCTCTCTTCATCTGTAACAAGTTTTTTAAGGCTGGAGGCCTGTTAAGATATATTATATATATCTTTTATTTAATTTTGACATTTTAATCGGACGTATAAAATCTTAATTATATTGATATTTAAAAATTATAGATTGATGAAATTAAAAGGATGAGATTGTTGTATGTTTGAATTTAAGTGAGACTCTAATTGTGTAAGAGATTTGTGCACAGCTAGTATCTAGGCAGAAGACTATCAGCAACATGAGTATGCTACACTTGAGATGGTGTGTGTGCGGTAACACTGTGGTGTTGCATGTGTGAAGCATTTTTTATTGGTGAATCATCACTGTGGGAAGGGTGCATGTGAGAGTGTGTTATTTATTCATTGAACAACACACTGCATCATTTTAGTATCTCTTTGCCAATAGCTGAATAAATTTTTATGTGATGGGTGAGACAAGTATTAATGGTGCAGTATCCATGGTGGTGATTTAATTGTTTGATGAATCAAGACTTGTCCTTCTTGATTATGCGTGAAAGACATATGGGGTTCTCTTGATTCTTGTGTCGACGACGTAATCTATAGTGTGTGGTTCTCTATTGTGTTTTTTTTTACACAATCCAAGCTACATATGTATTCTGCACTTTTCTAATTGTGCGTGGTTAATAGGTTTGTGAGTGCAGCTATAATTTTGTTTTGAGAATTGCGAGAATGAGCTAGATATCTTTGTGCTAGAATTTCTGTGGATCACGTCATCTAGGTTGAATAGTTTTGTGCTGCTTTTTATTTGATGTGTTGTCGTTGACTGGGTATTTTAACATATGTGATTTCTGCATAAGTTTTTATGACTTGATTATAAGTTCTGCGTAAATCGGCTCATTATTATTGCGACAACTTCCAGGTCTATTTCAATTGAGCAGAATTCATCAAAAAGTTGTTCTTGTCTATCTCAAGTGTATTTAGTTTTCGTTCCTTATTATTTTAATCACTTGGGTTATTTATTCATTATTCTTTCGTTAAAAATTTGATTGAGAAAATCTTCTATTGAGGTTAACATGAGTCGATCGTGTTATTGGATGTGAAATTCTTTCACAAGGAGTGAGGTTGAGAGATAGTGTCAAGGGTTAAGTAGTGTCGGCTCAGTAAAGCCTTGAGTAAATCTATTGTAATTCGGTAAAAGTAATTAATCTAGGTGAGGGCCTTGCAGACATAGGTAAAGTGCGTTGAACTGCATTACTAAATTTTTGGTGTTCTTATTATTTCGCTTTTGTTTGATTTTAATTTTGTTTGTACCAAAGAAATTTACGAAAAATTTGCGAAATAATTAAGGCTTTCGTTTTTCAATTAGTATCAAAGAAAGGTCACCGATTCAGAACTTGGTAGCAAGTTGGTGCAGATCCTAGTTTCGCGAACATGGCTACAAGAGAGGGTTCATCAATCACCAGACCACCACTATTAGATGGATGTAACTGTCCTGCATGGAAATCACGAATGAAAGTCTTCATCCAAGCTCAGGGCACGAAAGCGTGACATTCAATAGTACATGGATGGATGCATCCAATGATCACTGATGATAAAGGAGAGGCAATTAAGAAAGATACATCAGAATGGTCAACGGTCAAAGAAGAAAGTGCACTCGAAAATTCATAAGTAATGCATGCGATATTTAATGCTATTGATGAGGGATGCTTCTCAATCATTTCAACCTGAGAATCGGCAAAAGAAGCGTGAGATACTTTGCAAACTATTCATGAAGGGTCAAAATCTGTGATAGCATCGAAACTACAGATGTTAATTGTGTGATTTGAAGAGCTAAAGATGGATGAGAATGAGACTATTGGAGACTTTCATGAAAAATTGAGAGATATAGCAAATCAAGCTCATCAATTGGGGAAGAAATACTTCAACATGAAATTAGTCAAGAAAATGTTGAGATCACTACCTTTAAGGTTTATTCTGAAGATTGAAACAATAAAGAAGGCCCACGAAATTGATAATCTGTGATTGGAAAAAGTGATTGGAATGCTTACAAACTTCGAGATGAATCTTTTAATAGGTAAGCAAGAATAAAGCAAAGGATTGGTACTACAGGTGAAAACTGTAAAAGGTGTGAATGATGCGGAAGATGAATCAGATGAAAACGAAGACATGGTACTACTCACACAAAAATTTGGTAAATGGTTGAAAAAAATTAAGAAGGGTAGACCTGAATTTAGACAATATGACAGAAGTTCATCGAGTAATAATCTAAGACAATAAGTCAAGACACAAAAAGGTGGACGGAAGGCAAGCAGAATCCAAAATCATGAATGTCAAGGTTTCGGACATATTCAATCAGAATATGCCAATACTTAAAGAAGAGAAAAGGAAAGTCCTTCACAAGCACTTAGAGTGGGAATGATTTTGAGGGTGAATATGGTAGCGAAGAAGAAATAGTGAATGGTGCTACATTGGTTGCCTTACATAGCAAAAGTCCAGTTACTTGCTTAAAAGCAACTGAGAAGGAAGTAACTGAAGGTCGAAAAGGGAGAAAATCGAAGAATTTCGAAGCAATCTAGCTCAAGATCCAATATTAGATTATGACAATGACGGAAGTGGCCTAGATGATAAAAAGGGAATATTTACAACGATGACAAAGTTATGTATGAAAAATGGATGAAAATGTGTAGAAAGAATGAAAGATTGAAGAAAGAAAATCTTTCCATGAAGAATACTATACTAGAGTTAAAAAAAAAGCTGATATTAATATCGAATGAGCTTGGTGAAGTTAGAATGAAATTGATAAGTACTGAAAAGGGATTGAGAATGTTAAATGGAGGTACCGAAAAGTTAAAAAAGTTGTTGAAAATTGGTAAAATTAAAGGAGATTTTCAAGGTATTGGCTATAAGTGTGAATGCTCTAAAATGAATGAGAAGAAAGATGACATATCCAAATCTATTAGAGAAGAAGAAATGTCGAGAAAGAATCAAAGATTTATACCCACATGTCAGTTTTGTGGAGTCATTAGACATATAAGGCCAAGATGTTATCAGTTACTACAGATGTTGTTTTAAAGAAGACAAAGCTAAAAAATTATACATCCTTCACAAAAATTTCAACATCAACTTACAGTGTGGAAATCCACTTGGGTAAAAAAGAATGGATTGCAAGCTCTGGAAGTTCATACATCAATGAAGGAAATTCTGCAGCATAGTTGGTACTTTGATAGTGGATGCTCACGCTACATAACAGGGGAAAAGACTTACTTAACTGATTATCAGAATTGTTTGGATGGTCATGTGACCTTTGGAGATGGAAAGAAAGCTTCGGTGATCGATATAGGAACATTATGTGTGATTGCCTTCTCTCAAGAATGTACTCCAATTCGATGGATTAAAAGCAAATTTGGTAAGTATAAGCCAAATTTGTGATGTTGGTTTGTTAGTTAAATTTACAAGTGATGAATGCAGGGTACTAACTGAACAAGGAGAATGTATTGTGAGCGGTAAGTAATTGCTACATGCTGCAGGTCATGACTACTTGTAAGTCAGCCACTCATGATAATGATATTGATTTATGGAACCAAAGCCTTGGGCACGTAAATCTTGATCTCATCATAAAATTGACAAAATTGGAGGCTATGAAAGGTCAACCCAAAATGAACAAAGAAGAAAATAAATGTAACCGACCATCCAAATCAGCCTAAACAAGCAATGAGACAAGATTGAAGAATTGTCCAGATCTGCAGTTAGTTATTGCTGAGGAAGTAACTATAGGAACTGATCTGTAGTTAGTTGATACTGAGAAAGTAACTGAGTAAACTAGATAACTTTCAGTTACTTTAGATGATGAATTAGCCAAAACACTAGAAGTTGATTTGAACTGAGATTCTTCATCTCGATTCCGAAGAAATCATCTAACAGAAAACGTTATTGGAGATGTTAGCGAAAGACAAAAAAGGGTTGATTATCAAGAGCTTGTGGAAAGTAAAACAGTCATCTTATCACATGTGTCTACAGAAAAGCAGCTGGCAGATATCTTTACAAATCATTTTGATGAAGTAAGGTTTGAATTTCTTCGAGGGGCACAAGGACTATTTACTTTATAGTTTTGATTTTTTTGTTGTTTAGAAACAAAGGAAATGAACAAAAGAAGAAAATATTTGTCTTTTAGTTCTTTAGTTTTATGTTGCTATTGTCGCCTTATCTTTTTAGTAATTTACATTGTGAATTCTATTTGGCTCCACCGAAGACTCCTCAGTTCTATCATCTGTATGAATCTCTCGGGTATCTCTCTCTCTTTCGGGCATATCTTTCAGTGTTTTGAATGGTGGTAATTTGTCTTCTTGACGTTCTTATAATTCTTCCGTTATTATGATTATGTGTTTTGATATTATTTTTTCCCAAAAGGGAGATATCAAATTGTTTATAGTGAATGTTTCATTCAGAGGGAGATTTTAAGGTATATATTTGACTATTTATTTTGCTTTTTGGTATTTTTTATTTCAAGGGGGAGAAATTTGGATGATTGGATAACTTGATGTTCTTTGGAATTGATGTTTGATTAAGGGAGAGTATTTTCCATATAGATTGTGTATTTGATTTATATGTACAATTATGTTATTTGGAGGAGCTTCATATTTGTGACAAATAATGCCAAAAAGGGGAAGATTGTATATATATATATATATATCTTATTTAGTTTTGACATTTTAATTGGGCATATAAAATCTTAATTATAGTGGGATTAAAAAATTGTGGATTGATGAAATTAAAAGGATAAGGTTGTTGTATGTTTGAATTTAAGTAGGATTCTGATTGTGTGAGAGATTTGTGCATAGTTGGTATCGACAATAGAAGACTATCGCCAATGTGAGTACGCTGCACTTGAGATGGTGTGTGTGCGGTGACTATGTGGTGTTGCGTGTGTGAAGCATTTTTGATTGGTGAATTAACACCATGAGAGGGGTGCATGTGAGAGTGTGTGTTATTTGTTCATTGAACAGCACACTGCGTCATTTTGGTATCTCTTTGCCAATAGTTGAATAAATTTTTATGTAATGGATGAGACAAGTATTAATGGTGCAGTATCCATGGTAGTGATTTAATTGTTTGATGAATCAAAACTTGTCCTTCTTGATTATGTGTGAAAGACATATAGGGTTCTCTTGATTCTTGTGTGGACGATGTAATCTATGGTGTGTGGTTCTCTATTAGGTTTTTTTTTATGCAATCCAAGCTGTGTATGTATTCTACGCAATTTTGATTGTGTGTGATTAATGGGTTTGTGAGTGCAGCTGTATTTTTTTTTAAGAATTACAAGAATCAGCTAGATATCTTTATGCTGGAATTTCTATAGATCACGTCACCTAGGTTGAATGCTTTTGTACTGCGTTTTTTTATATATGTTATCGTTGATTGGGTATTTTTATAGTTGTGATTTCTGCATAAGTTTTTGTGATGTGATTATCAGTTTTGTATGAATCAACCCATTATTGTTGGGACGACTTTCAGATCTATTTCAGTTGAGCGGAACTCATCGAAAAGTTGTTCTTGTGTATCTCAAGTCTATTTAGTTTCCGTTTCTTCTTATTTTAATCACTTGAGTTATTTGTTCATTGTTCTTTCGTTAAAAGATTAATTGAGAAAATCCTCTATTGAGGTTAAAACGAGTCGATCGTATTATTGGGGGTGAAATTCTTTCACGAGAAGTGAGGTTGAGAGATAGTGTAAAGGGTTTAATGGTGTCAGCTCAGCAAAACCTTGGGTAAATCTATTGTACTTCGGTGAAAGTTATTAATCTGAATGAGGGCCTCGTAGGCATAGGCAGAGTGTGCTGAATTATGTTACCAAATTTCTGGTATTCTTATTATTTCCCTTTTGCTTGATTTTAATTTTGTTCATACCAAAGGAGTTTACAGAAAGTTTACGAAAGAGTTAGCACTTTCATTTTTCAAGGTCGATCTACAGTAAAAACCTCTATAAATTAATAATGTTGGGATCATGATATTTATTGTTTTATAGAGATATTAATTAATCGATAAATTAATATTTATTAATTTAAAGATATTTTTGTAATTGATTGAAGTTAAATTTTGATTCCACCAAAAAGTATTGTATCTTAGAAAAATTCATGTTTCATATTAATTAAATGAATCTAAAACATAGATTCATTAAACATAATATTAATGAAAACAAATAAGTAATGTTCGTTGTTTCTTAATAATTAAGTATTATTCATTGTATTTTTATTGAAAACATTCAATGTACATGTGTACGTATGATGGAGATAGAAAATACTTTATAAACAAGATAGAAAATTTCTTGAAACCACATTGAACAATGGCCCCTCATCTAAAAGGTGTCACGAAATCAACAATGATGGGTCAAATACGCAAAGAATTATATGAGTGTAAGAGAGATCATTCGACATGCACTCAAAAAAATTTGCAGTTGTGGCTTAAAGAAAAGTTTCATTTGAAAGTTAGTCAAGGTACAATGTCAAACACACTCAAACGATCAGTTGAGTATCTTTTGGCCCACCTAGAAAAAGGAAGGGATATCAAGCGACACAAACTAGCAAAATTTCCAGATATGGAGAAGGTTGTTTATGAGTGG
>JANZLF010000001.1:14776320-14794777 GCA_026546835.1 Erythroxylum foetidum | reverse complement strand
GAATGAAGTAGGTGGTTATTGGTTTGGTTTTACCTAACACAATAACACATATGGAGTAGGTGGTCACATGTGTATTAAGTGTTTGAAATGTACTATAAATAGAAGGTTTGATGTAAGAGAGATATGAAATGAACATATAAGAATAAGTCTTCTCTCCCAAATACTCTGAAATTGTAATTCTGGTTTTATAACAGTTGAAGTTTTTTTATCATCATTAAAAGCAACATTTTTTGGCATTTGGATTTTAAGTTGAGTACGAAGATGATGTCTCATCAAATGCAACATCTCTAAATGTGACAAATTTCTTTTTCTTTAGATCCATACATCTTTATAATTTCTTACATGATTTATTGGCAACAAAGACAAATTTAGTTTTTGGGTCAAGTATGGTTCGATTAATTTTAAGAACATGATTATAATAAATAGAGTCAAACATTGAAAATAATTAACATTTTGCTTTTGATCAAACAATGATTCAAAAGGATCTTTTTCTCTACCAAGCCATTGAGGTAAATGATTTATCATATGGAATGTATATTAAGTAGTTTACACCTAAAACTCTCGTGGAAGACATTTGTCATACAACTATGATGAACTCATTAAAGCAACTTGTGTAATTTTATTTTTGTAACCCAATTTTATTGAGGGGTGTTGAGAATGTCATTTATCATTAAATGACACTTTGTTATGATATTAACAAAATCATCTAACAAAAATGTTGGATCCCACTTAATTCCGAAATCCAACTCTTGCTCTCATGCTACATCTGTTGGGCCCCGCTTATTTCTAGAGTCCAACGCTTGCTCTGATACAACATTTGTTGGGCCCCATTTTCCGAACCATAAGACTTGAGTTTGCGTATTATCTTATAGGGTTATTTCCATGAACCCTTATTCGGCATCATCCCTCAAGAGTGACGTATCTATGACAATCAAACCTTAAAACAAATTTATTCCTTCCTCAAGTATCCCTAAATTCAACTAAACCATCCATACGCAAATTCATATTTCCACTCAATGACATCCATATATAATTTATAATTCATTAACATCAAAAGATAAGCGTTCTACAAAACTTTATTGGCCACATTACATCATCAATATCAAAATCCTAAAATACAAAAGATGCAAAACTTAATAATTCTCGAAATACATTTAAAGCCTTGTTTTATATAAATTACTCCAAAACAACGCAAGACACACAAATTCGGAGTAATGTCTTAACTTTCTTTCACTCGGTCTCTTGCTCATAACTTGAATAGGGAAAGGAGAGTGGCGGTGAGCTTGAAAGCTCGTGGGTAATATATTTATAATAAGAAACAAGCGAAAACCATTTTATAAAACTCATTGTTCATTGAACCCTTTCATAATTATAGTAATTCCGCATTTAAAAATCATAAAACACTTAGTTCATGAATTTCTCAAAATTCTTTTCATGTAATCAAAATCACAACAACACAATTCATGCATTTTCAACTTATTCACAATTCATAAACACATGAGCACATCATAAATGATTTGGGTAGTGACACGACCCGCCTTATTGGACTGTGTTGGCACTAGGGAATGGGTAGGCTTAATGCCACCCATAACTCGTAGTAAACCTAACTTTTCTATATTCTACTAAAAATCTGGCATGATCCATTCATTTATCTGATTAATCCTTATACCTGCTTAAAAGAAGTAAGGATCCAAATCTGCAATTCTCACATGCATTATCTACTTATAATCAACCAATCTATGATCATCTCATATCATCCACCGACATCATTCTCAATAACATAGTATATCCATGCATGTTTTATGTACATATGGTTATGACAATCTATGGAGCATCTAAGAGTAACGGAAATTTACATCATGCCAAAAACATTACTTGTTTGCTTATCCAAACGAGTCTCAAAAGGCTTGGATTTCTCTCTAGTAAAATCTGCTACTCTCCTGAAATGATGAAAGTGAAGGGTGAGTCTACAACGTGATTCAATGAGATATAAACATACTACTATACTTGTGAGGCTAGGTAACACAAGATTAGCTTCACAAGAATGATCTGTGGCATTCTTTATGTATTTCTGAACAACAAATTTCAGATTTTGTGGGTTCAATCCGACCCCAATCAATAAATCAGAAGTTCTTGTTTATCTGATAAGATATCCAGTACATATTTATATGAAGACAAAACTCTGCTTTAAGAAGCGACAAATTTTAACAGAAATGATGTGATTTTATGGGTGGTATTTCAAACGCTTACGTGTAGAACTATTTGCTAGCAGAGCACGAAGAGGGATTATGGTTTAGACGCTTCATTGTGGTTTAGGAAGTTGGATGAGAAACAATTTCAACCTAAACCCTGAAAACAAAATCCTCAGCAGTTTCTCGGGCAAGAGAGACAAAACAAAAACCCTCCTTAAACCCTGCTGAGTGGTAACAGGGATTGTCACTTCCATCGACGCTAATTCGATCTCTCAGAAGAACCCTTCTCAACGCTCACAAAACCCTAATTCCCCGAACCCAACGAACTCTAATTTCTCCACTCAACAACCCTCAAAATCAAACAATTACATTCACGGGAAACTAGGTATCCAAAATGCGCAAAGCCAGGTTCAATGATAACATCCTCAGACTCCTCCTAGCGGAGATGCAGTATGAGGTCGATCACCCTCCTCCCAGTCAAGTACCTTCCTTTTTCTTCTCAGCTTTCGTCTTTTCTTTCTATATATGTCTTTGATTTTGTTGAATTTGTGGATACTGAGACTATGTATGATTTTCTTTATTCGTATCTTCGAGTTGTAAGTGATATTTGATTTGAGGATTGGGTTTTAGTTACATGCTTACTATTATCTACTAGTTAGAAATAAGACTTTATAGAAATAAGACTTTATATTATCAGAGTTTTTTAGATCGAGTATTAGTAAAATTTTTACTAGATTATTATTGTTATTGTTGTATTAAATTACAAGCTTAGGGAAAAATTATATAATAGTTATTTCAAAGTTATTGAATTTTAATTCTTATTCCGGGGAACTAGACAGAAGAAGCGTCTGCAGTTCTGCATGCCTGATATAAGTGGTTTTGCTCTGCTCGCTTCAATCTGTGTTCTTATTCATATGAACGATAATCTATGTTCTTATTCATATGAATGAAGTACATTCAACTCTAAGGAATTGAGATATGATGAACATTTAAGGTTGGAATTTTACTTTTACAAAGGCAACTTCTTCCCGCATCCTGCATTTTTCAACCACATAATCCATTTCCGTGGTTTTTTATCAATCCACTTCTTGTTAATTTACTCTTAACTGATGGGAATGGCAGAACTCGTGATTGCAGTTTGTTCCAAGTCTTAAAGATGTTTTTGATGTGCTTAATTTGATATTCGTTTTGTATCTCACCTCAATTTACAGCCTCCTGCCGAATACATTTCATTCATAATTGATGACGACTTGGGTAGCAGTGGGTTGAATTGAAAAGAAAATATGCAGAGAATGAATCAAAGTTGAAGCAACCATGTTTGATGGAGCAATTCCACTTTCTAAGTACGGTGGTATTACAATAAAAGACGCAGTAAAGCTTCACATCATTATGGTTCTTAATATCTCTAAGGGTGATGGTGGTATACTAGAGATTGTTCGCTTAGCTAGTCAGCTTGGCCGGATAGCTTAGAAATTAAAAAGTTTTTTGTGCACAATAGTAACAAGAAGCTAACTCAACCTTGCACTGGTCCAGGATTCGAGTTGTTGCTTTATCAATTTGCTTCACACTTAGTTGATCGAGTTAAATGGATTGAAAGTAAATATCTTAATCTCTATGTATCCTTTTAATTAAGTACGTGAAAAGCCTTTCATGATTCTACTTTGAGCAACAATGGTGATTGGTTTCCTGCTTTATGAACCACCAGACCATTATTTGTAGCTTTCCCTATGGTCAGGAGATGGGTTCTTGGCATTCTCCGGTTGAAAGAGATATAGGACCTGGATTGCAGGAGAGCAGCATGCCTTAACCCAAAAAACATGAGAGAGAGAGAGAGAGAGGGCTACTTTAGCCACATAAATATCTTATGATTTGTTCTTTTGATTTTTTTTTTCTATGCACCTTAATGGTAATCCGTTATTATGTGGGTCTTGTTCACAGGGAATTGGACGATGAACTCCAAGATGCACTTTATGAGTTCCCGGAGGTAAGGGAAATGGTCCAAATGGATGATGATATGGCTGAATTCTTGCATGAGGACACGAAGAACAAAGATAGCAGTGAGTATATTAGGTGGCTAAATAATATCAAGTCCTTCATTGAGCCGAAATAAATTCTTCTTTTGGAACTTCTGGAGTAGCCCACTGGTTAAGCTGACATGGTCAAATCGTGCAAACAGGATTACTGATCTTGCATCTAGTGAATTACCCTTTACAATCTGGGTTGTTTATCCTCTTCTATTTTGTCTAACGTAAATATAACCGGTTATGCCCTTGGCTTCTTGTGAATTAAAATTGGACTCAACATTGGATAAGACAATTTTGAAAAGTACAAATTGTCTAAAGTATAATCAAGGAACTGCTTGTAGCATTTAGTTTATTCAATTGACTGGGTTCTATTTGGTGTATAAGCTCCAGTTTCCTGTTGCAATATAACTGTTCATAAAAAATCCAGACTGGTGACTAGTGGAATAGTAGTGATGGATGAGAATGATTCTGAGGGTAGGACGGCCTTAACATTGTCATCGTGGGTTGTCAGGTGCAAACTCACATCTTCTGCAGCTTTGGTGGCAGCAAGCTGTAGATACTGGAATATTAACTGAGAACAGTATCTTAAGTTGAGGTAGTTAACAGGAAAGCAAGCAATGATTTTTAATTCATAGTTTGATAGCCTTGGGAATTTTGCTTCTAAAATGTATGAAATTACCGCAGGATAACCTTTCTTCTGAAGTAAGGGTGATTATACTATCATCTAGTATTTGTATTGAACTGACAACATTTCTTATGTACTAGTAACTATTCTCTGTAAGCAAACTATTGATAGCCATCGGCCAGGTTACCCTGAACTAGTGTTGTTACCAGGTCTAAGTGAAAAGATGAAACGGTCAAGGCTTTTCCTTTTGAAGCAGTTGTCAAGAGTGATTGAATCCTCAGATACATGTGTAAAAGAAGAAAAGGTTTGATTCGATAATCTCAAGGAGTCGCATTTGCTGCTCGTATGACAGTAACCTTCAACATTGTATATAATATGCAGAGGTACAATTTTCCGTAAGAGGAACTAGTATAAAGAATTCATTGAAATGAGAGAAGAAATAACCGAAAGGTTCAGAGAAAATTAGATTATGAATAAGCAAAAAGGAAAAAAAAATCAACTTCTGTTGATAAATGCCACAACACATGAAACCATTTTTTCTTAAAATTTGTTTACCTATTCTTATGATTGAAAGACGGCTCCACATTTATATCATCGATTAAAAGTACTTAAAACATAAATATGTACCAAAATCGCTACTATGATAATTACGAGATCTTAAGCATGATGGCCACTTCTTGCTTCACTGTCTATTTTCTTTGAAACTGAACTCAACAGCAGATTTTTCATGTATGTCTCTTTTCAAGTGTGTTCTAAAGTGTTCCGTAAATGAAAAGCAAAATCATGAGAATTGCAGTATTTGAATGGTGGAGAAAAGAATAATGGAAGGTAAAGGCCGTTTTTCAACACTTGAAATGGAGAGTCCAATTCAATAAAATGGTTTACTACAGAATCAAGACGTGTGTCATACTCCAGTCACTCTTATTGCAGCCTCCTTGTTAATGCCAGTATGTGGCTGCCAATTACCAATCATAATTTAATTCTAGGAAATTCAGTTTGTACTATGATTGGCATGATCTTAATTGCATACATCAAATTGATTTGGACCCACTATTGTGGTAAGCCAAATTATAAGGTCACTTGGGTAAGAAATCAAGATTTAATCCCAATAAAATATAGAATTAGAATCATGTGGATTGCATAGTTGAGAGTGAGCCTTACTTTTTCACATGCCTAAAGCTCTAGCTACACCAACCCTCTACAATTCTTGTTTTTATTATTATTGTTACTTTTTAATAAAGATAGTCTATTTTTTCAATTGTTGATGGGTCAAAGATGAAGTGATTTAGATAATCACAGCCATCCAGTTTTAATACCATTAGTGGACCATCTGTGTACACGGGGACATGGAGTGGACCATACTCTCATACCATAATAGAACATCTCGGGATGAGACTCACAATCTTCCAAATTTTACCCAGAACAAATTCAGCTGCAGAGAAGTTGTGGCATGAAACTCTTTACTGAGAGACCTTAAAGTCATTTTAGGGAAGCAGATCAAAGTGGAAATAAAACAGACTGCAAAAGAAGTAGAGAAAAGAAGCAGTTTCAACTAAACTTATGGAGAAAAAATTGCTGCTTTAAAATTCTGATTAGTTTCAACTTCTAGACTAAGAGTCAGCTGACATTTACTTGCTTGGAAAGGGGTTCATTTCTGTACTACAATTTTCAATTTACATTGCAGGATGCTTTCTTTTCTTTTCTTTTTGACAAGGAATTCGCCTAACAACACCTGAGGTTTTGTAGAATTGTAAAACAAAAATGTAAAGAGTGAACTTTGCTGAAAATAACCAACTAAAGGAGATGAACTATCTCTACTCACGAAATAAGGACAGAATCAGAAGTTCAGAGAGAAATTGAACTTTCAACTGTAAAAACAAAGCGGAAATCAAAACTACTGTTTACAGCTTGAGCGACAAGTCAAGCTTTTGCAAATCTTCTTTCTTCATCCTCAAATCGTTTAAACCACTACCAAACCAGTATCTCCCAATTCCTTCTGCGGTTGGAGAAATTTTTCTCGCACTATCAAATCTTGCCACCCCAGTACCACATGAAGATGCAATATTTCCCAGATGAAAATTATCAGATGGAAGACGACCAACTGCTGGTTGTTGATCAATAGCCTGTCTAGACATTCCAATCTGACCATAAATAGTTGAAGGGCTTGAACCAGTAGTTGCGGATGCCCATAATGATGGCTTCTGGATCATAGAGTGCACTTGAATTCCTAGTGATCTGTTCAGTGAACCATGCAAAGGAAGAGAAGCCATGCTGATGCATCGATTAGGTATCGAACCAGGGTGACCAAGAGCAGGATGGCCTGATCCGAGTCTTTGTCCCCGCTTCGCAAGTGTTCTTTCTCTTTTATGTGCATTTTGGTGACCTCCAAGTGCCTGCGAGCTGTAGAATTTTCTGTGGCAATAGTTGCATGAAAATACTCGAGGCTCAGTTTCGGTACCTGGAGTATCTGACGGCTTCTGCAATGAAATCTCGTTCAACGAATCGAGGAGGTTGAGTTCTGGATTCGACCCTTTATCGGAATCCTTGCCAGAGAGGCGTAGATCCAGCACAAATTCATGGTTAGTGCCTCCTTGGTGATTTTGACCACTTTCTTCAAGCGTTTTCCATTGTTGTTGGCTCTCCACAATTGAAGGTTGAAGGAATGGAGGGTGATTCGAAACTGATATGATGCTTGAAGTCTCGGAGGGGCACGCCTCTAATCTTGTTTGTTCCATGAGTAGGATACGAAGAAATGTTTTCTAGTGCTCACTGAAGTGAGCGGAGATTGAATTTAAAAGCAGGATAGTTCTTTTGTAAGGTCAAAAAAATGTTATGCTCCATGTATGGAAGGACAACCAACAGATTAATTGCAAAGTCTGATATGGTAAAGATTGGGACTTTTAGTTGGAAGAAGGAGATGAGAGAGAGGGAGGAGAGGGTCAACAGTGTAATCAAGCTTTTGATTGGCAGTCTTGAGGAACATCCATGTACCACTTGTTGCCTCCTTAGATGTACCCCATTTCAAGTGTTTCTTCCTTTTCGTTGTCTTGCCACTCGCTCCCATGATTTTTATAGTCCTAGGTGGAGAGAGAGGGTTTTAACCACTCTTTTTTCTTTTTTTTTTTTTCTTGTCAAGTTCAGGTTTATCATCTCTGACATAAAAAATCCTAGATGGTATAACAATAATTAATGTTCCTTTTTATAGGATTCCTCAATCTGTACATCTAGCATGACACATCCTAGAAAGCATGTGACTTTGTGAAGTCCTAAACCCATGTGCACGATTTGCAATATCCTACGCGCACACTCCTTTCCTTGTCTTGCATACTTTCTTATCTAAGGTAGTGTCCAAATTGTGAGACAAGATCCTCTGTTTAGTATTACTTTATCTTATTCTGTTCAATGAAATCTTAATAATTTATTTTGTAGGATCCACGAATAATTTACGCGAGACTCATATAAATTAATGGTTGAGATTTATTGGAAAGAATAAAACACCATAATATTGGACAAAAAATCTAGACTTCCCAAACTCCCCCTAGAATCATCCTGTTGGACGGGCTTGAGCCATACCGTACGTGCACTGCTTGAGCATTTACCGTTTCAGAAAATTTGTTGCTTTCGGTTCCATGATCGCTAGAGCAACTTTTGTTCTTCACAAGACTTAAGCATTTTATTATATTGGTCGATTAGAGGTTAAATGATAATCTTCATAAGTTAACAAGGTGCTTATGTGCATGTTAATTAATAGGGAAAAGTAAAGGGTAGATCAATAATTAGAGTATGTTGATTGAAAGGCTATGTAGTTATTTATGGTCATCAATGTTGGGGACATTTAGTGGCCAGAAGAACATGGTCATTATTCAGCTTGTTGGCACCCTTATATTTGGCTATAATTCTTAATCATATGGACTTCCCAACTAAGTCAAACGTTTCTACGTATATACTCACTTAAGGTAATTAACGTGCTATAGCTTTTTGGGGTGAATTGGAGCCGTTAATTCTAATGCACGCATTACTTAAGATTAATCCAAGGTCCACTGGATCACTAATATTGTGAAGTCATTTACCTTTAAGTGAATCATTCTATTTTCGAAAAGGTTAAGTAACAGTTGAAATTGACATCATCATAGTTCTTAACCTGTAGTTGCAAGAGCAATGAGGATTCCGAGATACGGCGCTTTGTTTTGAAGCATGTTTCTTTTACTTTACTTCTCAGCGAAGAGTATATTTCAAGGCCGAGCTCCAGCTTGATGAAACTTTGTTTGCTCTTTTATATTAATTGTGGAGTGATTATATGATACTAATACCAACTCTTAAGTGTTTAATGCACTAGTTAGAAAGCCATTAGCATTATTACTAATAATTAGTATTTCAAAACTTGAGTCAGAGTGCCATTGAAACCAAAATCTTCACATAATTATTTTTAACATTAATATGTTGATTTTCTGGCACTACAACACTTGCCAAAAGTTAAAGAACCTGTCCTACATACCACTGCCTAGTGCTATGTAGTTCATGGTGTCATTAACTAGTTGATTAGGTGCTATATATTGTTGAAAGTTGATTAAAAAAAGAATTCTTGCCCACTAAATTGAGTCACCACCCTAGATATATATCCAGCTAATTCCATCTATCTCTTTTCAGTTTTGTTCTTTTGCTGCTAAATTCCATTATGAAACAGATGGCATCAAATCCTATTCATATTAAATTTAAGTTTCAGATAGTTATTTTACATAGGTAATTCAATGAAAACGAGTGAATTTCACAGAAGCATGGGCACGAGAGGGATTGATATCAATAACTGGATTATTTTAGTGTCTATATTATAGGTGAAGATATATTAAAATTGAAGCATAATACATAGGTTGCTGTATTTTTATTAAAATTTTGAAAACTCAATAAACATGCACCCTAAGAGTCATAGGGTGGTCCTTCTATATAAAACATATTGTTCTCGACATGATTAACAAAGAATATTACGCATCCCATTTTTCTTTTTTTACTTCTTTTTATATATATATTGGAAGATTAATTTTAGATAACAGGAAAAAAGAAAAGAAAAGAAAAGAAAGATAAGCATTGTGCTTCTCATTCCTGTAACTATAAGCTTCAACAATCTTAATTAAATCCACGCATTTAAATATACTGAAAATAATTGTTTAGGTACATGTTTTATTAAGTTATTCTCAGTCTACTTGATATTATTATAAAATTGATTCCACAAAAGACACTCTCCTTTCTGATTTTAAATAATCATACATTATTGTGCTCACTTGATAATAGATTAACTAATTGTATGATCTCTTAATCGTTTTCCTTTTATAATTTCAAGTTCTTTTGGTCCCCCCATTAGCTTGAAAAGAAACAAAAGAAAGCAAACAAAAACGGAGCTGTCTCCATATATATTGTTTAAGGGAACCGATATCAAATCAAATCCCCTAACCACAAAAAAAAACACCTACAGATAATGAGCGTCATGTAACTAGGACTTTAATTAGGATTTATTTTTTAGTGACTTCTACCTAAAACCATTCCTAAAATGAAAAATGTTCATATTTGGAAAGTACTAGGGTGAGCATTGAAAGCTACTTCTAACCTTTTTCAAAGGATTGTCTACTTAAGGCTATACTTTTTAACTTAGTTGTTATTGTGAAATTGGATTTAGTTTTGAAAGTAATGTTATTCTATAATTATAAAATATATTCGCATATACACATCTTATAATGTCTTAATAAAAGAACATAATAAAGTTACCTTTGACTACTTATAATAAAGTATTGATTAATATATACACTACAATAGATGAGGTTGTTAGCGACGAAAATCTTCGTAGCTAAAAGTCCTTCATTTGTCGCAATTTTTTTTTTGCTACAAGCTACATACATAACAAAAAGAGATACGCGACAATATGAAAAATGGTCACCGATGATATTTTGGTACGCTTAGTTTTTGTGGCTAAATATTATTAGCTATGTATGATCGCGAATTATTTTTTTGCTATGAGCTACACACATAACAAAAAAGACACACGACGATGTGAAAAATCGTCACCAATGATATTTTGGTACGCTTAGTTTTTTTGGCTAAATATTATTAGCTACGTATCGTCGCAAATTATTTTTAGCTACGAGCTACACACATAACAAAAAAAGATACGCGACAATACAAAAAATCATCATCAATGATATTTTGGTATGCTTAATTTTTGTGGCTAAATGTTATTAGTTACGTTACTGTAAATGTAGTTAATAATATTTAGTGACGAATTTTGAATTATCGCCCAAAATTATTAGCGACGATATAGCAGATGTAACAAAAAAAATTTAGCTATATTTTTAGAAGCGTAGCTAAAAGTTTTTTGTAACATTTTTCAAAATATAGCTAAAAATTTTTAGTGATGATTTTAAAAACATAGTCAAATCTTTTAGCTACATTTTTAATAGGAAAATCTTTTAGCTCCATTTTTATTTTTTAATAAACATTATTACTAAACTTTGTATCATGTTAATTATAATTATTGGTGACCTTTTTAATCCATGTTTTTGTATGTAATATTTAGATTTTTTGTTTTATAATTTATTATACGAAAAATAATTAAAAATTAGAAGCATTTTATATAATATCATTAAATGTCAAATACAAACGTTGACAAAAATAGTTATGTACAAACTAAGAATTGTTTTCATCATCACTACTAATTAAATAATTCATGTCAAGTATTTGTTTGATCTTCTTTTCAAGCTTGGCTAACTTTTGTTCATTACGTTCTAACTTTTGTTCATTACAATCTAATTTAGCCTTAAGCAACTGGTTCTCCTATTCAAGACAGTCTATGTTGATCCTGATGAGGATGAAGTAATTGGCTTAGGGCCAAACCCAAGACTTTTGATGTAACCGGATCTTGTACCAAGCACATTGTTGCAAATCTCATCTATATTTGACTCATTTTCATCAGACAATATCTTTGCAATAACTCCTACATCTTATTCTAAAATTAAAAAAATAAAATCAATTTTTAATTAAAATATTATTAGTTAGTACTGCAACTTAAAATTTAAAGAAAATTTTATACTTATGTAGTTATTTTGCACTTCTTCTAATATCCACCTTTGACCTTCCTTACAGTAAGTGAGTTTGTATAGTGTGTGATCCTATCACACTCTTGTCCATATAGTTCCTTCTCACTCTATTTTATTTAAAAAAGAATTGAAAACACAATAAATAATATTGTATTTACTGATATAATTATAACTTCTAAACAAAGAACTTATATATTTATTTCGTACAACAACAAATGATTTAGAGCCTTGGTTGTAAGGAGTTTTTATTTTTCCTCTGTTAATCTTCACTTTCTTAAACTTTTCCTAAATAAAAAAATCATTAAATTGTGTAACAAGGTTAATTGAAGCAAATATGAAGAGAAAGAAGTTAAATCTCAATGTTGGCATAGGCCTAATAATCACATATTTGACTCCAATTTTCTAGAGGCATTCATTTGGGAACATATCTTTTTGCATACTTATTAGAAGAAAAAAGATTTGTAGTATTTCTGTAATCGATAACAATGATCATTGGTCCTTTGTTTCAACAGTGAAGTCACACAACTTAAACTTCAAGATTATCGATATCGACGATATTGAGCTTCATCTATGAATAATAAGTAAAATTGAAATTAATCTGTAAATAAGTAAAAAAATGTAATTGTTTTCCTTCTACTACTTGGCATACTGAAGCCAAGATAATTTGATGTTAAAAATGACCCTAACTTGTTGGATAATTTTGCCGATTAGATCTTGTCAACAAGACAACCTTGTAAGGTATCAATATGTATACATAACTTGATGTTCATTGCAATATTCATGCATTTCAACTCACAACCTTTAGTGATACCTTTAACTCTTTTTTTCTGATGGGGTATTGGAACCTACTAACAAAAGAATAATGATAAGAAAAAATGCATTAAACATGTAAATATATATTGGAGCATAAGTTTAATTATAGGTGGTAAAGATTAACAGACCTAAAGGTTCCTCAGTACTAGTTGAGGCAGACAGAGGTTGTTATTGACTGGCTTCACTGCTAGATGAAGTCGATTGTTGTTGTAGGCTAGCATTGGATTGATTTGGTTGCTATGGGGTAGGAACAATTTCGATAGTTGCCACCTTCTTTCATTTGTTTCTACCGGATGTCATTATATTGGATATCTATATCTGAAATATCAACATTACGCATAAACATATGTAAAATATCAATAATACGCATAAACATTCAACACCCATGTGGTCTTTTACAAATTGCATGAAACTTTTAACTCCTTCTAAGTATTCAGTAGGTCATTTATGATGAGATATCCAACTTTTTTCCATCTAGCTATACAATTAAAAATAAATAAATGAATTACTAAATGCAATCCTTGTTCTATATAACATAACGATTAATCACTACAAGTTCATTTTCAAAGTTTGAATTCAAATAAGCACTATAGTAGGTGGCATTGTTACACCGCATGATTTGAGAAAGCAAGTTCTTGCTGTAACTCCTAGGCTCATGAAATATTTCACCAATAAGCCTAATAGGAGATACATAACAAGTCTCCGGCCTATATACTATCCTAGGGGTTTATTATGCAAGGGATTGTCCATAATTGTAGGTGCATTATGTTACTAGTCCCAAATTATCAATTACATGTTCACATACTAAGTTTGATAACTTAACAAAACCCAAACACAAATAAGGGTACTATTAAAACAAAACATGCGATACACAATGGTTGGACGGATAACCATAAAGTACAAAGAAGAAGGACGAAATTGGATGTTTATCGATGCTCTTCAATATAAATCAGGGCCTGCGAAAATGACAATTTCATATTTAATATGATACAATTATTTAATAGTTTTGTTTTTATATATTTTGCAAGAAACACCGTAATCCTAATTTCAAAATGATATCGATTCTTTTACAATGATATGCACGACTATAAAGTGAAGATATAGGCGCTTTAACAAAGTCATGGATATAAACCAACCCAAATAAACAAAGCACGCTTTTGTGCCTTTCTCTTCATTATAGGATGGCTAACTCTCTTTATCGATATTGTGATCTTCTCATACATCTCTTCTCTCAAATTTTGATGTATGTATAAAATAACTGAATCTTTCACTTTTCTTCCTTCAATTCAATCAATTATAGAAGATAGATAAATCTAAAAAACGTTAGGAATTCTTTAAACGAAAAGATTCATGAATTTAATATATCAAATCCTAGGATCCATCCCATCTAAATTATCAACCCAATTATTTCATAACTAAAAAAAACTAGAAAATAAGAAAATAGGAGTAAGAGATCATTATTACGAGTCTTTAATCTGTAATCTATTTTGTTAAATCCTTAACATTTTGCTAACATTAACTTGTCTTTGATAAATACCGATGTATAATGACTTTCAAATCACTTTCCAATGCATTCAAACTATGTCCTGGCTAAAAACCTCCCTAAGATTTAATAAGCTAATGTATCCTAACACATCTATGTAGTATTTTATATAGTGTTAAACATATATGTGTTGGTTTGCTTAAATAACAAACAACCTAAAAGATATATTTTTTAACTATTGACCCCCTCAATAAAATGGAGTTATTGAAAAAGAAAAAGCATAACATTGTAAGACATGAAAACCACAATGATAAATAAATATAAACTCCCAATGTAGTTTTGAGTAGTAGCTGTAGCAGCCGTATACAAATCCAATTAATTCTATATAAGACCAACTATAAATGAAACACTAATATGAGCTTTGACATAGGAAGAAACAAAGGATATAAATAAACTCTCTTATTCATTCAAAATGTTAGCATTAACAATTGAAACTCTTATAATCAATTATCAGTATAATGTCAATAGAAGCATGTGATATACACTAATTACACAAGTAGAGCATATGCAACACTTTAACACAATCGTAACATAAATTTCATTGAACACTTTATAGACATGAGAAATTCATCCCAAACTAACTAAGAAAATCATGTCTTTTCTCTTTCTTTACTAACATTAAGACATCCATAATAAAATTCAACCATAGATAATCCAAACAAATGAAAACAACTAAAAATACCACTCTAAACTCATGTAACATCACATTTTAAAACATCAAAAATGGAAGCATAAGAAAAACCAAAGAACAAGTACTCAATGACTTACCTAGATCAAAGGATAGAAGGATGAAAACTTGAGAAAATAGAAGGATGCAAATGAAGAAGACAAAATGTTGACAACTAGAGGGAAAATGATGAAGAAAGGTGCAAGAGAGGAGAGAACGAAAGAAATTTGGAGGGGCAGGGGTGAGTTGAGCTTTTGATAAAATAGATTAGAAAATTATGTTGTTTATCATTGAACAAATGACATCACTTAACCTTATTTTTTTCATGTAGTAACATTTGGCGAAGATCACAACAATCGTCACAAAATGTTAATTTGAAGTTGACAATTTGGCTAACAATTTAGCAAATCATTGTCCTTCAGGTAAATTTTTTCATGTATCAACATTTGGTGATAATTCCACAAAATGTTGCCAAATGTTATATCGCCAAATGTTAATTCGTATGCAAATATTTGCCTAACAATTTACAAAATCGTCTCATTTTGGGTTTACTTGTTTCATGCCGAAACATTTGCTAACGATCCCATAAATCGTCGTTAAAAAGTTCAACAATAGTCAAATCTTTGGCTACCAATTTGCAAAATTGTCACCACTACTATACTTTTTATTATATTTTTCAATTTTGCTAAATTTTTAATATATCATATACATAAATTAAGATAGAATTTATATATGATAAAATCAATTTTGTGAGACCACATAAAAGAAATCATATATATTAAAAGAGATTAATAAAAAGAATATATGACATTTTTTAAGTAAATTTATTTCGACACTTATATAAATCATTGTGATTAATATTAAATTTGATCTTTGAAACGACATTGTTGTTAAGTACATTTATTTTTAAGCTTACAATATATTTTGAATAATATTAAATTTGATTTTTAAGAATATCATATTAATAGTTAACATTGATTTCCATTTTTTACTATATGGCAATTTATTTTTAATTAAAATGCTATTATTATTATTATTATTATTATTATTATTATTATTATTATTATTATTATTATTATTATTATTATTATTATTGTCATAATCATCATCATCATCATATATGGTAATTAATATAATGCTCTATGAATATATAGATAATATTGTAACTAGTATAATGATTTTTGAATTATTACATAATATATAAATTTGCTCATATCTCACTTATGTAATATATTACTCTATTTAATCATATTTCTCAATTTATTATAAAAAATTTCGTACTGTTAGATATAATTTATATATTATATATCATGATGTTAGCCAAAGGTGAACCCGAATGGTAATGGGATACCATTTGGCGATGTGTTTTTGAATGATTGCCAAATGGTATATTTCTTCCAACTTAATCGAAAAAGACATCATTTTGCTTAAAAAAATGATGTCTCTTTGAACTTGGTTATTAACACGAAAATGAAGTTGTCCTCATTTTTGAGTTAGATGTCATATTTCCTCTTCATAATCCTTTGAAGAAGCGTCGATTCCTCTTTTGTGGTTGTCTACTATCTTGCTTAAGTAACTGTCGAAGAAGTGTCGTATCCTGTGTTAGTATGTATTCTTCTTCTTTTCTGACCCTCCCTATTGTGCTTTATTATTCTACTACGTTTTAGACTTTATGTGAGTTTCCTTTTTTTGTAAATGGTGTATGGGTTTCCCTTTCTATTTGTATTTGGAAGATGGGGAATTGTGTTTCTATGTTGGATGTGTATGGGTAAAAGTTTTTTTCCACCTTCCTTGCTTATTTGAGGAAACCCTGCTAATTGTTTAATGAAAGATATGTTAGAGAATCACGACACAATCTGTAACGGATGTTTATGTAAATATTTACCATATGATTGCTTTTACACCAAATCTTACCACATTTAGTATACACATGTATCCATCATAAGGACTTCAATTCAATGTGTCATGAGGTTATGATTGCACACAACAATTAAAAGTCAAATGGTCAAAATCATAAATATTAGCAAGGCATCAAAACATATATAGGTAATCGCAAATACCCATCTATTTTACATTAGAGGATTTTACAAGGGATGTTTATGTATATAGAAGCAATCATATTTTAGAGTTGCAAGGGATGTTTACGCATCCCCTAAACATAGTACATTCAAACTAACATTACCAGGATTTTGGAACATTCAAATAAGAAGCCTTCTATTGATTTCTTAGAATAAAACTATTAATAATTCATCACGACATGTTGACGTAACGACTAGTTTTTGATAGTGAAAATGAGCTCTGCTGGGAGGAATGTGGCAAAATTCTCCCTAATGAAAAACAAATCAATGCAAAACAAATCTCCTTATTAAACACTAATGACTGCTTGCCTTCCATAACTGATCTTCTTCTTTAAGGTTTTTAGTATCATTCAAACTACCTCTCTTTCTTTATTATTTGTATCTTATTCTTTGTCCGGAAGCTATTTTATAAACATCTGATTGTATATAATATATGTTGTGTTAAGCTTCCTCGAAAATTTAGGAGAATATAAATGGAAATGGAGGCGGTGGTGATGTCTCGACGACACCAACAAAATTAGAAAAATCGGTTGTTTTGGAAAAATAGTCAACTGCAAAAACTATGTCTGTTCATTGTGATCATGATAGAGTTTATCATTTAGGTATACATGTGTTCAAATTTGGATTCCCATTATCGTTTGATTTAGCTTTGATTGTTATATATTATTTGCTTAGTAAGTGAAATGTATGGTTCGTGCGGTTCATCTAATATCGTCATCCATACTGCATCTGAGAAATTGTTAACTACAGCTTCTACAAATTTAGTTAAAGCAAAGAAGTTATTAGAAGAGGATGTCAATAAATTAGACCATGAGGGAAGATCTTTAATTGTTTCAATTAATGACTTGAAACGTGCAAGGAGTCTTCTTGAGAATCTTGAAATTGAGAACCTCTTTACCTTTTCGATCAAGACTAATGTCACTTGGAATCTAAAAAAATAACTATTTCTTTTATTTTTCAACGGAATATTAAGCATGAAATTTTATCTATTATATTGTCTGTAAGAATTGTTAAACTTCTAATTAACATCTTGTAGTACTTACCATATGTCATTATATTATATTGCTTACCATATTTCAATATTTATATGTATTATTATTTTATTGTTAATAAATATTATTGATTAAGAATAGTAGTTAATTTAAATTTATGATATTTTGATTCTTATTAACATCAAAATTTTAGGTATGATTGTCTTTTTATATCCAAAAAATATTTACTTTTTAAATTTTAAATTATTTAACGTGTGTTTTTCAACAATATGTTTTAAAATTTGAAAACATTTTCAATTTTTAAATGCTCCATTATATTTTCATAAAATTTTTGTATGAATAGAAGTGTAGTACTATGTATAATAGGCATCATTAAAGAATTATTTGTGTATAAATCCATAGATTTAAACAAATTTAAATAGTTTTGAATGCATTACCTAT
>JANZLF010000001.1:14738453-14749272 GCA_026546835.1 Erythroxylum foetidum | reverse complement strand
AAATATCGTGTTTTAGAAGTTGATGTGTCTCCGTGTCCGTATTCGTGTCCGTGTCCGTGTCTATGCTTCTTAGGATACAGCGTATTGAGTTTATTGTGCAAGAACTAACTTGATTTTATCCTTATCATTATCCCAACATTATGGTGAGTTTTATGAGACAAACTACTGTTAAGCAACTATAGCTAGAGTTGAATTAGTTTGGGTGTTACGGAATTCTGGAGACAAGAAGATTTGTATCATTCATGTTTACTAACTCCAGGAGCTTAGGCCATGCGTGGGAAAAAATTTTCTGGCGAGCACACTCACAAAAGAGGAATAAGTGTCGGCTTATCGAGAAATTGAAAGACGATAAATAAATCAAGACTTGGATGAGTAGCTTCGTATTTGCAAGCGGATGGAAACTATGCTGTGAAAAGGAAGGCAATTGGAATATGGGGCTTCAAAGACTATTAGAATTTTAGATTTAAAAACAAAGGTAGTTGATTCAGCGGAAGTGCATTGAATTTATTTGAAAAAGTCCTTGACTTCTCGAATATTCTTGGCAATTTCTTCAAGGCCAAGAAGCAAAACTACTGGCTACCAGAAAAATCAACACCTTTGAGGCTCTGATACTATAAAGAACATTTGTAAGTTTTATTATTCGGTCATATATGCAATAAAATATGTTTTAATTGTACCACTAATCTAGCATACATATGATACGGTAAACAATTAAATTTGAGAGATCTCCTCATAATAAATTTATATCAATGATGTGATAATTAAAGCTTAAATTTAAGTAACAAAGTGCCTAGAAGAGTAGTTTTTGAACATTTAACATCGGGGAGAAAAAATAATCTTCAAATAAAGTTCAAAATGATGACTTTATTATTATTTAAGATGAACAGTTTGATGTAGTTAAAATAACTTAAAAGCTTTTTCAATCTTTAAAATTTTTCTTTTGTAGTTTTAAATTTTTCATAAAAGTCTCTACTCTTAAATTTTCTTTAAAAATAACAAGAAAAAAAAGGTAACATCAACATCAAGTATCGACTGATCAAATGTTACTGATATAATGCCTCAATTCAACTTTTAAAGTAGACTTGATTTAATTAAATCCTACTTAAATAAATAATTTAAAATAACTCCAATAAGTTATTGATCTAAATTAAGTTTTTATATTAATAATATTTGATTAATTTATGTGTGATATTCATTTTGCATATAATTTTTTATTATTTTTAATAAAATTCGTAAGAAAAAGAATTTTTTTAAAAAATTATTTAAAGAATTTAAAGATTAAGAAATATTTTTGAAATTACTTAAAAGTTACTTACTGCTATTATTTATATTACTAATGCTAGATGTGCGGAAGCTAGAGTTGGTAAAATGTTCATTGTTTATCCTTTATCATTAATGAAATTTTTTAATTTCTCAAAAAAAAAGTTCATAACAGTAAATCACTAATCGAATTTGGTTAATTTATACGGGCAGGAACTGAAGTATATGGAAGACAATGTTCGAATGTCACCACTTCTATCATTTCCTCTCCCCTTACTTCCTGTTCAGATTCCCTACTAGGTTTGATGGTAATCTGCTGGCAAGATCAAGGCTCAGGACGTTATTATCTTTTTTAGTTCCTTAGTGACAAATATTCATGGAACGTTAACAAAAATTGGAATCTTCTCCTTACAGAGATCAATTACTTCATAAAAATATATAACTACAAGCCATGGTGATGGTTGAATGATTCAGAATTTTGCTATGAATTTTAAACAACTTACTATTTGGGTGAGTCCAATATCACAAGCGTATAGCAACCCCGCAATCCAGGGCTGTGTGTTGAGAAGAATGCAATAAATTGATGTTTTAGTTTCAACTAAAATGAATCGTCCATATCCAGACAAATCAATCAAGCAATGCCTTTTACAAAACGTATTGTTACTCATAAAAGAGATGGAAATACAATGGATAATCCACGCCAGATGTCGCTGTTGACTCCAAATATACCGCCATAACACCTACCATGCACGAACACGTGAAACTCATGTTCTTACTTGGTCAACCAGTAGATAAAGATAAGGAAGGTGCATACTGATGCAACAAGGGAAAGTATGATAGTATCCATTGACTTTTTCCTCTTTATTGCAGAGAGAATATGATTTATCTGCATCATTACTCACAAGAAAGTACATTACTCAGTACTGAGACATATATTAAGTCTTGAGTGATGAATAATTCAACACCTAATGGAATGATCTGTTACGAAAAGGCAATTAGTTTTTAGCTTTCCAAAAGAAATTTCCTTTTATTACGCATCAGGCTTCCAGTTTATTTTGAAGAATCTATAATGGTTAACATGGATGCTTCAGCCTTCAGTGCTCAATCACCTTACTCTTAATAATCTAAATAAAGGAAACCGATCCACGTATAGCAAAGCAATCGCCTACGATACAACTTGACTCGGACCAGAGGGCTTACTAAGTGATGAAGAGTTATTGGTTATACACAATTAAAATACAGGAATTCTTACCGATGGTAGGCGACTGCCAACATTGCTGAGCTTTGAGTTGATTCCACCAAAAGTCGAACGTTGCTGAACTAAAGCACCCAGAGTAGCTTGAGCTTGAGAGATTACAGTATCCATCTGCAGTAAAAAAGGATTATACATATGTATCTATGTATGTATAAGAATATAAGATAAAGGTGCTACTTTTGGTACATCAAGAATGTATAACAGAAGAACAGGCGATCTGCATGACTATACCTGTCCTGTATTTCGGCTAATGGATGCATGCTCTTTGAGAAGTGCTTGCTCTGCCAAACCGGCACCATCTTCCAAGTCTAATCTTGTTCGATCAAACTCCCTAAAATCTTCAAGAAGAGAAGCATGCTCTTGCTTTGCTTTTAGACTGGATCGTAGACGAAAAAATTCCTGCATGTCAATCACATAACTTCCAGTGTGTGATGATTTCAGTCATTGTATGACATAAGGATGTAAAAAGGATAAATAATATACTACATTTTCAGTGAATTTAACTGGAGGCCTGGGTGCCAAAGATAGAGATGTTCCAATCAGTGATCATGTGTGTGTGTGTGAGCATGAGCATATGTGTGCGGGAGCGAGAGAAAGAGGAAGTCCAACATACTAAGTACCAGCGAACCAACATAAAATTGATCAAATAAAAAACGAAGGTAGTAAGAAAAGCACCAAACCAGCTATCCTATTTCTTCTCCCCATTTGATAAATAATGGAATGAGTTTTGCAGTATATTATAAGAACTTCAGATCCTTCTTTAGCAATCTCCACAAGTTATTAGATGACAAAGGAACAACAAAATCTAACTATCAACTTGCAAATTTAACTAATGTAAAACAAAGAAAAGGACTTCCAGTCAAAAAGTACAACAGTCGGAAAGGTTAACAAATGGTGCTTAAAGAAATAAGAAAGTAAAATCAGCTTCAGCTTCATGATATAATTAACTCTCACGAGTGCACACCTCAAAAAACCAAGTAGAATCATCTTAAGACCATAAACAAAACCTTTAAACCAGAGATTGCACATTAAATTGTAAGGAAAGCCCGTATAAATATGGAAATCTCACCTGAGTGAGATCTTGAAGAATTTCTTGGTGTCGAGTGAGAGTATGAGAAACCATTTCGGATCCGCCAGATGAAACCCAAGCTTGCATTTGAGAATTCACATGTTGGAGCTGTTTAAGAAGGAGCTCAATCCCTGATTCAAGATTAGTCTCAGCAGAATCAACTTTAGTAGAAACCTTTGCAGAGACCAATTTACGATACACAATCATCTGTTCATCCAACTGAGCCTCAAGTTTCCTCGCCTATAATAAAAAAACAATCCATCAACATCTCTGAAAAGAAAAAACACTAATTTGTGCGATATAATTCAGGCCCGCAATTCCTCAAACGGAAAATATTGTACAAATTTACAGAAGAAACAATTTCTATAAGGAAAACTGTCCCAAGTTCCATAACCCCAAAGCAGAATTTTGCAAAAAAAAAACAAAAAAAGGAAAACAAATGCAGATAAACACCCATATCAAACCCTCAAATTGCCAAGTTTTGCAACAACAATCACATAATGCACCATAATAACAAAAACAAATTTGAAAGAATTTTCTTAAAACAACCAATCGTCCTGTCCTTATATCCAATCAATAATCAAAGAATAAAAAACAGAAACAGCGGAAATAAGAGAAGAAAGCAACCTGCTTGCGAAGGGTGTCCCAAGAGCTAGGCAAATCCATGTAAGCAACAATTGAATCTAAAATCCTTAATCAAAGATACAATATTGGGTCGTTTAATTGATTATGGTGTTGGTCAAGAGATGGAGAGAGAAGGACGATATTCGACTGCTCGGCCTCCGCTTTATTTCTTAAATCTTAACCAACACCAGCTTTTGCGTCATCTGCACTTCGTCCCTTTTTCTTCCTTAATAGTAACAAAACAACTTAACGGCATGTCGTTTCTTTGTCAATATTGATTCAAAGCTAAACGTGATTTCATCATTGTCAATGATGAAGTGGCATTTTTTTTGGTTAGAAGAAAGATCGTAAAAGATAATGAGATTTATGCAAATCGTGGTTGACCTGTAAACTACTTTGCAGTTGGCGCGTACCAAAAGTGTTATTTAAAATTTAAAGAAAAGAAGATAATTTCTCTATGAACAATGCCAAATAACTTGTATAGTCTATAAGTCTAAATTCCATTTTATGCCCAAAAAAACATATTACAAATTTTTACCTCTCGTTATCGTTAGCGATGTATAGATGTAACTTCAACTTTTGATACACTAAGCTCTTCTTCCAAATTTTCTTATCTCACATTCGATAGTATATGTGTATGAGCAGATGGGATGAAGATTTTGGGTATGTTTAGTTGTATGTAAAGTTTTTAATGAAATGGAATAAATGATTTATAATAGAATTAAATATAAACGGATGTAATATTATAAAATTGTTGTTTGGAAGAAAGGGAAAGATTTGTGATATAATATAGTAAAATGTTGTTTGGAAGAAGGGTTTATAATATAATATAGTAAAAAGTTGTTTATCATTTTACATTTCCTAAACCCTCCAAATCAGAGTTTTCTCATTTTTGCTGTTTAGGATATAATAGAATGTAACATAAAACCCTCATCTTCTATCCTAGTCCATTTCATTTCATTATAAACCCTCCTCTCAAATAATGTAATAATATTACATTTTATTTCATTTCATTAATAAACTTCTTACTAAACATAACCTTAGTGACCCAAGTTATACTTACATAGACGAGTTTCCATTAAACTAGTCATATAACCCAAGAAATAGCTACCTAAAATTATGGTAATGTTACCAATGCTCTAGTGAATGTTACCAAGCTTCATTATAACCATTGGACCGCTTTTAAATTCACAACCTACAACATTCAACTTCCAATAAGCCCACTTTTGAAATCGTCAAAAACTTAAAATCATTTCTTTTTATTTTTTACTTTTTATTACATTATCTTCACGATGTGTTGAAAGAACTTGTCTTAACGAGTCGATTCTATTCATTGAATAACTAAGTTGGATGACCATGTGTTCGGTTGATTTTGAACCATCAATTAGATTAGTTTTATCAAATGGACAAATTAGAATTCTAACATTTGTATTAAAATTTAATTAAAATTCAAAACTTTTATAATTTTTTTAAAAAATACTGATGTCTTTAAAATGTTTAATTTAAATTTTAAATTGATTCAACTTTAACTTTTTATTCAATAGGGTACAAGCAAGCACTTGAGGTGCATGCAAAAGGCTTATGAATGTGTACAATAATGGTCGAAGAGTCATAAAAAAGATGAGGAAACAGAGTGGAAACAAATGTGTGTTCTAAGCCACCTAAAACTTATCCTCCAACATATTGTTCGTCGTGGCTCCCAACTGACTGCAATAGTCTCTCTTAAAATTTGCATAGTGCTCATACACTTACTCTTCATTTAACATAGCTAATCTCCTTGCTCTTCTTTTTGTCCTTCTGCACATAGCTTGCACTCATAAATTTTCCTCGTAACCTCTAGACAACACCTTTATGTATTGGATAAAGATAGAGTCTACTCTCTCAAACTGCCTACCTTTATAAAAACTTCACTCTCACAACCTTTAGATCCTTCTACTTTATAGATCCAACCTGATAATTGTAGTTTACATTATGTTTTAATATGTAATTTATTATGTTTTTAGTTGTTAATTAGATTATTTGTGCATGTTTAGGTTTAGAATTGTCATTTTGATTATGTGTTTATGTTTTTTAATGTTATGGGGTTTAAAACATGTTATCGGGCCTTAATTTTATATGTTTGAAGTGTTTTGATGACTTTGTTGGTGTTTAAGATTAGGTAAAGAAGATCGGAGAAAGATTTGGAGAACACTCTAAGGAGGAGTCAAGGCCACAATAGTCACAGTCATGATAAAAGCAACCCAGCCAAGGCCACAATCGTCACAGTTGTGATAAAAGCAACCCAGCCAAGGCCACAATCATGACACCTTTGTCATTATTATGACAAAAGTCCAATTTCAAGTGCCACGATCATGACAGGTATGATAACAGACGCAAGGATTGCTTCTGAATTCATTTTTTAGGGTTATTTCAGGCATTTGGGCCCGAGTAAAACCTAGTATTTACTATAAAAAGCCTAGTACTATAAAAGACAAAAGGATGACCTAATCTAAAGGAGCCTCCATTTGCCATTTGAGGAAAGAACCAAGGAAGAGGAGAGAAGAGGAGAAAAGAAGAGAGAAGAGAGAAGAAGGAGTTGTTGTTGCTGCTGCCACTCCCAGTCCACTCTAAGTCTTCTTGTTATTTCTTTCATTTGATGTATAAGATGGATACGATGAAGTGTTTAAGAATGTTCCAAACTCTTTTAGGGATTTTTTTTCTTGAATAAATAATAGTTTGATTGCTTTTAATATTAATGTATTGAGTATTGTGATTGTTTATCATATGCATGCTTCGGTAACAAATCGAGAGAGTGAATTAATAACAAAACGATTAAGTTGGGTAATAAGAGTTAACAATCTAATAGATCACACAACAATCAGATCTGTAATTCATATGAAGAGAGATCTTATGTGAAGACTCGATTGTCTATTAGAGTACTTAAGATCTAATTAAAATGTAGGTTATTTTTGTTAGTTTAGAGATTGCATATTCAATAATTCAATTCAATTAGGGTTTATGATTTAGGGTTTAATGATTAAAACTCGAAAGAGAATAAACCATCCTTAGAAATTCTAAGACCAATACCAATTAACTCAAAAGTAATCAAGTTAGCATTTGATGATAGAATAAATCCCCTTTTCTCATACTTGGTGAATCTTTCTTGTGAGCTTTTCGATTTATCAATTAGTTATGCTCAATTTTGATTACCTTGCATTAATTTATAATTTCAATTTTCAATCCATCCATATTCAAGTGACTAATTTTTTGCACATTTTTATTTTTATTTTAATTACACTTTTAGGCCTTAGACAAGATTAGATTCTATTAGTTCGCTAATTGCTCGTAGGACTAACACCTCATCTACTATGCTTACGACCCATACACTTATGGAATATTGATGGTTTTATAAGATTAAAACTTGATCAATAAGTTTTTGGCGCCACTGTTGGGGAGTTAGTTAGGATTAGTTAGATTTGTTTAGTCTAAGGAATTTTCGCCTCTCTTATGTCTGTGCAGTTGCATAAACATAAGAATTACTCAAAGTTCAAGTTAGGTCATTGAAACCTTAGCACTTGACATCACCCATTTGGAACGAGCAAGACGCCAAAAAGAAGAAATCGAAGAACCAATGGCGAAAGAATATCATCAAGAATTCAATCAAGGAAAGTAGCCACGAACCTTTATAGATTTCATGAGACCAGGTTTTAACGCTACAAATCAAGTCATGACTGCACCATCAGTTCAAGCAACCTCACTTGAGATTAAGCCTATCTTATTAAACATGATACAAATAAATATGCAATTCTATAAATTGACTAATAAGGATCCTAATGCTCATATAGTTAGCTTTCTGGAAATATACGATAGTTTCTAATATCATGGGATTTGGAGGATGTCGTTAGGGTGAGGCTCTTTCTTTTTACGTTAAGGGATCGAGCTAAGGCATAGTATCATTCCCTAAGTCCCACAAATGTCACAACTTAGGAACATCTAGTGTTTGCTTTCCTGGATAAGTACTTCCCTCTCACGAAGACCACCAAGCTAGTAAAGGAAATGACAAACTTCCAACAAAGTGATAGGGAGTTACTCTAAGAAGCATAAGAAAGATATAAGGATCTGCAAAGGAGGTGACCTCACTATAATTTTCCTAAGTAATTCCTAATGCAAACCTTTTATAATGGAGTAAATCCACCCACTCGAGGCACCATAGATGCATCATTTGGAAGATCTTTAATAAGGAATATGGTTGAGGAAGCGGAGGAGTTGTTGGAAGAAATGGCAAGTAATAGTTGTCTTTGGATGATGGACAGGAGTAGACAACATATAACTCTCTTATAGCAAAAGGGAGTCGTAACTATTGACCCAATTACAAAAATGCAAGCCAAAATTGACAACTTAACCTGACTACTGAATAACATGAAAGCCTTCTCTTTAGCTTCCATTAAAGCAATTCAGTAGAGATGTAAGATGTGTAGACAAGATAACCATAATACCATCAACTGCTTTCTAATGCAAAACAATGAACCAGAGCAACTAAATTGCAAAGAAGCCTAGTTTGGTTGAGGATGGAGGAATAATCCCTACTCAAGCATGTATAATCTGGGATGGAAGAATCACCCAAACTTCTCCTGGTCAAATTATCCAGGAGGTTAATTTCTCCCTCAAGGGCCACCTGGATTCCAATAGGAAAAACACAATTCAACGAATGCTAAGTTAGAAAAAAATCTTGGAAAATATTGGGAGCAAGAAGGACGCTCACAAGAGGTTGGAAGGATGATTTGAACAAGTAATAAAGAACTACGTCTCTTCCATCTACAACTTAGAGGTTCAAATGAGCCAATTGGCAGATGCATTATCAACATGAAGTGCATGAAGCCTTCCGAGCAATACCAAGACAAATTTGAAGGAAAGGATAATGGTAATCACCAAGACCACTTAAGAGAAGCTCAACCAAGTTAAAGAAAAAAAGGAAAAAGAAAAGAATAGGGCCAATGAACATTCCCCATAGAGTAAATAAAACTTGAAAAAAATCAAGGAATATCGACCTGCAATTTCATACCCCATCCAAGCACAAAGGAAGTCAAAAGAAATAGAATTGAATGAAGTTCTTGGTATAAGAGAGCAACTGAAAACGTTACTTGCTTTACGGAATCCATAAAAGAGAAGTTAGTAAATCAAGAAGAACCGAAAAAGTTGGAGAGTGGAGTAGCATGTAAGGAGAACTCCAATGAAGTGGCAACACTACCACAAAAGCAAGATGATCTAAGAGATTTTTACATTCCATGCACTATTGGTAGCATCAATGTGGATAAGGCTTTTGCAGACTTAGGAGCTAGTATAAGTATGATGCCCTCCACTTTATACAAAAAGATGGAGTTAGATGAAATAACACCCATCAGGATATGTACGCAAATGGTTGATAGATCAATCTACCATCCTAGAGGTATAGTCAAGGATGTTTTTGTTAAGGTTGACAAATACACTTTTCCCACAGACTTCATTATCTTAGACATTGAGGAAGATTTAGAGACTCCCATTATCTTTGGATGACCATTTTTAGCCACCTCCCTATCTCTTATAGATGCTGATGGATGCGAGTTAACTCTAAGGGTGGGGGATGAGAAGGTGTCATTTAAGGTGTCTGAAGATAAAAGAAATTCTTTCAAATCTGTGGACACTATCAAAAGAAATCAGTCTTGTGAAAAAGTTGAGAAAAGCTATACTCAAAATGACTCAGTAGAATAACCATAAATTCGAAAGAATACTCAAAAGAAGAAAATGAGGAAGAAATGTGGTAGAAAGCTTAGTCAGGTAACTCATTTATAGTTTATGAAATCTATAGTAACGCTACCATTACATGACCCATTTGAACTACCGTGAGCAAAAGAAGTACGTCGAACTAGCAACGGTAAATAAAGGGTTGCATAGGAGGTAACCTGTGGTTTTTAACTTTTTATTGTTTCATCTTTCGTATTAGATTAGGTTTCCAATTATGTTTTTTATGCATTTTCGATATAAGTGAACACCTTGAAGAAATAAAACATAAGTATAACTTGGGTTTTCTTTGTCCTTCTCTTTTTCACAATAGATGGGAATGTTTTGGAAGGGAAAACAATGAGGTGATGATGCAAATATAAGGTAAGGTAAGGAACTCGGGAGTGACATGAAGGAAAAAATATGTTTTTGCTTTTTTTTCTGTTATAAACATATTATCCACGAGCTGTAAAGCTCACCCCCTTTCATCCATATCTCCAGGTATCGAGAAGGAGATCGGATGAAAGCAAGTTATGATGTCTGTTCATTTGTATATAAGTTGTAGGGTTAAGTTCATTATTTGTAAGAATAAGGTTTTAGACGTTTGTAAAGGATTTTAGAATTTGTGTATTCTTGTGTATTTCGGATTTTGAGATTAATGTTGTATCGTGGCTTGAAAATGTCACTTTTGTTAGGTGATGCATTTCTTTTGGAGTATGTATTTAAATTATGGATTTGTGTATAGAATAGAATAGTTAATTATGGTTTTGTATACAAATTGCATATGATTATGAATGTGATTGATTGTGTTTGGATTCTGGACAGGAGGTCCGATGATTGTGTTGATAGATTGGAAATATAGAAGTGCTTATTTG
>JANZLF010000001.1:14717270-14732645 GCA_026546835.1 Erythroxylum foetidum | reverse complement strand
GGGTTGAACAAACTCGCAGAGTTGTTGGAAGTGGAGAGAGTTGGCATATGCCATCAAGCGGGTTCAGATAGTTTACTTACTGCATATACATTCAGGAAACTGAAGGATAATTTCTTTAGCGGCTCCTTGGAGAAATATGCTGGTGTATTGTATGGTTTAGGTGTTGAGAATGGACAGGATTTTCATTGATTGTGAAGAGTAGATATGAAACGTTAAAAGCGAAACAAAGTGACTTTAAAGATGCTCATTCAACTGTATGTGTTTCTCTGCACCTTCAATCTGTTGTACACTTTTTTTGTCAACAAGGCTTTTAACTTTATGAATATTTTTCTGCTATTAGTTTCACTCTTATGAACAACCATGATGCTTCTGTTTTGTCTCGCCCCATGACTTTTCCAGTTGCAATTTGGCTGACGATGTTATAGTTCTTGTTCCTTAGTTCGAAATGCAGAATCTAACGATAACCTGATCGATAAAAGTTCTCCTATACTGCTGGAATTCACAAGGAGAACTGCCACAGGTTAAAAATGTTTGGACATGGAATGAAATGTTAAAGCTGTTTGGCAACTGGGTAGAATACAAAGATTAGATTGGTATGCAATAACAGTTCCAAAATGCTGGAGCCTCGGTTTCCTTTACCTTTGTGACTACAAAACTAAAACATTTGAACAAATCATTCAAACCAAACTTTATGGAATTGGTACCGTACTGGTCGCTACCGACAAAAAAACGGTTTGAATCCCTGAAAGTCTCCCATTTTGTTCTCTCTTCTCTTTGTTTCCCGCGTGCCAGACTCGCAGCCAACCCCACCTCACACAGGCAGCACAGTAGTCACCGGCCGCCACTGCTCCGCGAGTTGTGACTGGACACCACATCAGTGATGATTGCGCTATGACAGCTGTCCTTACCTAGGAGTACTGTTTTAGTTTAGAAAAGCAGTCAGACAGGTCTGGGATTGACTTTCGGCTGGAGGAACCGTTGCGTTGCGTTTCTTATAGCCATGACTAGCTGTCATCTCACGAATTGGATTCGATCCACCAAACAAGCCACTTCCCTCCACCGCCTGCCATCGCACCAGTGGCGTCTCCATCATCGGACCGCCTGCCCAACTGCTCTTTTTTTCCCCTCTCAATAAGTTTCATTCCATTCTTGAAAAATTCTTGGATTGAATTTAAGAATTCATAGTTTCATACTACATTCTAATTTTCAAGATTTCCAACATCGAACTCCTCAATCCTCTCTTTTAGTATCTTATCCTAATTTTCTGTAATTTGTTTATGCCATTTTAACATTTCCAAACAACAATCATTTGAATACGTTCTAATTATTGGTGCCTTGGTAAAATTATTTCTCCCGATCCTAGTTTATATGTTTACATTATGTGTCCCTCAGCTTGTCTCGCTTATATCTTTCTGTATGTTTCTTAGATTGCTGTTCGGATGAAGATGATATAGCCATCAAGTCAGGTCCCTTCCTTCATGAAGAATGAAGATGATATAGCCATCAAGTCAGCTCCCTTCATGAAGAATGAAGATGATATAGCCATCAAGTCAGCTCCCTTCCTTCATGAAGAAATTATCTCTTTGAAAGGATTGGATGTTATCTGTGAACCAAGGGAGCCTGTTCAATCTGAACCCGAACCTGTGATACAAGTTCTGGCCCCTTTTCCTCAAGAACCAAAGTCTGCTGGGAAAAAAACCAATCAAACCAAAATGGCTGAAAATGTGATTCTATCAACCTTCACGCAAGCTTTATAGTTTCTCTTTTCTTGCTTCTTCCTCGTGAAATTCTACTGGCTCATTTCCTAATACACAATCCGCAATCAAATTGTTCTGAGTAAAGACTCCTGTTGTTGCAACTTGCAAGCAAAGTTTAAGTGCCATTTTATAATTTTAAAAAAATTTAGAAATAATTTTATAAAATTTAAAAATTATCTGAAACGTTACCTAGTATTTAACCGATATCGGTACAGTACCGTATTAGAATTAAATTCGGTCCTGAGTATTTATAACATTATTTATAACATTGATTAAAACAATGTGACAACAACAAAAGTAATATGAGAAATCTAATCCCAACATTCTTAGGTCAGGTGGATGAACAATAGCCATAGTCGATAAGCAAACAACCAGGGAAAAGTTCCTTATGCAGCCATTTTGCTTGCAAATTATGTCCCATTTTATTTTATTTTTAATTTATAAATTACCAATCAAACATGGGATGCCGACTCCAGAAAACAATATCCATGGACCATACATCTTACAAAAACAATGTTTCTTGAGCAGTTTCTTTGGGTTCAAACAGTGGATAAAATTGGCCCAAACTAAAACTATGGTTTTATTTTGGGAACCATTTTTCACCTCGGTGTGTTTGGACCCATTTTTAGCCCATGTTTCTGGGGGGTGGGGTTTTAGGGTTTTGCAAAGCTGTGAGCTTTCCTTCCTTTCCTTCGCAGTCGCATTTTGCCTCGTTGCTATAGGTCTCCCTCTTCTATTTCTGGCTTTTTCTTTCTCTTTGCATGAAACTTTGTTAAAAAATAAGCTTAAATTTTTCTAAAGATTTCCTTTTGTTATGTTTTTCGATCTAAGCCTCCATTAATTTTATGACTGACAACGGATCCAAAATCATTAGACTTTATAGTTAACTTTTGTGCCCATTTTTATTGATAAGTAACAATCTTTATCGGTTAAAGGGGTTTTTGGTAAGTGGTATTATCAACTGTAACGACGATTGTTTTAAGTTATCTGTTCAGAAAGAAGATTATTGCTTGTATCAATTTGTTATTGGGAATCTTAGAGCTGTTGTTACTCGAGATTTGATTTGGAGCCTTGTCTCTCTGCAGGAAGGAGATAGTTGTTGGGCTTAATTGGCAAGAACAATGGCAGCGTAAGTAAATTTAGATGCATGATTGTCCAATATATTCTGTATGGTACGTGATTTTGAATTTAGGATTACACCATTGCAAAGAGAAGTGTATTATATTTCACTGTTAACTCTTTGGTGAGGTGAGGGTACGGTAATCTCCTACACTGCTTTACCTGGTTTTGTCTTTGAATATTTAGTTGCTTTAGTCTTCAGCATTGTTGTTTGTTTTTGGACGGATAAGATTAGTTGATTAACAACAGACTCGCCCTTCTTTCTAATTTCTGAAATGTCTATGTATCTTGTACCGACTGTCGTGTTGTGTCATTCTTTCTGAAATTTTGGTTCATTGCTTGTGATGATAAATTGAAACAGGCATATATGTAAAATTCAAGTCCAAATAGAGCATTAATTACTTCTGTGAAGAAAAAAATATGTCTTGTCCTGATTTAACTTCCAAATTTGCAGTGAAGAGGGTGCTATTGCTGTTGACGCATCTGCTCAGCCACTTGGTGAGCCTATGGACCTGATGACTGCACTGCAGCTTGTATTGAGAAAGTCTCTGGCTCATGGGGGCCTTTCCAAAGGTCTTCATGAAGGTGCAAAAGTGATCGAGAAGCATGCTGCCCAGCTGTGTGTGTTGGCAGAGGACTGCAATCAACCTGACTATGTTAAACTGGTCAAAGGGCTCTGTGCTGATCATGGTGTGAGCCTACTAACTGTTCCTAGTGCCAAGACCCTTGGCGAGTGGGCTGGTGTAAGTATATCTTATCAGCTTGTTGACTCGTGATTTCATTCATGAGTTATTGTAGATGTCTTTACAGAGCTTCTAATGTCTCAAGTTTACAATTCCTGGATCATGTTTCTATATAGACATATCTCCTTTGAGATGAACTCTACCTTAAGCAGCGTTTGCTAGATTTAAATATTTGAATATATACGATGCAGTGGTACCTTCAAATTGATGGCAAAATATAGATGGCAAACTATAGAAAGAATTGTCAAGGTTGATGTAGTCAATGATATGTAATGGCAGTTCTGATATTTTTTGGATTTAATATAAGGGCATCCATGTCTGAGGAGTCACTTGTGTTTTGCCTCATGCTTTAACTTGTGTTAACACATGAATATTGAACATAGTCAAATTACAATGCACCAACTTTTAGATTGGTCGTGAGTGTTATTACCATCTATCGTTCTTACTTGAATTGCATATCACTCGTTAGGCATCTGAAAATATATTGTCATTTTGGATGAGTATGGTGCCTCAAGAAAATTTTCTCTAGGGCTCGTCTACATATTTAATCTCTTTTCTTAGAACTTATTTAGTCGTAAAATAGATCATTAATGGATTTCTTCAATGCAAAGTTTGCATGGTGACACAGATTTTATGATACAACCATTTAGTTATTTATGCTCATAATCACTGTGTGGTGAGTTGTGTGTAAAAGTTGACGGAACTATATTATTGCATCCTACTTGCAGTTGTGTAAGATTGATTCTGAGGGCAAGGCCAGGAAGGTAGTTGGTTGCTCTTGTGTAGTTGTGAAGGTATGAGTTAAATTAAGGTGTTGTTTTGGCTATTCTAGTGTCTCCTGTTGGGCTAATTCTACTTCCTAAACTGGTTTGCAGGATTTTGGGGAAGAGAGCGAAGGTCTTAATGTTGTTCAACAACACATCAAAGCTAACTGAGAAGCAGAACATTGTTATGAGCTTTGTTTTTTAATTAGTTGGTCAACTCATCAAATAGAGTTTTTGGATTTTTTCTATTTGAGATGTTTGCTTTTTGAGATGACGATCAATTTGTGAAATTGTTGTTGACAACCATTTATTTTAACTATGTTTTCCTGAATTATTACTTAAATTTCTTGGAATGTGGATGTGATTGGTCTCATCCACCACAACGAAAGATGCCCCCTTCTGAAATAAATCCCAAAAACGATGTGTCAGACAATTTATTCACCAATTGTTCTCCAAAATAGGACAGATTTGGAATTATGGATCACATCATAGAATATCGACGAGTAGTTGAAAAAAGGATTTTGGGAAAGATATGCTATATTAGCAATGGACTTGTCCTTGCGCACTAAACTTGCATAGACGAACCAGAAGGCGGCTATTTGGTTGGTTCCTACACAAAGCAAGAAATCTTCATGCTTCATTTTTCAGGAAGTCTCTTTACAGTATTTGACTATATTGTTCTTTGTTTGCCAACTCCCCTAAACTTTATTGCCAACTTTAAACGATATAGCTGACCCAAAGGGTCGTATAATCGAACTGGGTACAGAACGGAAGGGTTACCTTGTCAGTGCAAGCGTGCAATGTGACTTGTCAAGAAAACACAAGTTCTTCAAGGCTGCCATGTAACTTTCACTAGTTAAAATGGGTACTATGTGTGCGATACTTGGCTAAAAATGAAGCACCAGCCACCCAGACTCAGAGCTAAAAGCCTCTCCAATGTCATAGAACTACAAGGATCCTATATACTATATATGTACCCGTTGAAAACAGATAGCAATGCCACTGAATTCGAGACCACCCTAATACGCTGTACTTTAGTAAATTTATGGGCAAATCTGAAATTGCTGTTTAGTAACCTCCGCTTGCATGCTTTACGCATTGATAGAAGCACCTTGCTTGGGTGTGCTGAGTTGTAACAAAAGAAGTGATATTATGCTCCTGAACTTATAAACAAGACGACTTCTGTTGTGGGTTTGGTCTTTTGAGGAAGGCATGCAAAAAGCTCAGAGAAGTGTGTAAAAGTGATAGTTTCTAGTTATTGTTCTTCTGGGGTTTTAGGGTTTTCGAGCTCTCGTCTCTCAAAGCGTGAAATGGCTATTAATGAGGTTGAGATTCAGGAGCAGTTGAAGGATGCTGGGAACAGGCTTCTAAACCCTATGTCTTCCACCGATGAGTTGCTTAATCATCTTGATGTAATGCCCCTTTCCTGTCGCTTTCTTTTATCTACGTCTCTTTGTAACATTTTGGGTTTTCATTGATTGTCGTTTCTTTTAATCAGAATATGGGAATTGGAACTTGAATTGATCAAGTATGTAGTTTTAAATTACAACATATTTTATCTGTTGGGTAAACAAATTTGGACGTTTTGACTTCTTTTTATGGTTTATCGTTATGTATAATTAAGGATGGAGGCTTTATATATGATGATTGTGTTTATAGAATCAAGGTGGCTATACAATCGATAATTTGTGGTCTAATATTTCATTATCCTGATTCCTGCTTCGTTTTTTATTGGGTACCTCCATTTTGAATTACGTGTTAAAGTAGTTGCGCCTTTTGTTGTGGATTCTGTTTTGTATCGACTTATTGAAGTTGAATTGTAGCCCATGGAATTGGATTTGCGATTGCTGTTCTGGATTTGTTTCTTCCACATTTCTAGCTCTATGTTCTCATTTTGGCTTTTGCATTGGTGCTTTTGCGATTCTGGTATTCTTCCATTTTCCAGTGCATGGTTGGTTTATTTTACAGCGTTCTTGTGTGTATGATCCAGTTACTCTGTAGTCAGTGATTGCTGGGGAAATGTAACTTTTCTCAAAGGGTAGTAACTGCATGCATTTGGTGTTCCTATGCATGCAGTCTTTTTGTGTGAGTTTTCTGTTGTCAATGTTCAAACGGGTAAGATTTAGGTTTCTTTTGGTGACTTTAAAAACAGTACAAGAAAATCAATTATGTGAATGAGAAGAAGTTGTGGGTACTAGCAGAAGTGGGCAAACAAGATGACTTATCTGAACTTACCATCAAGTCAATTCTAAGTACATTGACAGCGTGGCATAAAAAGCTTGAGATATAGCTGTGATACAAAGTTCTCTGTGCAGTCAAGATACTTACTGGTGTGCATAGTATAAAAAGTCATACAGCAGATCAAAGTAGCACATGATGGATACCAGCGCCCCTTTTATTCTTCAATGGATGTAAAATAAGGCCCCATCTTGAACAGATTCATCTTCTTGCTTTTGGCTTGGTAAAATGAAGCTTTCCAGATTCCATAAATTATCTCTGTGCTCCGTTTATTATAACTTGTTGGTAATATTTGTTATCATCTTTTTGTGAACTTATGTGTGCATGCCTTCTACTGCATTTTGTTTTTTTCTTTTCCAATTTTGCGACAGGTACACATTTCACTTTCCTTCTTGTTTGTCCAGATGTCATAATGTGACAGTTCCATTCTTTTGTTTCATTTTTTTTCTTTTAGAAACTAGAGCGCTTGCTCATATATGTGGAACAGGCACCATCAAGATCAATGCAAGATGCCCTTCTGCCACCAATGAAAGCATTAATATCTGGTTCCCTTTTGAGGCACTCAGATTCAGTTGTGAAAGTTTCAGTTGCATCCTGCCTTAGTGAGATAATAAGAATAACAGCGCCAGATGCTCCTTATAATGACAACCAGATGAAGGTACTCTCAATAATAAAATGGATTCAATCAGGATTCATGTTTGGTTCTTGGGGATTCTTATATGATTTACAATCTCATTGGTGTATAGGAAATTTTTCAATTGATAGTCGCAGCTTTCGAAAAATTGTCCTATGTTTCTGGTCATTCTTATGCAAAGGCAGTTTCAATTCTGGATACTATGGCAAAGGTGCGTTCCTGTTTGGTGATGCTGGACCTCGAGTTGCACGAACTTACTGTGGAAATGTTCCAGAAATTTCTGAAGACAATAAGGTAAGAGCCCTGTAAACTGCCATTCACTTGGTCAAATTTATTTTGCATTGCAGGTGTGGTGTTGTTTATATGATTAGAAATATGTTCAATGGAAAGTCTTAGATCAGAAAATAAAAAATTGAATATGTGTAATGGAAAGTCTTAGGTCAAAAAATAAAATTTTAGTCCACTCAAAAGTTTATCTCTGTGACCTGTCTCACATTTATGTATTACATGCAATTGGACCCCCTTATCAGGCTATATTTGTTATGTGATTACATTGTTAAAATGTTTATTATATCAAATTGATTGTCAAGTACTGACAGAACCAGAAGCACCCTTTTCTCGAAGAGTGCATGGGATGACTTTTTATGAAGTTTTGTTATAGCATTTATAGCTTCAATTTTTAAACATAGAATTTGATATCTATATTATTTAATCATCAGCGGCAATAAAACACGATGAGTATAATATGATTCTAGCCTTACATTCCATGTATATGGTTGTGCCTCCAAAACATACAGAGTAAGGGAAACATGTACCTTCTCCATGTCACTGGAGGTTTTGAAAACTGTTTTGTTTCTGAAATTCAGTAGGTAATGACTCTCTTTCATTTTCACATTAGGGGTTTCCTTTATCTTGATTATCTGCACCTAAATTAAATAGGAGTACATAGTGCAAAATGCTTTTTCTTTTATAAGGAAAAGATAAGTTCTGTAAAACCAAGTGCAGCAATGAAATACACAACTGAGGCAATTTATTACTGAACATTTATAGTAAGGGTGTTTGAGCACTGTATTGTTCTTTTCCCTGTCCTAATGAAAGTTCTACTAACATCATGACAAAAGAATGCATATGGATGTGGGTTATTTATTCGTAGGGTTTTTTCTGGGATAGGGTTCAAGTGATCCTTAGACTTTTGAGGCATACATGTCCTAGATTGATATAGTGAAAGTATAATAAAGCCTTTATAAGTTAATGCTTGATAAATTAATGATCTTTATATTATCATTCCAACTTGATCTAATAGGCTAGATTAATTCTCAATTAATTAATATATCTTTTAATTAATACATTTTGTATGGTCCCAGCATTATTAATCTATAATAGTTTTTTTGTATTCATACATCCCATGCAAGTTTAGGCTTCTCCCCATTTTCCTTGTTCTTAGATTTGGTCACCTATGCTTAATAGTTTCGTGGTTGTTATAGTGCTTAAGCAGTGGTACTGGGCTTGATATCATTTCCTATTTATATTTTCTCTGTGTCATAAAATTGAAGACCCAATCATCCACTTAACGTATTGCTTGCCATGGAAACAATAATGACCTGGGTGATAGAGGAAAGTGAAGACATATCGATGGATCTTATTGCCCCTCTATTAGCCAGTGCAAGAAAAGAAAGTCAGGTAGATGCATTTTCCTGATATGTATTCCTTTAACATTATAATGGTCATCCTGATGGTGGTTGTTGATTTGACATATGTTGTGATTCAGAGTGCTTCTCCCATCGCATGGAAGCTTGGAGAGAAAGTATTAACTAACTGTTTTACCAAACTTAAACCCTACCTCAAGGAAGCAGTGCGGTCTCTTGGAGTAGCTTTGGATGAATATACTCCCATAGTTGATTCTATATGCCAAGATGAGTCGCATCCCCTTAAGCATGATCATGTTAATCTTTCTGAGAAACATCTGGTATTTTCCTGTTATTGTAAACCTAGTAATTGTTGAAACATATTGGTTTTATTCTATGCATCGTTGGTTTACAGACAGGACTAAAAGTTTACCTCATTTCTGAATAAATTCTTAACATTTTCTCTCTTTTTTGATACTAGATTTGCTTGAGATGGATCAGATCCCTGATTTCTATAAATTGTAGGTGTTCTCCCCCGTGAATATATAATGGGAGAGGATGACATGTAGTGCAAAACTGTTCTGCATTTCACAAACAATACTAGTGTAAATAAGGCAATCCAGTTAGGAATCTAGTACTGAAGTACGACTAATACAATCTTGTCATGGGTGGTCCTATGTCCCAGTCGCCTGGAAGTTTTAACACCTCCTTTGCACTGTATTTTGCGGAGAATTTGCAAACTTTTCCCCTAGTAAAATCACACATTGTTTCCTATTTGGTTTGATTTACATCTTTACTAGCATGGCTTAAGTAATTTTAAAAAATATTGAAAAGGAAGGATTGCACTTGTTGAATAATGATCACTATTTTCCTGTGCAATCAGGAAACAATTAGGCAGTTGTTGTCTTATTACATTAGTTCGGAGTCTTTGAACTAAGGTTTGACTAAATCATCTTTGTGAAATGCAAATCTCTGTTGGTCAGATTATTAAAGGCTCATCACCAGATGATACCTGTCTTGGAGAAAATTTTCAGGCTGTAGATGGAATTTCCAATTCAACAGGAAGGGTGGTAACTGCCTCAACAGGAAAGGTTAACACCTTTGCCAATGATAATTCTTCAAGCATGCTGAAGCGTGGTTTTCTTGCCCAAGATTTTATTACTGAAGGAGGTGGCTATGCTGAACCTGTAGTGAAGTTGGGAGTAAAGCCACAGACTTCTTCAAAGAAGAGGGGGAGAAAACCTAATTCTTTGATGAATCCAGAAGAAGGCTATGATCATTCTTGGGTTCGCTCAGGAAGGAAAACTTATAAAATTGATGCCACTTCACCTTCTGGAAATCTTGTTCTCAAGAAGGCAGCTCTTTCATCCCTGCATATCAGTGGCGCAGAACCTGCCAGTGTTAGACCAAAAACTAGTGGAATTGGTGCTTCATCCTCATTGCCAAAACAAAGCTCTCTGGAGGAAAGTCTTTCAAAAAGAGGTCGGAAAAGAAAGGGGAAATTTGTGAACGAACCTGGTTCCATGTCTTTATCAATGGGTGAGATATTGAGTTCTCTGGGTGGGGAGAAATCTCCAAAATCTGGTAATGTTATTCTAGGAAAGCAATCTAAAGAAAGAACTGAGGTAAAACGAAGAAAGTTCTCAAGGGAAGCAGGAGATTCTGCCAAGAATGTTGAGCGGATTTCTCTGACCCCAGGGCATATAGCACCAGTGGCGAAGTCTGAAAAGGAAAAACCTGACTCAGTTGACGTACGGGTAAAGAGCAAGAGTAAAGGCAGCTTGTCAGTCCAAAAACAGAACACAAATAGGATGTATGTGAATGATACTTCTGATGCGGATACTGCTGAGACACTTGATAAGGTACATATAAACACGCATGTTTCTCTTACAAAATCAAGAGCTCCCAAGTTTTGTTGGGCACATTTTTTTTATCTTCCTTTTATCACTATGCAGATAACTAAATCATCAAATAGAGATGGGAATCTACCTGATGAAACCCCCAAAACTCTAATTAGGAGGAAGCGTACTCCGAGGAAGGAAATGGTATCAATCCTTTGATTTTATTTATTGACAATTCTGTGAGGTGCTAGTTTCTTTTAGTCAAAGAATTTTAACGTCTCTGTTAGACATTTGATCTTTGCCTTTCCTTGAAAAGCTTTTCTCTGTGAACTATTGACCAAAGCACTTTTATAAGCTGAAACTAACGATTCAGTTATTCACTGTGTTCTTAAAACTATATAAAACAGGGCTAGTTATGGGAGATCTAAGACATAAACCTAGGAACTAAATAATCTCTAAATTTTTAAATATACAGCTGACTATCTTGTATCATTGGCTAAAATCTAAATACTTACAGCTGTAAAATCAACAGGATTTCAGCCACATCAAGGCAAAAATTCCTGCTTCCAATATTCCTAGCAAGCTGGCTTGCATATGTCTTCCGCCAGCTTGCTAATTAGGTAGTTGAATTGTTTATTGTTAAGTCTCTTTGTGAAAAGCTATTTGTTCAGCAATATGTATATAAATCATAGAAATCAGTTCCTTCTCAAGTTTTTTCCTTGATAAAGTGCTTGCCAACTTCCTTATGTTTAGTTCCATCATGAAGAACAAGATTATATGTAATTGCAGTTGCTGCCTTATTGTCACAATACACTTTGATTGGTGATATAAGTGGAATTTTTTAATCTTCCAGTAATCTCCTATTCTGCTTAGCTTCACAGATTTTGTGATCCAAAGGTCTAAATTCCGTTTCAGCACTATTTCTAGCTACTATGTCTATGTTTTAAGCCTTCAAGTCACAAAATTTCCTCCAGCAAAGGCACAATAACTTGAAGTAGACTTTTAGTCAATGATGCTTCAGCCCAATCTGCAGTTGTATGTATTTTTATTTGAAGATGTCCTTATTTTCTGAAAAAGACCTTTACCAGGGGTTTCCTCTAGGTACCTCAGTATCTTGTATGCTGCTTCAAAGTGTTCTTTTCATGGTGAATGCAAAAATTGACAAACTTTGCTTCGTGCAAATGCTATTTCTAGACTTGTATAGATAAGTGGATCAATCTTCCAACCAATCTTTGAAACTGATATATATTCATCATACCTTCCTTTTTTGAATGTTGAAGGTTTAGGTTAGGATAAACTGGTGTTTCAACACCTTAGCATCCAAGCTATCCTGTTTCATGAAGCAAGTCAAGTGTATACTTGCATTGAGTGACAAAGATATCCCTCCTTGGATCTAGTAAACTCTATTCCCAAATTAAAAAAAAGTTTTGAAGGTCTTTCATCTCAAAATATGCAACAAGCTTTTCTTCAAACCTTCCAATTCCATGCTATTAGGACTTCATGACATTACATAAACAATCAAGATAGCTTGAGTTGTTGAAAAGCCTTCTTTGCTGTAGGAGACCAGTTAGTAGTATTCTTCTTAGTGAGATCAATAAGTGGTTGGGCTATCATTCCACAACTCCGCACAAACTTGCAATAGTAGCCTGTTAATCCCAAAAAAGTTGATTCCGGTAGTCGGTATCAACCACCGCAAAACTGCCTGAATCTTATCTTGACCAACAGCAACTCCTTTGGTTGAGACCACATGCCCAAAAAAAGAAATTTTGGTCTGACTAAATAAACATTAGATGTCTTGGGATAGGAGTGGTTATCTTGGAGAAGTTGAAGGATAAGGTGTAAATGATTAAGATGTTAGTTGAAAGATGGGCTGTATACCAAGATGTCCTCAAAGAATACGAGAATAAATTTTTGCAAGGATGGTCAGAATAGATCATTCATAGCTGACTGGAAGGTTGATGGAGCATTGGTGAGGTCAAAAGGCACCACAGTGAATTCATAATGGCTCTAATCGGTGCAAAAAGTAGTTTTGTGGATGTCTGCAAGGTTGACACATATTTGGTGGTAACTTGAATGTAAATCAACTTTGAGAAGAAAGAGGCACCATGTAATTTGTCAAGAAGCTCCTTGATGTTTGGGATTGGTATTTCTCTGGAATGTTGATTTGCTTTAGGCTTCTATCATAGATACAGATATGCTAGGTGTTGTCTTTCCTTTTAACAAGGAGAATGGGACTCACAAAAAAGCTGGTGCTAGTTCTAATAATACCTGATTTAAGCTAACTCTGATTCTTGCTTCTCAATTTCAGGTTTTTGAAAGGGAGGATAATGATATGGACAGATGTTTGTTGTTTTTAAATTGGGAAGTAGAGGAATGGAGTGAGTGTGGTGGTGGTGATAAAGGTGGAAGGATATCCTTCAAAAGTCATTTCAAAATTTTGCAGCAAATTTTGAAATTTAGGAAGAGGATTACTTGGAAATTTGGCCTCTTTAGAGAGATATTGGAAGTTTACCTCCACATCTGACTTTTGTGTCCCCCTTTGGAGCTTATATCACTTCCCATTAAGATTAAAAATTAGAAACATCTCATTCTAGTTGGCGTACACTGTATTTAAAGAAGCAAGCCACTTAATTCCAAGCACTAAATCTGCTTCACTTATCAAAAAGGGATAATCTTAAGTGATAGTGTCATGCAAAAGAGCTTAAAGTCTATAGAAGAAATAAAAAAGAAAAAAATAGTCAACCAAAAGCCTTAATTTAGTGGGATGAGGATTAAGAATTGAGTTGACAATAAAGATAAGGACTTAAATTTAGATTATGTTAGGATTCCTTATTAGATAAGACATAGTAGTGAGTTAAATATGTTATTCTATTTTTAGATATGTTAACCTAGTTGTTTAGAACTTAAATCTATAGGGTTTTTGTTAGAATAGGATTTAAATTTGTTAGGAACCCTTTCCTACTTGAATAAGGGTTCTAATAATTTCTCTATAAATATGTGTATACTCAGCCCTTTAAGATTAACAAGTCTGAATTTTCTTTTTCAAACTTGAGTATTTAACTAAAAAGTGTGATGCTTTCTTCTAAGAGGGATTCTTAGACCTTAGCAGTGATTCTTCGTTTCCTACCCTTCATTCTTTGTGTTACTAAATTTTAGCAACCCTAACCTTAATTCTAACCTCTTAAACCTAAATTTCAGCCATATTAAATCATGAGCTTTTAAGCCTAAATTTCCAACAATCAAATCCTAAAAACCCAACTATATCAAATCTGAAATTTCAACATTCTTAGCTGAAATCCAGCACTGAAACTTGAAATTCCAGCAGCCTAATATCCACCATATTTCCTAATTTCGCGATTCTAGCTACTTGTTGATACTTCTTCTATTTGTCCTACATCAATTTAGTATCAGAGCTTTGATTCACCATGACGGCACATTGTGGAAAGGCATATAGAAGAATATTCAATGGCCTAGAGTGAAATGAAATACATTTTAATATGGCAAAGAAATTGGGCATCAGTGACTTCATAAGATGCTCCAAAAATACTTACATGTATCAACTCATAAGAAAACATGTTCGACAATTCTTTAAAAGTTAAAACTCCCTCAAATTATGTGAACCTGAAGAAAGAAGACGGTAATTTTTCCTTAATCTTTTTGTGAATAGTACAAGGAATATATGGACAATACAACCTTAATTACCTCTGTAAGTTAGGAAGAATCTATTGTTTATCTAAGTGACAAAATCTCAACTAATTAATAGAATATCAAGTAATTATCTATTGAGAATTAGCTAATAGCTGTTTATTTTTATAATATCAACACTCTTCCTCAAGTTGCTACATAGATATTGATCATGCGCAACTTGCTTACAAAGAACTTAAATTTTTGTCTTAGTAGCCCTTTGGTGAAGCATCAACAACTTGTTGTGTTGAAGGTACAAATGATAAACAAATGAGTCCACTTTCAAGTTTTTATTTTATAAAATGTCTGTCAATCTCCACATGCTTCGTCTAATCATGTTGAGCTGGATTGTTGGCAATACTGATAGCTACTTTGTTGCCACAAAACAAATTCATTGGGTGCTCCACGGGTTTCTTAGGTTTTTCCATTACTGTTTTAAGCCAAATTATTTCACAAATTCTTTGAGTCATTGCCCTATATTTTACCTCCGCATTACTTCTAGCAACCAAACTTTGTTTTTACTCTTCTAGTTTAATAGATTTCCCCATAAATATGTGCAATACCCACAAGTTGATCTTCTGTCTGTAAGAGACCCTGCCCAGTCTACATCAGTGTAGACTTCAACTCTCCTTTGATCACTTTTCTTAAGGAATAATCTTTCCTTGGAGTCCCCTTTAAGTATCTTAAGATTTTGTACAACGCTTCTAAGTGTGCTTCATAGGGAGTATGCATAAACTAACTACTACACTGACACCAAAGTAAATATTTGGTCTGGTGTGAGATAAAGAGATCAACTTTCCTACCAATTGTTGGTATCAACCTGTATCTACTAGAACTCCTTCCTTAACTTCATCCAAATTTGAGTTGAATTTTATAGGAGTATCTGATGGTTTTATCAGAATTTAGGGTTTCAAGGTACCCTCTTTATTGAAACTTAATAGGATATATACATAAAGAGTACAACATAGAT
>JANZLF010000001.1:14697369-14707810 GCA_026546835.1 Erythroxylum foetidum | reverse complement strand
TTAGGAGATTATGTATAGTTATTAGAAGATTATGTACAGATACTTGTTTCCTAAATTAGCTAGCTCTATTTCTATATTTACTTGTAACTTTGTTCTGATGAAAACAGGAAAAGAAATACAGCTGTTCAGTATTTCCGCACGAACCTTTCACTAAATCCTAGGGGAGGCTCCATATACGCCACTTCTTCGAAATCTCCATTTATGGAGGCATTTTCCACATCTAACTGATGTAGAGTTTAATCCAGATTAACTGCAATAGAAAGCAACACTCTCACAATATTTAACTTCGCAACAAGTGAAAAGTATTTGATGATCCAGGACTCCGGGTTTTGACATAATGAAAGAACTAATGTTTCTCTTGGTAAAGTCAGAGAATAAGTCCCTGCTCTGATACTATATAAGCTGAAACGAATGATTCAATATTCACTGTGTTCTTAGGACTACTACATACAAAAATACTACTTATAGGAGATAGAAGCAAAAACTTAGGAATTTAATGCTAAATATACAGTTTCTTATTCTGTATCATCGACTAAATTATAAATACTTACAACCGCAAAATTAACAGGATTTCAGCCGCATCAAGGCAGAAATTCTTGCGTCCGATAACTTTGATAGAGGATTGATGGTTTTCATTGTTATGGAGCTCCCAATTGAAGGATCAACTGATTTTTGACTTCCCAGGCTTGGTTGAGCATGGATCATGCTGCTCTTTGCTTCTAAGAAGAAAATTTTGAATAGAAGTGTTGTAACTTCAATGGTGATTAAAATTTGCAAACCACTGCCTGCATGTGATGACATTTTTTCTTGTGTGACTCAAATTCTCAAATGATTTTTTTTAATGTATTGCTGCTCGCACTCTCTTCAAGCTGAGTCTATCTCCTTTAGTTCATTAAATTTGCATTCTCGTTCTATTGTACAGGATTCTGGCGAGCAATTAATTGGTTGTAAAATAAAGGTTTGGTGGCCCCTGGACAAGACGTAAGATATCTTTATGGGCTTCTAACCTGTCCTAAGATTTTGCGTCTCAGTGTTTGAACTATATCATTTGTCTTTTTTCAATTTTGAATTGGACATTTCCTTCTTGTTCTGCAGGTATTATGAAGGAGTTGTTCATTCATATGATCCTATTCGGAAGAAGCACAGGGTTGGATGCTTTTAACTCATCTAACAAGTTGTTCTTTCTGTTCCTATTTTGAATGGCAAGTGTAGGCTGGGAGGAGTATGAGGTGTTACTTAGCTTGTACAGTCTTTGAGTAAATTTTACAGTTTATTTTAGCATGAGATGGCTCTACCTGGGTCAGTTTCATGTTAAATACAGAGAAGTCATTTCTTTGATTTTGCCCTTGAATCCCATTTTACGTTTGGTAATACAGTTTTGTTGAGGCCAGATGCATGCACGGTCTTATTTATTTTAGTTCTCAACTATTATTACGTAGGTATTGTATACTGATGGTGATGAAGAGTCACTATATCTCAAAAGACAAGTTTGGGAACTAATGGAGGGCCACGTTTTGCTGGACCAAGTATGTCTTTGGTTTGACATTGCATTTTCCCCTTTTGGTTTTAACATTGTTTTATTTTTCTTTCCCCGTTTAAAACTTACAATATCAAAACTTGTTACGCTGTAATTTCCACTAATATATGCAGGACTTCAAAATTGGGATTCCAAAACCTGATGCGTCATCTTCTATGTAAGTCCATTCCCACACACACTTTGATTTTGGCATGTAATTGATACTATCACAGAAAATGAGACCTTTTACTGGAGTACTTGGATTCATTTGCAATGTTTCCTTTTGTCTGCCATATAGTTATGAAGGGTTGATGTTGCTCATTAAGCTTATCACCAGCTTCCTATTAGTTTGTACATATGATCTTGTTTCTTTTGGTTCTTGAACATGCTAGCAATGGAAAGGGAAAACGAAATCTCAAGCCAAAATCACCAAAACAACCAAAATCTGATGCATCCTCAAAAAGGTTGGTTTTTGTACCTCCATTATTGCGAATGGTTTTAACTACTAGAATTATGTTATGGCTACTGAAGCGTGATGACTTTGTAGGAATAGAGCTGCCAGCTTCGCCAAACTCAAAACTCAAAACTCTCATGGCAATCATGTTCCTGGGCCAAAGAGGGTAAAGTCTAGGTCAGATACAGATTCAAGAGCGGCAGACAAGATGAAGATGCGCAGATTGGCCATTAATCAGATAAAACAAGAGACAATGGAATGTGATGACTTCAGCTTCAAAGAAAATGAAACCCGTGGGGTTCTCAATGGAATGTGATAACTTCAGCTTCAAAGAAAATGAACCCCGTGGGGTTCAAGGATAAGTGTTCTCTAATCAATAGCCAAAATTCTGAAACTAGTTAATTAGAAGTTAATGCTTGTGCAGGAGAATGGTAGAGAGGCTAGGAAATTTTTGTGAGTGAGTTTGTACAGGTTAAGTGTCTTAAGTCTCTCTGGTTTTGACAAACAAAAGTTCCTATTTTCACCTTGGTGTATAATTACACTGATGTACATGCAAACATGTTAGTCTTGACGTGACCTAAAGGAGGTAGCTGGGTTAACATTTGATGAATCTTCGCCTTCCTTTTTGTCAAATTCATGAAGCTTCAGATGCCAAATTTTGATTTCAGACCTTTAACAGAAAGCTGGGTGTAGTTACCTTCAAGGTGATGTCTTTAGATAAAAGAAAACAAGAAGGAAGAAAAGGATAAACAAGCCATGGTATTTGTTTATCGATCTTCTGCAAATAAAACAATTTAAGGTATTACCATTTCATTCTGACTTACTATTTGTTTGACCCGTGTGTTATCATCATGTCTAAGCACTAAACATCATTCAGTGGAAATATGCAAATTTTGGCTAGTTTTACTTTTAGCATTAAAATGTCAGGGTGTACTATGTTCAGCATTTCCAGTTTACTAGAGGCTACGTAGCTAGCCATTTTTTATGATGATAGCTTTTAAAGAAGGAAATTTTTTATTTGCTCTTATACCTATTTAGAATTGTATTTTAGAATTACTAGAATTAAACTCGCTTTTAAAATTTTATGTAAATTAATATAATGAGTTATTTTCTTAGCAGCATTTATTTTTATTTTATATTCTATAGATATAATTTATTTCTAAAATAAATAGTTATATTTTGTCGAGAAAATTAACCAATTGAATATAGTTAAGTTTAAAATAATGTATATATATTGTGAATATAAATTATTGTCAGTTAAATAATAAAAATTTGAATTAAATATTAAGCAAAGTATTTATTTGTATTCATATTTAAATATCAGTTTTAAATAAAATAAAACAAACAAATTCTAATTTTAAATGAATTCTTAATTTTTCAGATATTTAATTATATGCTTGAAAAATTATTAACCCTTATAAAAATCGTAAGATAATAAATATCAACTGTCTTTTGACAATATGTTATTAATAAAAATATAAAATAATTAATAGTATAATCAATCAAAATGTGAAAGGTTAATGTCAATAAAAAGGTTAACTGACAAAAAGATCAATTGAATTACCATTTGGCAATTAAAAAAAAGAATAAATGAGCAAATTGACCAACAAACACAACTCAAGAGAGTTTTTAAGAAAACTCAAGTTAAAAATAAAAAATAAAGAGAAAATAAGGATTTCATGATATAATAAATTATTGTAATTTTCTTATAATCTTATTTTAGTTATTTTAATAAATTATGGGGCAATCATTAAATGATCAAAAAGAAGTAATTTATTTATGATTTTATAAAAATATCTCTTAATTTTCAAACAAACTTTAAAAAATGTTTGAATGATTTTAAATCAAATATGTATAACAATAGAGTCTTTTATATTTCTATAAATTTTCAAAGTATTGAAAGTTTATGACTTGGAAGTCTTTTTAAAAATAATAAGAGTTTGGTTCAACAGCTACAATCCATGAACAAGAGGTCATATCATAGGTAAAGTCTGCTAGGCCAGGTGATATGCTAGTTGATAAAGACTTGTCGAAGGTGCTTAGAGACTAGCTGACTATGTCATTATAATGATTATATTTTATTTGCAGGTGATTTTGGATACAAATATATCACAATTAAGTTGTTGAAAGAGCCTCTGGTATACTAAAGTGTTGTTAGAACAAATATTGAGCCGTAGTCTGTTAGTGTGAGAAAGAGGCGAAGGTTTTGGATTATGTATAATTATGCGGTTGTTGCTATTGTGAAAATTGTTGGGATACACAGGAATAGAGTCAGATTCAATTTTAAAGGAGAGCCGAGGGTCAACATTTAATAGGAATTTTTTTAAAAAAGGGGTCACTTATATTTATAATTTTAAAATTTTTAATTATATAAATAATTTTAAAAAAAATATTTGAAAGAGGGAGCTATGGCCCCCTTTCTATATAACATGGCTCCGTCCCTGGGATATATATTATGAAAGTTCTGTTGGGAAATCACCAGTGATGGAATCACAGGTGCAACCAAAAAAATAAAATGTTTAACATTTTTCTATAAGATTTTAATAATTGAATAACTTAAAAAATATTACTCATAAAAGTAATTGACTCGTGTCTGATTCGAATTCATTTATAAACTCTTTTAAATGTGTCAATTACGAGTTCTTTAAGCATCCAACCTCTAAGTGTATCTATAGAGTAAAAAAAAAAATAATTCAACTTTTGAGAGGAAACAAACATAAATGCAAACTCCCTTACGCTTATTTCTCATAAATAAAAAAGCATTAGGTTTATTCTTTTATTAAAATTAATAGCTTAATTATAATTAAAATCACACTTTAATTATAATTTAATTTAATTTTAATAAAAACAAATATTTCATATTTGATCCCTAAAGTTTTTCAAAATTTACAATTAAATCTAACTTAGTTTAAATTAATTTTTATTATTTTTAATTGACCTTTATAGATGACCCATTATGTTCATAATATGTTGACAATGATTAAAAATTATAATTATAGTTCATAATTAGAATTAGACGAATTAAAAATTCTTTTAATTTATCTTTAATTCTTCAATTAAATAATTTATAATCACATATTAAGATTGATGTCTAACATATTATGACTATTCAAATATTAGAAATATCAAATTGGTTTAACTCCACATGTTTATACATAATTATTATGTATAATTTAATCTTTTCGTTATACAATGTTTCAATTGGATATAAAGTATGAATATAATGTCTATTCCTCTTAAATCCAATTATTTGTCGTTCTTGATAATTAGTAATTGATTTATAATTGATATTTGAAAAAAAATCATATGTTAATTCACTTTAGCTAGAGGATTTCTTAAATTATTATTAATCAAGAACAGTGGAACATATTCACTAACTACTTTAGGGTGACGAATTATTTATCTACTTATTTAATTATCTTTATATATTTCATACTATATTTAATTACTATCGAATAAACTATCCTAGAAAGAATATGTCATAAGTAGCACAGAAAATAGTAATTCTCACATGAGATACTTCGGTAATCACAAGTCTAAGAATCAACCATACAAATATCATAATGAGAAAAGTCTATAGATACATAAGTAATACTCCATTTGGGATCCTCATAATCGGGTTAGTTTAATGAACTTATCCTGTAATAAGCATCCACATATTTGTTTATATATCTACATACTTTAGTTGATGAATTCTATTGCTTTCTTTATAGAAAAGAAACATAACGTGTGCTAATTCTACCATTTCATCAATATCTCATCTTGATGAAACTACAACTAAGAAAAATTTTAAAATAATACATAAATATAAATTAAATTTCATGATCTCATTATAATTTTAATTGCGCAATAATTATTTTAGAGATTTTACCTTTAGTATTAAAGCATTAAATAAAATTAACAAAATACATAAAGATAAAATAGTCCTTTTTAATTAAAAAACAATAATGTCATACATAAAATTTCAACTACATTATCTCCTTATTTAAGTGAAACTTTTTGAGTGTTTGTTTAGATCATTGATGAGATCTTGGTTTTTTTGCTTATACAATGACATCATTGTTGTCATAGGACAATACTATTAGTTCAATAATGCTAAGAACTACTCCAAGTTCTGTGATGAATGTTTTCACTTAAATTGTTTCTTTTGTAGACTCTAACACTGATATGTACTCTGCTTCAATCATAGAATCTACAATGGTTGGTTGATGAGAACTCTTCCAATTTACTGCACCACTATTTAGAGTGAAGATGTACTTTACCTGTAATCTACTATCATTTGGATCGAATTGAAAACTAGCATTCGAATATCCTTAAACTCTAACTAGCATTCGAATATCCTTAAACTCTCAATTTAACTCCTCCATAGATCAAAAAAACAACTTTATTCCTTCTCAAATACTTTAAGATATTTTTCACAATCATCCAATGAACATTACTAGGATTGACTTGAAACCTGCTTATTGTGCTCAGAGTATAAGAGGCGTCTATTCTAATATTTAACAACGCATACATAATTGATATAATTGTCAAAGCATAGAAAGCATAATCTATTTTATCTCTCTTTTTATTTCTTAGGACATATACTTTGTGTGAGAGAAATCTGATATGGCATAACTAAGAATCCTCTCTTGGAATTCTCCTTGCTAAATCTCTTTACCACTTTGGTTATCTACGTGGATTGGGATAAGTCAAGAAACATATTTGATGTATCTTTATAAATCTTTATTCCTATAATATATGCTACTTCTCCTATATCCTTCATAAAGAAGTTTTTGAACAACCAAATCCTTACAAATTGGAGCATCAGTATGACATTTCCAATTAGCAATATTTCATCCATATATAGCACTAGGACAATGACTGTACTCCTACTAATCTCAAACTTTTCGATTACTTGATCAAAATGGATGTTACAACTCCAAAAGACTTACTTAAGTCTGTAAATAGGCTTTTGCAACTTACCTATATGATTAGGAAACCTCTTAGAATAAAAATCAACTCTTTGTTTTTGTTGTAACCTTTATCCACTAACCTTGTTTTGTACATATGTATATTACCATCCATGCCAATTTTTCTCTTAAAATCCTACTTGCATCCAATAGGTATAATACGATCAGGAGGATCCATTAAAGCCTATAATTGGTTAATATACATAAATTCTGTTTCAAATCTCATGGCTTCATGTTATTTTAAAGAATCGATGTCAAACATTGCTTCTTTAAAATAATAGGATAATCATTTATAGGTTATACATTTTCTTTTCCCTTTTCAAGATGTAGATTTAATCTAGTGGGGAAAGACTATCATATTAGACCATCACATGCTATGTGTCTCTTAAATCCTAGATTGTACATTGATAAGTGTAATATTTTAAGGCATAGTTTAATTTGTGTTTAGCTGTTAATTCAATCATTTGGTATGTTTTTAGGTTAAAATTATGTAGTTTGTGATTTATTTATGTTTTAAGTGTTTTACGGGTTAGTACAAGCTTTTGATCTTAAATATTATGTTTTTTTAGATATCTTGATGTGTTTGCTAGTGTTTCAGGGTTAACATCGAAGAACGGAGAAATTTCGGAGGCATTTGGGCTGAAACAATGACCTGAGTCGTGGCTTTTCAAAGATCGTGACAGAATCTTAAGGAATGGCCTACGATTGTGGCCTACATGCCACAATCATGACAAAAGGTTTGGATGTGAGCCACAATCGTGGCTGCATTGGGTAGACATGCAGACACTCACAAACTTCATATTTTGAGAGATTTTTTTGGACCTTTCGAATCTCGAAAATACCCTAGGGTTACCTAAAACACAAAGGGGTAGAAAAAGAACATAAAGATGCAAAGAAAGAGAGCTTCCAAGCAGCCACCATTGAAACCCTAAAGTGAGAATATTGAGAGAGAGAAAGAGACGAAGGAAGAGGAAGATGAAGTTGACTCAACGTGCTTCCCGATTAGGAGGTTTTCTGACATCGTTGCTTTCCATTGTCTATTCCAAATTGTCTTTCTTTTCATTTGATTTTATTGATGTATAGAATTGAGATTAATGATATGATAACATGATTTGGAATATTGATGATGTTCTAAACTCTCATTCGAGATTTTATTTTGATTTAATGATAATTTAGTTGATTGTGTTATTTGGATGAATGTCATGATTTAATCATGTCATTTCATAATTTGGTAATAAACTGCGAGAGTGAATCAAATATAAAATGATTAAATCAAATTAATGAGAATTAACGATTTAATAGAAACTGTAATAAATCATATTGGTAACCCTGAAAACCACTTTAATACTTGATGGTTGTAGAGATAAATGGCTATAAAAACTCATACGGTCCACAAATACCTATGTGTCCATCTCTATATAGACATAACTATTCTCAACATTCAAACCATATATGGTCACGGGGACATACACAATCGTATTTATGGTTACACATAAGAGTACTGTGTCCACCATTAACATAGTTATGTTTAACCCCAACACGGGTGTTTCATTTAGAAACAACTTCAATTCATCAATTCTCTTGAAGTACAAATGTGAGTGGTACTAATAAAAAATGTCTTCAAAATGGAGTTGGACCCTTAACAAAATCAACCTTTGATGAAGGATACAATGGTAATGAACTGTTAAATCTTATACTATGATATATTAGATGTAATAATAATTCACAAAAGAATGATACTTATATTTTATTAAATTTACTAATGACTTTACATGATAGAGTATACATATTAAATAAAATTTTTATTTAAAATTTTAAAAAATTAAAATTTTTAATATAAGAAGAAATTAAGCATTAAGTTTAATAAACACTTTGAAGAAGTTGATGTGATGAGATTCAAATTTTTTTGGTTATATTTAGGGAATGAGATTATCTAGTGAATACCTTAACAACTAAATTATATAACCATATAGATTTGCATAAGGAGAAAACACAATATAAGATATTATATGATACAATATTTATTTTCTATAGTTATTGTAACATCCCGTTACCCATGTGAGAGATTATTGATTAATTAGGAAACACATCTCATGCTCATGGATACATAAGATGCACATGCACATCTGAATATCGATTTCCTCCAAATTTGTTGTTGATTCTTAAAAAAATATATACCAACTTTTGAATGAATGAGTGCTCTAGCATGCCACCCTTGCGGGGAACGAACTCAGATATCATCCAAGATATCAGGCACATGTTTTGCAGGAGTGGGATGTTACAGTTATGTTTAATACAATGTTTTACCTTCTGTAGTTCCAATTTAAATCAACTAATAAGATTTTATATTATATATGAAATATTAAGACTTCAAAAGAGTTTAAGTAAATGATTTTGGAATGTGATGCTTTGTTGAAGCATATGTTGTCTGATAAGTTTATAACTGAATTGGATAATAGAAAGTTATGAGATATCCAAAAGGTTGAATATAATTTTATATACTAATTGATTAAAATGTTTGTTTCAATAAGGACTTATAGGAGAATGGTTCTCAAGATAGGTTGTGGAGTGAGATAAATTTTGAATAAGTTCGAACTTATGGAAAATGATTTTCAAGATAATTAGTGATAGTGAAATAAAATTTAAATATGTTTAACTCTCATAACTAAACATCGAATTAAACCTAATGTCTTTATTGATACATTTGATGTACAGTTAAAAAAACTATGAGTCATTAAAAATTCACTTTTATAATCAATTCATACAGTTCTTCTAGAGATGAATGTGAATTTATTATGTCTACAAGAAGGATAATGGGAGTATAGTTGTCTTTTTTAGTGGGAGCATATAAAGGTAACATATAGCAAATAGCAAAAAATAATTCATATTTTTAATTGTTAAATTTGTTATTGTTTAAGAACAAATCTTACTTGGTATAAAAAGCTAACAACTTAATTATAGGAATCATATCTATAAAGATAGATACATAAGTTGTTTACCTATTTTAAGTTCATGTACATAGATAACTTACTAAAGGTGTTTAGTACATGAGATATTTAATACTTGTGAAGTATTTAAGATATCCATTATTTTATGTATGAGTTGATATTTGAGATCAAGATTATATGGATATTAACTGTAGAAGTAAATCCTAGTTAAGGTATGTTTTACTTAGAATAATGATGTTTTGAGATTAGAAATGTTCCAATGTAGCATTGATTACAAATTAAGCCATAAACAAATTTTCATTTAGTGTAAACAATTATTTGGATCAATAAGCTCTTTAATAAACTTAATATAGCTCTTTGGATTGTTCAGATAGTAATGTACTATGAAACATTAGATCTACTTAGCACCAAAAGGAGTTAAGATCTCATCAAAGATCTAAGTGTGTATTTAGGTAGTTCCTCTTAATTATGGAGATATTTTGTAACATTCCACTCTCAATTAGAAGGGTAGAATAGTAAATTGGCATAGGATGTGCTAGATTGGGATTTCATAGGATTGCTCATGCATAAT
>JANZLF010000001.1:14636698-14654091 GCA_026546835.1 Erythroxylum foetidum | reverse complement strand
AAAGTTTGACTTTAGTTGTAATTTTAATAAAATCCAAGGATATGAAAAATAAGATTTTTCATATAAAAAGGAAAAATTAGAAAAATGAAGGCTAGCACTTCTAACAATTTTTCCTCTCAAATTTGATTTGAGTTTTCTTTGAATAGATTTGTGGATATCGTTAGATGCCGGACGATTGAACAACTTGTGGATTGATAGATTCAAAGAAATAGAAAATTGTGACACGAAATCAAAATAGGTTGGTAGAGTTTTGTCAATTTCTTATTTTATGTTTCTAATTTAATTATATTAAAGTTGATTTTATAGAAAATTTTTAAATTTATTCCGCTGCGCATATAATTAATTTCGTGTATGTTTTCCAACAAAGTTCTATGCTGTGTTCATTTAGAGACTTCCAGAAACACGCTCATTTCTTTTTAAAACTTTAAAATTGAATATCTGCATATAAAAGTTATAGACAACACGTATCAAGGTCAATCGTCACCAGCAGCGTAACTTTGGCCAGAACCAGAATTGTTATTGAGAGAACAATAGAAAAATTAGACCTCGATCCGTAAAGTTAATTACCAAAAAAAAAAAAGACTTATTAAAAAAACTTTATTTTGGCTTGATTGAAATGGGAATATAAAGCAAAGAATGAAATTCTAATTGTAGGAAAGGGTTTATAAAAACTGAATTTAGTGAGGGGTAAACCTTTATTAAAATTTTATTTGAAAATAATTTTATATTAAAACTTTTTTCATTGGTGGAACTTAGGTAGCTCCATCCTTGCTCGAACGTCATATTTGATAAATTCCCTTTTATGGTCCATTATATGTAAAATGTTCTATGTGATGTTTTTTAGCCCCACTACAAACTAGCTTATCCAACAGAAAGGTCTACAAGAATAATCTAGATACTGGAAATAATTCAGAATAAAGCTGTTTTTTTCTGTTAGAAAAGTTGCTATAAAACGTATCAGAAACACTGATTTAGTGGTTTTTCTATATACAGAAAAAATAATTCCACTCAAATTTAAGATTTATTTATATTGAACAGATAGGATCCATATACAAATTAACACTCTTTTTGTTTTCTTGAATTATTGAGAATAAGGCTTGAAGACGGATTAAATAGAACTGATCTCTTTTATTTTATTCTTCAGTCCAACTCATGAACTAATTATATCATCCATAAAAGGGTACATCTCAAATCTTGTATTGCAACTACCGGAGTAAAACTTCCCGCCTCTGCTACCGTAACAGTAAGCTCCCATAGCACGACTCGCTTGTTTCAGACACTTGTGGCAACGACCACTTGAAATATCCCTAGTGCACTCAGCCATCCCATACATCTTCTCTTTTCCTACTACAATGTTTCCCACAGCGAACAAGTTCCTATTATTGTGAGCTTCCTTGGCCAGTCTGCGAGACAACACACGTCTCTTTATTCTAAAAAGTGTGGCCTGGCCTTTAACAGTTTCAGGGTTGCATTGATAGAAGAAGTTATAGTAGTCTACAACTCCAAAAAATTTTTTGTCCGAGTACCTCAGCGTACAACTGCTGTGCCAAATGATTGCTGCCTTTCTCTGAGGGCAGCTAACTCGAATCTCACTAGCTGCTGTCTCTAAACAAGCCTGGCAATCCTGTTTTTTGATATCAGCTCTACAGAGAGCGACGCCATAAACTTGGCTCGAATCTTTGCCTATTGAACTATTAGCAAAGCCAAGACGAGGGGCATCGGAGACTAATATAGTAATAAGTTGGTTTACACTTGACGCATAATCTTTACCAGGGATGAAAGTAGCTGAAGAGCATCGACTTGTGATGGCCAAGTCGATTCCAAGAATAGTTTGGACAAGAAGAAGAGCAAACGAAAGCAGATAAAAGATGTCTGTGAATTTCAAGAAATGCATCTTGATATTGGAGAGGGAACGTTGAGTGGATGTTTTAGATTAGTGTTGACAACTTATATATATAGAGAGAACCAGAAACTCGTCCAGGATGTTAAGCTATATTCTGCAGATGCCTTTTGCTGACCCGAAGTCTCTGTCATACCAATATTTCCGACTAATTTTTGATTCCCTCTGGAAGCAAACGTCCAATTTTGGTATTATTGGAACTAAGTAATAGAAAACAGGAATTTGACTTCAAATGCACGAATTTTGAATTTCTAGATTTCTCTGCCCCAAATTAAAATCCAACATTTAGAAAATTTTCATTTGTTGATTCATTTTTTTTTCCATACGAGTGATTCGAAAACAATCTCTTTATTATTAAGAGTAAGACTAGACACTACTAATATCTTACTAGTAAATGATTTACTATTGGACTACTAATTGTCAATAGTCACATTAAAGTTTTTCTACAAATTAAGAAACATGTATTAAAACTTTTCTAAATGATAGAAGGATAGTAACCAAAATCTAGACTTTTTATGGATTTAACTATTTATACGACCAAAATAAATTCTAAGTACAACATATCATTAAGCTCGTTGACTTGACTAAGTTCACAACTTAAATTCACTATAACAAAAGAGGGTTTTGATGACGAAAATTTTCTTGGGTGAAAGATAAAAATTAGTTGCCAATAATTTTTAGCTATGACAAAAAATCATCGCACAAATTGTCGCAAAATCCCAGTAGTAAAATATTGTCAGCGACATTTTTCAAAATCCGTCGCAAATCATATTTCGCTCCAATCTTGTATACATCGCTAAAAGTGATAAGCGAAGAAAAGATAAATCGTCGCCAAATATACTTATAAATGCTTTGTTTTCGTTGGTAAAAGTTATTAGCTACGTTACCATAAGTGTAGGTAATAATATTGTGCGACGTGTTATGTTTCGTAGTAAAAGATCTTTTGCGACAATTTCTAGAATGTCACTAAAAGTTATTGGTGATGATTTCTGTAATGTATCTAAAAGCTTTTGGCGAAAATTTTGGAATCGTAGTCTAAACTTTTTAGCTACGTTTGCTTCTTTATTGTTAAAATTTTTTTATTATTTTAAAAATTACTGTCGATGTTTTTTGGAACGTAGTTAAAAAAATTTTGCAAGGATTTTTTATTTTTGGACTAATCAATCCTAAGAATAATTTTTTCATTTAATTATAATTAAAGGTAAGATTTCAAATCCATCTATTATTTGTAATATTTACAATTTTTTGATTTATAATTAATTAAACAAAAATAAAAATAAAAATAATTAAAAATTACAAGAATGAAAAAATGTTATTAAATGTTATTTACAAATGTTAACAAAAAATGTTATGTACAAACTAAGATTTGTGCTCATCGTCATTACTACTTACATAATTTGGGCCAAGTATTTGTTTGACATTTTTTCAAGCTTGACCAACTTTCATTTACATGCAATTTGTATTTAATGAGATGAATGAAATTAAAATCTCTTGTTAAAATATTAAGTACGCGTTAAGAATGTGATTGTTGCCTTCCATTGTTATAAAAATAAACCAAAGTTCTGTTTATTGTAGGCTTGTTGAACAAACTCAAGGTCACTTTAACCCAAACATGTTTAATCTTATAATAGTAAGTTTTACTTAACTAAATTTGTGTTATTTGGATGAGCAAACTCATGATCACATGAATTTAGATGTAAGGTTAGGAATGATATATAAGATATGTTTTGGCTAGAGTTGCCACTTAACGGATCTAGGAGTCATATAAGATGTGATTGATAAAGTTATTATCTACCTAATTTAAGTTTAGTTGGTTTGTTAAGCAAACTCATAAGTAACTATATTTGAATGGGATCTTAACCCACTAGATAGAATAGAGTAATCTTTCTGAATAGTAGTGAGGGCTATTATTTCGAATAAAATAGTGAGAGTGACCAAATACATAATTAAAGTCATAATATTATTTGATTGTCATGGCATATAATTGAATACTTGCTTTCTTACATTTATTTTGTTCTTAGTGGAATCTACATTATTTACTATAGTTGATATTAAGTTAGTGGACCCAAGTTTTGGGACATAGGATATGTTAAGTTCTCAAAAGTTAGAAATTTGTATGTTTATTATGCAATTTTGTTATAATCTCCACTAAGGATATGGTGACAAAGTTGTAGAGATATGTCAAAATCATAGAAATGACAAAATATATTGACATTTTGAGTTAACTAATGTCTCGTAAACTTTGACGACGACATGTAAGATGTATGTCAATACCATGATAGAATGCAAAGGTTACATGGAGTAGGGCTGAAAGGTATAGTATTCTTGATGAAATTATTCCACTTAATTTAGCTACTAAAAACATAATTGTAGACTATAATTAAAGGCTTAGCAACAGTATGATAATACTTGTCATTAGAAAAAATGATTGAATGATTTTTCTTTCTTACCTATACATGATATGATAGAGATCATATGTATTTCTAATTCATGCTTATGAGTATTTGCTACTAAATTTAGATTCAACATTATTATAATGTTCAATGCATGGTTAGAAATACATTGTTAAGTAAAAGTAGTTGATCCAATTTTATACAAAGAGTTTGTATATGTTGGATCGAAGGAGACTTATACTTAACATAAATGGCAAGAACAAAAAGTTGGATAATCGAGAAAATCCTTTTATGTCATATTGGTTAAATTAACAAAACGATAATCATATATTTACATATAAGGATACCTGTATCCTTTTGATCATGAATCATATGAAACTTGTGAAACTTGTCAAGTTAGAAAAATAACCAAATCGACCTTTGGTGAAAGGATAATTATGGTATTGAATTTAACTCTTGTACATGTGATGTATTGGATAGAATAACAATTCATAAAAAGGATAATACTTATATTTCATTAGATTACTAATGACGTTATATGATATAATCATACATATTAAATGGAATAATGATTTAAAATTTTGAAAAGTTCAAGTTGTTTAAATCTAAGTAAAAAAATAAAGCATAGAGAATGCTAAAGCACTTCAATGAGACCATTGTGGTAAGTTTTAAATTTTCAGTTATCTATAGGGAATGAGAGTCTTTAGTGAATTCCTTCATAACTAAATTCATAATTGTATGGATTTATGTAAGGAGTAAAATACAATATGAGATATTGTATGATGCGATAGTATTTATTTTATAGCAATTACTAGTACAATGACTTATTTTCTATAGTTCCAATTAAATCAATTAGAAAGATTTCATATTATATATGAAACACTAAGTCTTTGAAATAGTTAAAGCTAATGATTTAAGGATGTGATGCTTAGCTGAAGCATATATTATCCATTTAGTTTAGAACTAAATTGAGTAATAAAGTGTTATAAAATATTGAAAAGGTTGGATATAATCTTACAGACCCATTGAACAAATTGTTTGATTCAATGTATACTTATAGGAGAATGGTTTTCAAGATAAGTAGTGGGAGTAAGAAGAAATTTGAAAGGTTCAAATCTCATAACATTACATATAATTGGAACTAATGTCTTTAATGATACATCTGATGTATAGTTGAAAGGTTACGAGATATTGAAAGATTCACTTTCATGTTGGATTCAAATAGTTTGTTTTAGAAATGATTGTGAATTTATCACTTCTACAAGAAGGTTAGTGGGAGTATAGTTGTCCTCTTCAGTGGCAGTACGTGAAGACATATTACTCGCAGAGAACAATAGTTATAATTTTCAATTGTTGAACACGTAATTGTCCAAGAACAACTCTTGTTAGATATTAAAAGATAACAACTTAATTCTGGGAATAAGATCTATAGAGATAGATTGGACGTTGTTAGCTTATTCTAAGTCCAAGTGCATAGATAATGTACTAAAGATGATTAGTATTAAAATATCAGATACTTGTGAAGTATTGAAGATATTCATTGCTCTATGAGTGAGTTGATATTAGAGTTCAAGATGATAAGGATATAACTTTAGAAGTAAATCCTAATTAGGGTTTATTTACTTAGAACAATATCATTTAGGATTGGAAAGGTTCCAATGTAGCAATGGTTGTTAATTGAGCCATTATACATTTTTCATTTAGTGGAAATGATTAATTGGATCAACAAGTTCTTTAGTGAACTTGATAGAGTTTCTTTGCATTGTTCAAGACAGTAATATACTGCAGAATATTAGAGCCATTGAGCATGTATAAGGAGCTAATGTCTCATCAAAGATCAAAGAATGTGCTTAGGAAAATGTTCTTAATTATAATGATAATTAAGATGGGAGTTGTAAGACTTAAGCAAGTGCTTACTATAGAGAATCATATAGAATTCTCTCATTAACCCAGTAGTAGAAAAATCGTCATATGTTGATATGCTGTATGATATTTAAACGATTAGCTTAATGCAAGTGGGAGATTATTGGTTTATGTCCTACAACCAATCGATTTGGTTGTAGTTTAGTGACAAATTAATTAAAGACGTTCTTTATCTTGTACATATTTAGATGTATATGATAAAATCCATGAGATAATTATACAATACAAATGAAATTATAATGAGATTATAATTATGAGATTCATATTGCATTTATATATTCTTCCTAAATGTTCCTAATCATTGTTCTATTATGATTGGACATTAATAGAACGGAAAAAGACTAGCACACGTTTTGTTTTTTTAATGAAGGAAGTAGTCGATCTTATAGGCTAAAAGTATAGGAAAACTTAAATAAACGTGTGGGTGCTTACTAGAGAACAAGTTCATTGAACATGCTTGATATGAGAAATCCATTTGGAACATTACTTGTATGTTCATGGAATTTTCATTGTGATGATTATATAAGTGATCCTTTGACTTGAGGTCAGCAAAGTTATCTTGTATGTGGATTGTTATGTTTTGATACTACTCGTAATCTATTTTATCAAAGGTCGTTTAAACGGTAGTCATTGAATGTAGCATGAACTATATGGAAATAGTGGAATGATCAAGATAGGATTCATCACCCTAAAGTAATTAAGGAGAATGTTCCGTTGTTATCAATTAATATTGATTCAGGAAATCCTTGGCCAAGGTGAAATGATATTTTGTAAGCAATTTACAAGTATTATTAATTGAATTAATCGCTAATAGCGGAGAACTATTATAATTGGACTTAAAGTAGAGTAGACATTAATTCTATGCTCTATGTCTAATTGAAACATTGGTTGATGAAAGGATTGAATTATGTGGAAAAATCATGCACGAAAAGGTTAGTTAAAACTACTTTGACATTCCTAAATATTTGGGTGGTCATGATGCATTGCTAGACGCCCAATCTTGATCTATGGTTATAAATTGTTTAATTGGAGAATTAAAGATAAATTAAAAGGAGTTTTAATTTATCTAATTTTAATTATGAATTAGAATTATAATTTATAATCATTGCCAACATATTTAAGAAACTAATGGGTCTCACATATATAATGGGCTGGAGAGAGTAAAGTTGATTTAATCAAGTTGCACTTGATTATAAAGTTTAAGAAACTTTATGATTAAATATGAGATATTTAATAAATAAGGATCAATATAAGATATTGAATCTTATTTGGGCATGATTGGTATTTAATTAGAATTAATTGTAATTCTAATTAAAATTTAATTGAAATTAAAATTTAATTTCAATTAAATTACTAAAACGTCCAAAGCTTATTATAAATAGGCTTGAGTTCTATAGAGCTAACATTTCATGCTTAACCCCTCTGTAAAAGTTACAGAGTTCTCTCAACCTGTTTTGTGGATACCATTAGAGGCCAAAAACTTGTGCGGCTATGGTGGTTGAGACGAATCAGTTTCAGAAATGGTTTGAGAAATGTAGCAAGATAAAGATCAAGCTTTAGAATAAGGTACAAATTAAACTTCTGCTTTATTATGATTCATGTTAATCATTTTATAAAATTAAATATATCTTGATTTTTGGGAAATAAAAAATCATGAAAAAGTTTCGTAATTATTTCGCTGCAGTTCAAATCGGATCTCGATCCGATTTCTCAATAAAATGAACCTAGGGTTGGATCATCCAGTTAGGTGTTCAGCTTTGTGCTACTTAATTTTGTTCACACGTTTGTGTAAAGCTTAATATATGGATGAGATTTAATAAAATAAAGTAAAAATTGGTTAACATAAACAAAAGATATGATCTCGACGAATCCGAGTGCCGCTAAGTTAATAACTCATATAGACGTAGTTATAAAGAATTTGTGCATTTTCTTATTTCGCTTCATTTAGTTTATATTTCAAAAAAATTAGGACAAATATATTATGGATTTCTTTTGAGTGATGTCTTGGATAGAGAAAAGATAAAGGGGGTGTTTGGTTTGAGCACGAGGATGGTTATAAATATGGGTATAATAGTAGAAGGGGATGAGAATATGTATGAAAAATAAAAAAATGGTGTTTGATTTGTAATTTGAGTTTCTGTATTAATACCAGTAATGTTGTTTGGTTTGTTGCATTAATGGAAATGAAAGATAATATAATATCATTTTTACCCTCAATAAAAACGCAAATAATTTGCCCTTCATATGTTTATTGGAGCTATCTCTATATGTTTGTAAAAAAAACCAAACAATTTTCATCAATGGGAATAAAAATTGCGATCAAGGAATTTTATCGCAATTTTTGAGCATTAGATGAGGATAAGGAAGTAAGGAGATCGTAAGGAATTGAGAGGCGATAAGGAAGTAAAGAGGATGGTAGGGCAAAGGATGGGGATAAAAAAGTTAAAAAAATGTGATAAAAATTTAGATTGGAATAAAAACTTGATGCCCACCTCCTTGATGGGTTTAGTAGATTCTCAAATTTAATGGAATAAATCAATTCCCTTGAAATTGAAAACCTCAAAGCAAACATTATTTTTTACAATTATTATATTCTTCATTCTAAACCAAACGCCCTTAAAATTCAATTTAAAATTAAGTTCAATTTAATTAAAATTAAATTAAATTTTAGAAAATTTTAACTCCAATTAAAAAATTAATTTGAGTTAACTTAAAATTAATGTTAAATTATATTTATCTGAATTGCGCTTTAACCTAAGCCCAGTTAACGTAATCAAAGATACCTTCCAATCCTCCTAAGATTTATTCAATACGAAAAAAGATGTTTGGTATTGAAAACGGTATGTTTGTGACAATAACCTTCTTTCCTAGTCCAATGAATTTTAAACTCTGAAGGAAAGCAAAAGTCATTGAAAACGATATGTTTGTGACAATTACCTTCTTTCCTAGTCCAATGAATTTTAAACTCTGAAGAAAAGCAAAGGACATACTCCCTTAGCCATTAATTTAAATTTCTTAAATTCCAATGTCATTCCTAACTAAGGCGATAAGTTTTAATTGGATGTTACAATTTGCCAATAAAATGAGTACTTACACTAGTATAAAAATATTTATATAGAAGAGTCGATAAATATTAAAAACTTGTTTGTTTTTAATATTATTTTTATTTTTCTTTTTAAATATAATAAAAATATGATTATTTGTTTTTCTGATTTTTATTTTTAATTTTCCTTCTTCTTATTTTCGTAACTTATGAAAATCGTAAAAACTGACTTTTTAATAAGAATTGTGAGCAAGATAATTTAATTAATTGATTTATTTTATTTTTAAAAATAAAAATATTTTTGAAATAAATAATTATGTAGATGCATTTTTAAAATTAAATTATCTTAAGATAAATATATTTTAAATAGATTTAGTTTTAATAATTAAAATATATATTAAAAAATAAATATTTTGTTTATCATTTTTACTTATTTTGTTGATTATTTTAATAATATAATAAAATTATTATTAATCATGTTATATATTAATTACGATAAACTTAACTTTATTTAAGTCGTAAAATTATCTACATATAACTTTTATTTAATATTTAGTTATTTTTAAATTACAAGAAATTAGGTTTTAGCGACAAAAATTACCGACGGAAGAAAAAGATTTTCCATGGGAAAATAAATTTAGAGACGGAAATTACCAACGAAAAGAGTCAACAGAGAAACGGTCGTATGTAAAATTTAGCGACATATATAACGAATCTGTCGCAAATTTAGCATCAAGAATATATATGCCTCATTCATACACATTCATAGAGGCAAATTATAAGGAGTAATTATGATTGACCATGATGAATATTGTTGGTCGGATTGACCAAAAAGTAGAAATCCATCTATAATCAATCCTAACCTAACATTTCAACTTTTAGTTGCAAACTCATAATGGGTGTTATTGAAATATTTACACGCGAGTTTATCCGATGGATGGCTCATTATTTCATCTTCTTGTTAATGTTCATGATGCCATCTCATGTGAGATGGAGTAAAATCAGAAACATATAGTCTTTGAAGTCTTAAAGTTAGCAGGAAATAATACATCTACTTCCAAGGTACTAATTTTTTTCATAGTATTCTTTATAGGTTTGAACCTAAATTGACTACAAAATTTGTACCCTTGTAATTCTACATTATCTCCCCAAAATAACATGCATCCTAATTTGCAACAATTAATTTTTTTGAATGGAAAACCAAGACCCTTGATAAGTTTTTTTATATTATAAAAATTATAAACCATTGTATGATCGGGAGGCAATGATTTATTGTACCAAGTAAGAAGTTTATCAAAACTTTGATCAGAAATATGCCATTCAAGCTTTATGTTCAATATTCGAGCAATTGAAGATAATTAAGTCATGGTCTCACAATTTGATCATGATTCTTGGTCAGCTGATTTTAGTAAGAAAAAATTTTTTTGCATGTGAGTTTAGCTCTTCTTTAAGATTTTTTATATTTGCCTAAAAGGTATAACTGACTGCATCATAAACCATTTGGATGTAAGGATTTTCAATTGTATCCACATTATTTGTTATAAATCTAGTCCCCCTTTAAACTTATCCACATTTATTTATGAGTTTACTTTATTACCCCTCAAAGTGCTACAAATTAATGGCTCCCGATGTCGTGTCCACTTAAAATAATTTGGAACGAACCATTTTCTTAACAAATAGAGATTCACTTCATCAATAGGAAGAAAATGAATATATTTGTACTTTTTACATGGACATATGATCTTTGGACCATCCATATATGCAAGTTGAGAATATGCATAGTAAATAAAAGTTTCAAATCCCTCAAATTTGTATGAAGAAAAGCTAACAATTAGCATAACCTATCTGAACAATTCTTCATAAACTTCAATAGCCCCTATTTAATTCTATAATACTTAAAATGTAATCTTTAATTGGCAATTAAACATCTAGTTTAATCAAGATACATATCTTTACATAATTCAACTAATAAAACAACTTTTCTATAAACTAATGAACTAGTAAAAGAAACATTCTCGATTTGTTGTAAGCATATTAATCAAAAATTTTGTATGAAATATCCAATACATAGTTCTTTTCAACACAATACATTAAGCTATGCTATTTTTCAAGTTGAGAAGAGAATAAAAATACATAATGAAGTACATCTAAAGGAAGATAAAAACTTGATCAACTTGGATGAAATGTCCAAAATCAATATATACTTGATCATTCTTCATTTTAACTCTTCATTTTATTGCGAATCAATCATTATGTTCAATTTTAAACCTCAATGAAAGTAATCCAAGTTATTAATAAGTTAAATTTACAAGTTTCACTTTAATCAACTATAAGACATATAAAAATGAACATCCAGTTCATTATTAAAAGCATAACTCGATTCACAATATAGGATTAATAATCATATTTTGCTATGTTAAATATAACAATTGTAATCATACCTGAAAGAAATAAAACATCAAACTAATATTCATAAATGAACAAGCATGTTTCAAATTTTAGTTTAGTCACGTAATAATTTAGTTTAGTCATCTTTTATTTCATTTTATTTATTAAGCCTTATAACCTAGCTCTAGATACATCAATTTCATTTCAAATCTTATGGCACCACACTCTTAGCATTTTTTCCATTTCAAAGCCCTAATATTCATTCTACTTATTTTATTTTATTTTATCTTATTTTTAAGCTCTGAAATTCATTTTAAATATTTTATTTTTAAGCCCCAAGATCCACCTTTAAGCATTTCATTTTTATTTCAAGTCCTATGATACAACTTCAAACATTTTATCCATTTTAAAGCCCTAATATTCATTCTAGGGATTCCATTTCATTTTAGTTTAGTTTTAAGCCCAAAGACCTACCCATAGGCATTTCATTTTTCATTTCAAGTCTTATGGAACTACTCTAGGAATTTTCTTTAGATTCCAACAACGAATATTCATTCTAAGCATTCCACTTATACTTTATCTTATGTTTAAGCCCTAAGATGTAACTTTGGGATTTCAATTTAATTTTAAGACCTAATATCTATTATACTATTGCATTTTTATTTTTAATCCCCAACTCCTAAGTAAGACTATAATTAATGTATAGTATAAACTAATTTTAAAGGTTCAAAAGACATGCCAAATTTGTATCTATCTCCACCAGTGCCATGCCATGAATGATTTGTCTCATTTAATTACTTTTAGTTCTAAAACTAATCAACTTATACTTAATTCACCATCATCATTACGACTTTTTTTCCTAATATATGTTTTGTCCTTTTGTTATTATTAATAATTAAGATTCGGGAAACCATATACTAGTTTAATTATATATTTTCACTAAATAACAATTTTAAGTGTTACTACACTACTTTTTGTTATAAAAGTATAAACATTGTATATGAATCCTATTTGCACTGTATCTGAATCCACACTGTATCTGAATCTATTTAACTTACCATATTAAAACAAAACAAATTTATCTCTTTAAGCTTTTCATCAAACACTTTATAGGCATAGTAAATTCATCCCTAACTATTAACAAAAAACACTAGTACTTGGCATTTTTCACCAACAGAAACACATTCAGATGCATAATGAACCACTAACTGCTGAAATAAAAGTAGACAACACAAGGGACATCAACCAAACCACAAAAAAGCTTCCTTAACACCAACAAGCAGAAAAATAAAAAATCAAGTGGAAAGGAGGAATAATTAACTATGATGGATGACTAACGGGAGACAGAGACGACAACTATGGTGTATAACCGGAGAATAACAAAAGACGACGACAACGATGTTGGAGGGAAAAAAACCACAACATTTTTAGACACCTTTGACAAATGGGGAGAGGGGTTCGATGCCCTGACTTAAACGTGATAAGGAAATGACATCGTTTGTGGCTAAACAAACAATGCCATTTTCCTTATAGTTAAAAGAACAACCTAATGTTGTTGAATTTACTGACGGAACAAAGTTCTGTCGGTAAATTTCATAGGCATTTTCATAACATGTCGTCGTTGAATTTACTGACGGAACAAAGTTTTGTCAGAAAATTTCGTAGGCATTTTTTTCCAGGAATCAATGACATCTATTTTTACGATGACTTTCACTAATCTGTCACTAATTTCTGTCGATAAAATTTCATGTCATCCTTTACTAACATATTTTTTCTTCACAAATTACCTTTTTTCCTAACAACTTTACCTACGAAAAATAGTTTCCATCGCTAATTTACTATGAATTTTTTTCCGTTGGAAAGTTTTTTTTTTCTGTAATTTACAATTTTCTTGTAGTGTTTGTTTCCAGATGTGGTAAATGGCTGTGCTAAAAGAGATCCTTTATTTAATAGCCTCCTCCTCACATCTCCAATTCAAACTAACACTCTAATATACAATATTAATCCAATTACTCCTCAATCATGAGAGGCTATTAACCCTTAGTATAGTTCACTAAACTGATTTTGTAAAATCATATTGGAAGAACAAATGGTTAATACTTATAAGTTCCTAGTTATAAGGAGAATAAATGGTTGAAATAAAAGCTATACCATGAATTATATCTTTACTCTTTAGTGTGTAGCTTACCACTGACAATCAACCACAAAATAAAGGACACACAAGTTTATACTATTAAACTTTAGAGGCTATCCCAAGACCAACTTCACCTTTAGAAAAACACATAAACTCACATTAGTCTTCACTTTGTAGGTTTCAACTACTTGGCTGGCCATAAAAAGGTCCTAAACAAGCTTTTAATGGTCTTTATCAAACTTTTAAGGGACACAATATGCGAAGGCCCATAAACAAGTAATGAATTTAAATCTAAATTAACTAATTAAACTCTACTAGCATAACTAAGGCTATTGTTGCACAAACTATTGATCCTCTTCTAAATTTTCTCTATAAGTGGCAAAAACTCCCTATATGATACCCTCTTATGTGAAATAGGAACTCCAAGATGGGTAAACAAAAGTTATTTTTGCTATAATCATGTTAGATAGGTAATCTAAAGAGAGAAATCTGTAACATATAAGGTTATAACGAAGCAACTTTTATCATTGTTCGTTTCTAGTCCAAATAACTCTTTACGATACCCTCTTATGTGAAATAGGAACTCCAAGATGGGTAAACAAAAGTTACTTTTGCTATAATCATGTTAGATAGTTAATCTAAAGAGAGAAATCTGTAGCATATAAGGTTATAACGAAGCAAATTTTATCTTTATTCGTTTCTAGTCCAAATAACTCTTTAAAACATCTCAAGTAATTCATTAAAGCATTGATAGAGATAAAATTTGTACCAGATATACGCAATAAATCATCATAAAAATTTTAAGCTGTTTCTATTTGAAACGATATTTCAAAAACTCCTTTTCTGATTTATAAAATAATTAGTAAAACTTGATAGCACTTCTATGCCAAGTGTGAACAAGTAGGGAGATAAAGGGTCACCTTGTCTGAGCCCTTTAGCACCATTGAAGAGTTTAGTAGGCTCACAATTTACCAATATATTATAAGACACAGTAGAAATACATTGGGGGATCTAATGAATAAACATTAGATCAATTTTGAAAGCATACATAACATTAATAATAAATCTCCATTTAATATAGTCAAAGGCCTTGTTGAAATCCACTTTGATAATATAACTCTTGAAGGAATGCTTCCTGTTATAACTTTTGAAAAATTCTTGAGATAATAGTACATTGTCAACAATTAATCTTCCTGGTATATAGACACTTTGAGAAGGGTTGATTAATGGTTGAAGCACTCCTTTGAGAATAGAGATAGTTATTTTTTTAATTATGCTATAAATTGTATTGGTATAAGATATAGGCATGAAGTCCCTTAAAGTACTAAGATTAGGGATATTTGGCACTAAGGAGATAAAGGTTTTGGTTATTTATCTAAGCATGCAACCACCATTAAAGAACTCCAATACATCATAGTAACCAAATGCTTCAAAAAATGCCAAGATTTATGAAAGAAAAGACCGTTAAGACCATCTACATTCAGAGTCTTATTAAGATAAAGAATAAGAGGGCATTCTCCAATTCAAAATATGTAATAGGTTTGATAAAAATATATGCTTCAACTGAAGAAATTTTATCACAGATAAAGAATTGTAACATTTAAACTGAGGAGTAATTTGATGTGAACCCAAGGAATTTGTTGAAATGATCATAAATGGCCTCTAAAAGATCAAAATGGGATGAAATAGTAAGCCCATCATACCTTATAAGAGAAGTAAATACGTTATGATTCCTTCTTAAAAGCATAGATTTATAGAAAAAAGAAGTATTCATGTCTCCATGATTAAGCCATTGAAGCCTTATTCTTTTCTTGAAAAAGGAAAAATTAATCTCAACAGCTTGCACATAATAAAATAAAGCCTTATTTCCCTCCATTTGTATTAAGTAATTAATAGGATCTTAATAATGCATTTTTATACCTTATCCAACTTATCTTTCAGCTAATAAAATAACAACTTAAGTAATTTGAGTTCTTTAATCTTCTATAGCTTCCTTATAATTTGAAAAAAATATCCTCGTGCCTGGTTTGGACGGTTTAGTAATGTTATTCAAGATTTTGGTATGATTCAACGTGAGCCTGATCACTCTATCTTTTCTAAATATACATCATCAGAACAGTATATCTATTTGATTGTTTATGTGGATGATATTTTTATTATTGGAAGTGATCAAGGTAGAATTGAACAATTGAAGAAACATTTGTTGCGTCATTTTTAGACAAAAGAAACATTTGTTCCATCATTTTTAGTTAAAAGATTTAGGTTTACTCTGGTACTTCCTTGGTATAGAAGTTGCTTAGTCCAAATATGGTATTGTACTCTTTTAGAGAATGCATGCATTGGATATTCTAGAAGAAATATGAATGTTAGATTGTAGACTAATGGACTCTTCAATAGATCCTAATTCAAAGCTTTTACTTAATTAGGGGGAGCCACTTGTTGATCCTGGATGATACTGGAGATTGGTAGGAAAACTATATCACTATCACACGGCCTGATATTTCTTTCTCCGTTAGTGTTGTTATCCAATTTCTACAAGCTCCATGTGATAGCCATTAGTATGTAGTTATTTGAGGTACATTAAAGGTGCACCAGGAAAAGGATTATTATATCAAAACTGGGGTCATTCACAATTTATCGGATACTTTGATGCTTATCGAGCAGGTTTTCCATCCGATAGGCATTCTATTTCAAGCTTTTGGGTTCTTGTTGGAGGAAATATTGTACCTTAGAAAAGTTAGAAGCAAGATGTTGTTGGCAGATTGAGTGTAGAAATAGAATATCGCGCAATGACTTTAGCAACTTGTGAGCTTATTTGGTTGAAGCAACTAGTTTAAGAGTTAAAACTTGTAGAAGTATCACAAATGAAGTTATTTTGTGATAATCAAACTGCTATCCATGCTGCTTTTAATCCAGTGTTTCATGAAAGAATCAAACACATAGAAATTGAACATTGGACAAGTTCAAACTAGATGGAATTTTTTTGGTAATTTTTTAAATGAAAGTTAACTCTAGGGGGTTTTTCTAGACAAGTTCAAATTAGAAGAATTTTTTTTTTGAGAATTCAAAATGATAGGTTTTTCAAAATTGCCTTAAATGGAGGGAATGCTCTTGTCTTTGATCCTTTATTTTAATAAATAATCAAAACAAAATAAGTAATCTAAAAATATAAATACTTAGATAATTTTGTATCTTGTATTTTTTCTAATAATTGTATAAGTAAAAATTATTTATTAGACGGCAATTGTAAATTAACCTAAATTTAAGATATTTATAAATATAAATTCGTACTAAGTTTTTTAATAAATCAAATCAAACCTATAAAATTTTCAATCTTCAAACTCAATTCTTTTAAGTTTTAGGCTTTATATATCTAGTTCACGTGCGGTTACATTGCGTATTTTATATCATCATCATCATCATCATCATCATCATCACCCAGTCTGAAAATCCCGCAATGAAGAAGGATCTGGGGAGGTTCGATAGTACGCAGCCTTACCCCTACATAGTAGAGAGGCTGTTTCCAGTGAACCCACATGCAAATGAGACAATATAAGAATGATGAAGTTACCAAAACAAATTCATAATAATAATAATAATAATAATAATAAT
>JANZLF010000001.1:14596525-14618156 GCA_026546835.1 Erythroxylum foetidum | reverse complement strand
GAAGAACATCAAAGCTCAATTAACCTCTAACTAGGTTAATTTCTCAGTCAAAGTTTCAACCATAATAAAAGTCAAACTCGATCAAACATAAACTTTGACTGATCATAACTTTCACTCCCGATATCAAAAAATTGTAAACTTTATGTCTCCAGAAAGCTCTTGACATAATCTACAAGTTTCATGTAGATCATTTTCTCAAATTATATCTCAATCAAAAGTCAACTATCAAAGACCAAAAAGTCAACAATTTCACAACTTTTTTTTTTCATATTTTCACTCTTTTTCTCATTATCTCTAGATTTTCAACTTAATTTCAATCAACTCATCCACCTGATCATTCATATTACTAAGTCAAATTGTCATTCCAGGTTCAGGGTCCAACAGAGGTGATTAGGCCTCTTTTAGTATCCAATCTGGATTCATTACAACTACAAGCTACAAATCAAGAGATCAAAGAAACATTCTTCTCTCTCAAAGAAACAGCAGGACTAGATGGTTATAATGCTTTTTTCTTTCAGTGTTCATGGAATATCTTGGCAATCTACTAACTGATGCGGTGCGGGAGTTCCTTCACGTAAGGAGAACGTTGAAGGGGGTTAAATGTAACCTATATCTATCTTATACATAAAGTTCCTCATGCTATCTACTTAAATGATTTTAGACCTGTGTCTAGCTACAACACAGTTTATAAGACGATAGGTAAATTATTAACTAACCTACTAAAGATCCTTCTCAATTCTTTGGTGAATCGTTCATAAAGTGCATTTATGCATGGAAAAGAAATCTCAGAGAACATACTTTTATTGCAAAAGCCAATAAAGGACCATAACTCAAAGAAAGCAATAAGAGGATATGCCATTAAAATTGATTTCTCAAAGGCATTTGATAATTTTGACTAGAATTTCATTAATAACAACTTAGAGTGGTTTGGTTTTCCCTAAAATTTGTTTCTTGGATATAAGAGTGCATCTTAACACCCTCATATAGCATTCTCTAAATGGTTCCCCATCAGGTTATTCAAAGACTCAAAAGGGATAAATCAAGGTGATCCCTTATCCTCATATCTTTTTGCTATATATGTGGAAATCCTTAATAGAATTATTAGCTCTAACATTAAGGGAAGTTTATGTTTTTGTTACCATCATAAATGTGAAGCTTTACACCTTACTCACCTCAGTTTTGCGGATGCCTTAATGATGTTTTATGCTGCATATTCAAAATCTCTAATAATATTGCATAAATCCCTCATGGAGTTTTATACACTATCTGGTTTGGAAATTAACTATCAGAAAAGTAGGATGTATTTCTTTTAGGATGTCACTAACTCTGGGAGACTGAAGCACATTTTTAGTATGAGTATTCAAAACCTCCCATTTAAGTACTTTGGGTACCCGTATCTTCTAAGAAACTAAATTATCAAGATTTCATGGCAGAATAAATTTCTCTCCCAAGTTGGGAGAGTTCAACTCATTTTATTAGTTCTTAGTAAACTTCATCTACATTAGAGTTCATACATAGCTATACCAAGGAAGATCGTAAAATAAATTGAAATATTTATGAAGAATTTCCTTTGTTTTGGAAAAACTAAAGTATACAAGGGTGCTAAGATGAAATGGGGTTACCTGTGCTAAAGAAAATAAGAGGGAGGGCTAGGATTCACTTCATTCTAGCTAGTCCAAACTAAGATTATTTCTAAGAAGATTTGGAAGTTTCTAAATGATAGGGAGGCTTTTTGGAGCAAATAGATGCATGTTTATTACTTAAATAACCTCAATTTTTTTTGCAGATGGCAGAAAAAAATGAATACTCCTAGCCTTTCATAAATATTCTAAGGCATAGACAAGTTATTTACCCTCTCATTGAAGTGCATATTGGTAATGGGGAGGACTCTTAGATGTAGTTTGATAAATGGTCTACCTAAAGTTGTTTAATTAATAGAGATGATATGCTCAATCTGCTGAGAAGATGGCCAATCTAATCCAAGGTATCTTGCATAATTATTAATAATGAATGGATCATTTCAAGTTAAGGGGCTGACATATTTCTAGCTATTGTCCCAAGGTACATGCCTAACTCCCTGAATAAGGATAGATTGATCTCTTCTCTTAGTGTAAATGGGGATTTCTCTAACTCTTCTTGTTGAAAGCATTAAGACCTCAACATTTGAATACTTCCTAGTATAACATAGTGTGGAAATCTCTAATGCCCAAGGCATCATTTGTAACTGAGCTAGCAGCTAGAGGAAGACTCAAAACCAATGATAGATTAAAGGGAAACATTGTTTTCAGTATGTTTTCTTTGTAAGTTAAAACCTAAAGCCATAAACTACACATATTTGATTGGGAAAATATATTAGTTTGACCTGAAAATATCTACAAAAGAATCGGGGATGATAAGAAGTGCTTAAGTCTAAGACTTTCCTACTCAGTTTACTCATTTTGGTTTGAAAGAAATCAAGGGATCTTCAGAGATGTGCACAATGACAAAGTATACCGTGATAAATGGAATTACTTTTGGATTAGGGAGATAATAATTTCTAATCAAGCAACCAATAGTTTAAGCTTTTCCATTAAATGTAATTAGGGCCTATTGTAACTTCTATCTTGATTGCTCTGGCATCAATACTAACTTTGTTTTGTTAAGAGGCTGATATACTTAGATTCATGTCCCTTATAACTATAACAACCTTGTATTAGCATGGTAGGCCTTTAGGCCATTCAATGAAATTTCTTTTAACGTTAAAAAATATAGAACTAAACAAGGTGATTAGATAAATAATAGACCATATGCTCAGCTAAGATCTTGTGATCTTTTAGGACATGATTCCTAATAAATCTAGATCCAATTAATGACAAAATAATTCACGTAATGTTAGCACTTGACTGACTACAAAATTAACCATGTAGTCTTTTTATATGTTTGCAAACTACTTTTAGAATATCACTATGCCAACTGCAAGCTATAGTTAATCTTTGACTAATATTATTGTCTATGAATCTTAGTATCATCAACTCTCTATACAATTCAAAGTATTCTTAAAAAACTAAATCCTCTTATTTAATCCTTTTGAATATCCCTCAAGTTCCTTAAGCTTATAAAATTGGATGTATACATCTTTCTATGATTCAAATTTTCTTAAAATCTACCTTTCAAGAAGGACTAGATTCTCTTATAAGAATGACTATAATTGATGAAAGAATGACTGATTTAAAAGACCAAGTAATCAGAATCATGAATGAAAATTTAGCTTATGGAAAAATTAAATTTAATACCCACCTTAAATTAGGAATTCCTTTATAATCACAAAATTTAGATGAAACAATTACTATAACTTATAAATTTTAACAAGAAAATTTAATGACAACAAGACAATATCCTTTTTCAATTACTTATCAAATTAGCTATGCTTTAGCTAATTCTCATCATAGTAATGAATTTAAAAATATAGATTGAATTTATATTGATCAATTATTTAATGACGTAGCTAAAGTAGGAATAAATCTAAGAACTAGTTTAAGAGAATTACCAAATATCAATTATCTTATAAGATTACAAAATATACCAAGTTCTCATGATATACCTCGTTTATCTTTAAGTGGAAATAAATTAATTAAGTAAAAATATAACGTTTCAAGATTATATTCAACAAGTTTAGAAAAATCTATTAGATTTACTAAACCTGGAATATCTAATAAGGAAATAGACAAAAATTTAAAAAAAATAGTTGATGAATTAATTGATATTAAGAAACAACTTCAATAATTAAAAATTCATCTTCAGAATATGTTATGTCACCAAGCAATTATCTGAATTATTAAACAATTAGTAAATAAAATTACACTAAATAACAAAAACAAGTCTTTAAAATATAAACTTACAAAACCTATTACCGTTCAAGATGAAATAATTTACGGTTATGAATCTGATCAACAAGAGATATATATGGATTAACCACAATTTGAAGGTTTAAAAACATCTTTTAAATTTAATTGTGTTTTCTATCTGTTTTTGTTTTTCTTGTGATAATAGTGTATTAATATGGAAAACACTGGTATATTATTTAATTCTAAAGTATCTACATCTAAAATAGTATCATTGTTATTGCTAGTGTGAGATTCTTGAATGATTGCAGTCATTTTGAAGTTAGTTAGATTGATGACAGATTCTTTGATGTTTTGTACGTTGGTTAGATTTATAGATTAAATTTTGATTATGCAAATTATAAAGATTGATTGCAATGTCTAATCTTTCTTTGATAGGAATTAAACCATTATTATTAATAAAAAGTCGTAGATAGTTATATCGTCTTTCATAATACTCTTTGTCTGACCTATATTCAGTGACTAAAGTTTCTAAATAAATAATTTCTGTAAATAATTTGTTATAGAATGTGTAGTTATGCATTAAAAATAATCGTGACATAAATTGACAAATAGGACAATTATTCATGAATAATAGATTTTGTAATGTTCTTAAAATTGTTTATACAGTTGTTTTTAAGTCTAACCTTTCTTGATTAATTTTTTCTGTATCTCGATTTAGTATTTTTCCATAAACAAAATTTCCATTCATGATTTCGATTACTTGGTCTTTTAAATAAGTCATTCTTTCATCAATTATAGTCATTCTTATAGGAGAATCTACTCCTTAAAAGGTAGATGTTAACAAAATTTGAATTGTAGAAATATGTAAATATCCAATTTTATGTCTTTGTTCTTTAGAAATATTTTGTAACTATTTATAAAATTGTTCTTGATCTATCAAACTTATGTGAATATTCCATAAAGTACTAATATTTGTTAAGCCTTCAAAAGGTTTTTCTAATTGAGTGACTAATGTTAATATGTTAGATCATTCAAATAATAATTTTTTTGGAGATAAAACATAGTCTAAATTAAGAATTCCAATTGGTCCTAATGTTATATGTAATTGATTTAATTTTTTGTTATAACTTTTAAATTTTTATAATACGTGGTATGGTATATAGGAATATTGAGAATTATAGATTTTTGATTTAGGGATTTTATTATTGTTGTTTGTAAAGTTATATAATGCAAATATTGAAAAAAAGGATTATGTAATTTAAGAAAATTATTTCCTAAAATTAATGGTAACCCTGATTCTTGTCGATAAATTGAAGGTATAATAAAAGTGTGATTTTCAGTAATGATATTATTATAACAAATTACATACCAAATAGATTTAATATTTAGATTTGCCATTCTGTTTAGGAAAGGTTTATTTAAATTTTTCTAGCTTTGTAATAGTGTTTTAGATGCTATATAAATAGTAGCACCTGTATCTATATAAGCATTAACTTTTTATTTTGAATAATCATTTGAATACATATCGTATTTGGATTCAGTTGTTGATTCTGAAGTTTGGAATTCATAACAATATAATGAAGAGATTGTTGAATTTGTTTCATAGTCTGACTCAATATGTTCTAAATTATATTTAAATGTTGAATTCAAAATATTAATTTTTTTTGTATTTATTTTGATTTCTTTTTGGGCATTCGTTTGCATAATGACCTTCTTCCTTACATAACCAACATTTAAATGTTTTCTTATTTTGAGGACAATATTTTTTCTTGGGTTTAGTTTGTCCATAAGCTTTCTTTCTAAAAATTTTTATTAAAAATAATTCTTCTACTATTTTATTTATTAGATAAGGTAATTTTTGAATAAATATTTGTATATACATTTCTTGTTTTGTATGAGTTAATTTATAATAATATTTTTAAATTCACAAATGTATTCTTCCAAATAATAGATATCACATATTTGTATATTATTTAGACACCACAAGGCATTTTTTTCTTCATTTTCAATTTCTTGATTATATGAAGTTATATCTTTTTCCAATAAATTCTTTATAAATTTTGTTGATAACTATATGAAAAGCTTTTATTGGTTCAATAGTATTAAGAAATTCAATGGTATTTTTTATTCGTATTTCGTTGTCTAATAAAAAATTTAATACAATACCAGTAGTTTTATAGGTAATAAAAATTCCATAAAGTACTAATATTTGTTAAGCCTTCAAAAGGTTTTTCTAATGATATTTGATGAGCTAGATGGCTCTGATAACAATTTTTAGTCCAATATTTTTGTTATTAATTTTTCTATTTTTTCTAGTCTTTCATCTATTGGATATACTATTTTAAATAATTTTTCATAGCATTTAATTAAAGATTCTAATATTTTGTAAACTTCATTGATTTCATTAAATTGTTGTGATTGATAATTTTGATTTAATAATTGTATTATTTCTTTTAATTTATTTTCAATAGTAAGTTGTTGTCTAATAATTTAGATAATTGCTTAGTGACACTCATAACATATTATGAAGATGGCTTTTTAAGTCTTGAAATTGTTTTTTAATATCAATTAATTCATCATCTAATTGTTCTGAATTTTTGTTTGTTTTCTTATTAGATATTGCAGGTTCAATAAATATAATAGGTTTGTATAATCTTGTTGAAGATGTTCTTAAAAAGTTAGATTCTTGTTTAATTAATCTATTTTCACTTAAAGATAAATAAGGTATATCATGAGAACTCGGTATATTTTGTAATTATATAGGATAATTTATATTTGGTAATTCTCTTAAACTAGTTCTTAGATTTATGCCTACTTTAGCTACATTATTAAATAATTGTTCGATATAAATTCGATCTATATTTTAAAATTCAAACTTATGATGAGAATTAGTTAAAGCATAACTAATTTGATAAGTACTTGAAAAAGGATATTGTCCTGTTGTCATTAAATTTTTGCGATAAAATTTATAAGCTATAGTAATTGTTTCATCTAAATTATGTGATTGTAAAGGAATTTCTAATTTAAGGCGGGTATTAAATTTAAAGTTTCCATAAGCTAAATTTCCATTTATGATTTTGATTACTTGGTCTTTTAAATAAGTCATTCTTTTATCAATTATAGTCATTCTTATAGGAGAATCTATTCCTCATTGAAAGACATATTTTAACAAAATTTGAATTGTAGAAAGATGTATATATCCAATTTTATGTATTTTTTTCTTCAGAAATATTTTATAACTGTTTATAAATTTGTTCTTAGTCTATTAAACTTATGCGAATATGTCCATTACATTGATCTATTCTAATAGGTGTTTCATGTGTAAATTTTCCATAATTTAATGATATTTCTCTCTATTAATTAAGTTTTTAAATAGATGGTGTGTAATATCTTGTCCATCTCTTAAATTTAATTGTGTTTTTGCTATTTGATTTTGTTTTTCTTGTGATAATAGTGTATTAATATGGAAAACATCGATAGACTTAGTTAATTCTAAAGTATCTACATCTAAAATAGTATTATTGTTATTGTTAGTGTGAGATTCTTGAATTATTTAGTCATTTTGAAGTTAGTTAGATTGATGAGAGATTCTTTGATGCTCTTTAAGTTGGTTATATTTATAGATTAAATTTTGATTATCTAAATTATAAAGATTGATTGCAATGTCTAATCTTTCTTTGACTGGAATTAAACCATTATTATTAATAACAAATTCTATTCTAAATAGTTTAAGATCCTCTCTGATCCAGCCTTGAGTTTTAGTTAACCATTTGATGATCCTGTCCCATAAAACCTTGTTGCAATGCACACTAAACAACTAGAGGAGAATGTGTCAAGGAAAATAGAAAAAAGGAACCTAAAGTACATATGTTCTATAGACTCATCTTCTAAGTTGCATAAAACACAGTTTGTTTTAAATGTTAAATTTGAGCAGTTTGATATCCTCCTTAATGAAACACAATTTTTTTAAATGTTAAATTTGAGCATTTTGAGATCCTCCTTAATCCAAACTTTTTTTTTGGTTGCTCACGAGGTGTCCTAGGAGGGTCCAAACTATGGGAAGACACCTTTAAGCCATCCACACCTAGACTAATCCCCGCTCGAGCTGGGTAGGTCCTTTGCAGGAGGCAAAACTCTAGTCCCAAGTTTTAACGATTGCATACATAAGGACGGTTCGAACTCGTAACCTCACTTAAGCCTAGAGAGCCCCTTATCAATTCACCTGTGCCCTGGGGTTATCCAAACTTAAATTTTAGTTAACCATTCGACTGTCTCGTCTTAAGAAACATGTTCATAATTACGTATATAAAAGTTCTAGGAGAAAATGCTAAGGCATATAACAAAGAAAAGGGATTTGAAGTACAAATGGTCTATAGACTCATCTTCTAAGTTGCATAAAATATATAATTTATCTTGAATGTTAAATTTTATCCCGGCCTTGAATCTTAACTTCTTTAAGATAGCTCATTAAAGGATGAAAGATATTTTTGGATTGTTGAGGTCTTGCCATATAAGATTATACCAGGTCATTTTCAGTATACAGGAACAAAAATTTTCAAATCAGGTTGGTTATTGAAAGATTAAGACTTATGTTTGAGCCACATCCAATGGTCATCTCTACCTTGATAAGGGACTAAAATTGGTAAGAGTTCCCTTATTACAGATAATCTTCTAGAGCTATGTAAAGGCTAATGCCAATTATCCCTATTAACAAACACTTCTACTTTTACTGAATCAGGGAAGGATGTTTTAATTGAATTATTGTTTGGAAATATTAACAAACACTTTTACTTTTATTGAATCAGGGAAGAATGTTTTAATTGAATTATTTTCTGCCCAAATCATGTTAATTATCAAACCAAAACTATACCTTCTTCCATTTCTCACTATAGGCGTTGCATTTATGTTGAACATTCCACAAAATAGCATCCTTAAAGTAGTAAGCATAGATCCATCTTATCCATACGAATTCTTTATTGTCTATGATTCTTTAGATTCTTTTAATCAATATAACAATATTGCTGATAAAGATTTGATTTGTAATCTTTTTTGGCTTTTAGGACAACATAACCTAGACCATTTAACTTCAACACCAAATGGGTTAAGTTCCTTACATTTTCATTAAAAGTTCCTCATCAACCTTTCTAGTATTTTGGTGATTTCAACTAGAATATGTAAGTGGAATAGCCAGTAGAATTTTATATGATTGAGCTTAAAGTTAATAAGCTATAAAAATTATCAATGAAAGAAAGAGCTTGACTGGACTAATTCCTTAACTTCTTTTGTAAGGACTTTATCAAAAGGATACAATTCCTAAAGGAGAGTTTTTTTTTTTGTGATAAGAATTCTGAAGTACTTGAAGGGGAGTTATCCCTGATTAAAACAAAAAAGTTCCTTATAAAGTCAACTATTCCTTCATAGCCTTTTAAGAGGAAAAATTTTCTCTTGTTAGGATTAATGTATAGACTAGAAAGGAACTAAGGAAATGGATTCATAGTTTGCTTTGCATAGGAGAAGTAGGTCATTTGTAACAGGAAAACTAGTGATAATAAATTCCTCACACATGTGGTAGAATCCCTAAGCATTTAATATAGAGGTCATAAAGCTCTAATTCATTAAGTCAAAAACCACATCAAAATCCACCCTTAAAAGCATAACTTTTAATAGCCCCATCTATATAGTAATTCATAAAAGTTTTTTTTAGAAATAAGAATGTTATCACCAATTGATCTCCCTTGGATGAAACCACCTTGATAAGGGTTGATAATAGAGCTTAAAACATGCTTAAGCCTAATAATAAGGAGTTTATAAATTACTTTGTAAATTATATTACAATATAAGATCATTAAAAAATCAGTTAGGGACAAAGGATTAAGAAAATGGTTAAGGACAAAGGATTAAGAATTTTTAGAATAAGACATATGTGGGTGTTAGTTATCTCAGAGATGAGTCTCCCATTATCAAATAATTCTTGGATTGTGGAGATAATAATGCTACCAGTGATGGGCCATCTTTTTTTAAACCAAATTGTGAAATTAATTTGTTGACACTATAGTGGACGTAAAAGTATTTGAGCTTTAACAATATTAATAATAATTGATTGAGAGAACTCTATAAATGGTGTAGAGAGAGGTAAATAAGGAGTAGTAGCTCCTTTAGATCCTATGTTTATTTATAATAAGACTTGGAACTTTTAGTAATTTAGTTAAACTATAAATTTAACTTTAATTAAACTTTATTTAGAAACTTAATTAATTCTCATTAAATATCAACTAGTCCCAAATAAAATATAATATCTTATATTGATGTTTATTTATTAAATATATCATATTTAAACTTTGAAGTCTCCTTGATCACTTTCAAGTGATCAATCATATATTGATTATTCAACTACTTCTTTATAGTTCATGTTAGATCCAATAATTACCCATTAAGTTATCATTGACTATGATATATGATAAGTAGCATCAAAACATAATAATCTCTAGATGAGGTACTTTAAATATCTAAATATAAATGATTGCTTATACAATTATCACAATAAAATTTTTTCCCAGAGATATAAATATTGTTATAAATGAAATTCTTATATCGATTTAGTTTAGCAAATTTGTTCTTTAACAAGCATCTACACGTTTGTTTTAACTATCAATGTATTTTAGTCTATGACATTGACTATTTCTTTTATAAGAAAGAAACTTAACATGTATTAGTCTTTATACTTTACTAATGTATAGTCTCAACAAAATGATTAAGAATAATATAGGCATAATACATAAATAAAAGATAAATCTCATAATTATGATCTCATAATAATTTTATTTGTAATGTATAGTCATCTTATATATTTTATTTATACATCAATTAATTAAAAAATATGTATAAGAAAAAATATTTTTTTAAATAATTATATTACAAAAACTATAATCATAGGATATAAACTAACATTTACTAAAAGAGTGACACTATAAGAAAATTAGTTATTAGCGATGGACAATTACCGACAACAACAGAATCGTTGAAAATTACTAATAAAAAATCATGTTCCATCAGTAAAATTGTCGAGAAAATTTTCAATTTGCAATAAAAAAAGTCTATCAGTAAATATGTTGAGAAATCAACTTGGTAATTTTTTCGACATAATATAGCAACGGTAAATGCCCATGGGTAAAGAAAGTGGGAATGCTTAGTGGAGTAAATAAGTTTTGAGTTTACCGATGTTAGTCCATTGGTAAATTTTAGTCGTAAACATCGTCATTTGCTTTTGGATCAACATTTAAAAAATTGAAAATGACGTCGTTTGGTGTTACGTTTAAACTAAATCGACTACAGCTTCCTCCCCCTTTCCCCTTGTCCATTGTAGTCCCTTTTTTTTCTCTCCTATCATCATCGTCCGACCACACGTGTCATTGTGCCACCATGCCTCCTTGTCGTGCCACCATGAGTCAAGGTAGTGGCACCATGTGTCATCATCATGCCACCGTGCATCCTCAGTATGCCACCGTCCTCGGCGAGCCAACTTCGTCATCATTGTTGCTACCAAAGGCCACCGCTCGTCCTCACTATCGTCTTCACATTTACTTCAAGTATTGTATAATCGTATCTCGTGCACCATACCTCATCACCGTAGTGGTCTTATAAATGTGTAGGATCATTACGACATTGATTGGTTTTGTAAATGTGGAGTTGGTTCTGTGAATAAGTTGGTTCTATGATTGTGTTAAACTTTTTTGTTAGATACCTTTCAATCTTCATTTCTCATATTTGCTTTTAGTTTATTTTTTAAATATATGTTTATTTGAATTTGAAAGTAATTCTTGAAATTTTAGATAAGGTTTGTTGTCTGTTGAATTAAGAATAATAATATAATTAGTAATTAAGATTTTTATGTTTAAAAACCTCTCTCATATCTTGCGTTTAATTAAATTAATAAAATGAAATTCAGTATGTAATTTAGAGGAAATTTCATTCTTTACTTCTTTTCCTGCTACCATTTCTAATAAATGGTATTAAAGTAACCCTTTTAAGAAATCTTTCCATATACTTTTATTACTAGCACCAAAAATAATGTCATTTCAACATAAATTTGAACAATTAAAATGTCATGCTTGTGTGTTTTAGTAAAGAGTGTAGTGTCAACTTTACTTATAAAGAAATCATTTTTAAAAAAATGCACTTAACTTATCATACAAAGCTCTAAGAACTTGTATCAACTCATATAGAGCCTTTGAAAGTTTATAAACATAGTTAAGTGCTTTATGTTTTTCAAACCTAAGAGGTTAATCAACATAAACTTTTTCTTGAATAAAAACATTTTTAAAAACACTTTTAACATATATCTTAAATAATTTGAACTTCGTATAGGAAACAAATGTAAGTAAGAGCATAATATCTTCTAACTTAGCCACTAGAACAAATTTTTCCTCAAAGTCTATGCCCTCGACTTGATTGTACCCTTTTGACACCAATATAGCTTTGTTTCTCGTAATGGTACATGATTCATCTAATTTGTATTTAAGGACCCACTTAGTACCTATGATTTGATCATCTTTAGGTCTAGGTACTAAAGTCCACATCTTACTCATCTCAAATTATTTTAACTCCTCATTCATAGCAAGATCCCAACTTCCATCACCATGAGTTTCTTTTAGAAGGTTTAATTTGAGAAATGAAAAAAAGATGAGATAAGTCTATAAGATGATATTTAGCGATTACTCTTGCTAAACATCACTTAGAATTTAATTTGGGGGATTATTATTCTTAAATTTCCAAACTTTTAGGAGCTCCTCATCCTTCTTATCTCCCTTATTTGGTTTGATAATAAGCTCATGAGAGGTGTGTTGGTGAGCACTCTTGTTTTCTTGCTCTAACTCCTTAGATATACCTACATCATCATCTTTAAGAACTTTATAGATACAATAGGGTTAGATTCATCAAACATACTATGTAAAGACTCTTTAATAATAAGACTCTTCCTATTAAATACCCTGTATACTTTGCTAGTTAAGGAATAGCCAAAAAATTCCTTTATTCACATTTGAATCAAATTTTTTAAGTTATATTTAGTATTAAAAATGTAGCATTTGCATCTAAAAACTTTAAAGTAACTAATTTTTGGCTTCTCCCCATTCCAAATCTCACAAACGATTTTTACCCAAAGTTGGTCTTATTTAGACTCTATTTGAACTTTAACATGTTGTAGCCATAACTTTTGCACAAAAATATATAGGGAGATCATACTCATTTATCATAGTCTTAACTATTTGTTACAAAGTCCTATTTTTCCTTTCAAAAAGCCCATTTTATTGAGGGGATCTTCTATTAGAAACATTATGAAAGATGCCATTATCCTTATAAAAAGGTTTCAAATCTTTCATTCTCGAACTTCGTTCTATGGTCACTCTTAATCTTTCATTCTTGAAAGAGCTTTTGGTTTGTTTTCCTATTTAGAAAGCTCCATAAATCTTGTCCTTGTTAAAATTTACCCTTGGAAGTTTATTGAAAAGTTATTTAGAGTTAAGGATAAATATAAGGTCCATGCTTGTATGTCCAAGCCTTTAATTCCAAATCCATGCATTTTAACATTTTTATAGCCGCTAAATTTCCATTTTACATATACTTAATATTAGGTGTTATATCACTCATTTATGCTAATATGAGAATATATAGCATGATTATGAGTTAATTTGTTAATTTTTTACGTTTTAAAATTATTATGAGATTATCTAAGTCCATAAACTACTATAAGAAACACTTAACTAAAGTTACAATATGGAGATTATTTATTTCAAAGTTTTTGATTATATCAATTGGAACTTCATTCTAATTTTTAGGATTTCCTATCTAGCTTACTTTAGGATTTCCTATCTATCTTATTTTAGTATTTCCTATCTAATTTTTTAAATAAAATGTGAGAAATTGAAGATGGACAATATATCATTTAAGGATGATCTTTTGTTTTCATGTATAGTTAACCATATTTTCTCCTCGCCGTCACTCATTGACATCACTCACCTATCACGTGTCATCATCGTTGTCTTCCTTTAATTGTCAGTTAAGGTAATATTTTATTCTTTAATTTTTTTTAAGGACGTCATTGAGTTTTGTTTGTTAATGTGTTTTATGTACTGCTTTGATTATCATTATCTTCGTTTCTTTGTTTTGGTTATCATCTTTGGTCGTCAGCTCACTCTAGCTTCGTCATCTTCTTCCTTCACGTGCTTTAGTGACTTCTTTTACGAGTCAGTTAAGGTAAGTGGGTTTTGTTATTTACTAGGTTTTTGTGTTGGTTTAACTTAGGTATTTATTGTGGTTTGAAGCTCCCATTTTAACTTGCTACATTTTTAATGTAAAAGGCCAAAAACAACCAAAACTTGTTTGTGATATGAAATTCGGTTTGTGGGTTTAAATTTTAAGTATTGTTAATGTAAATTTAAGTTTGTGGTATGAACATATTTTTGTTTTATGATGGGATTGATAAATGAATGATTTTAGGGGTTTTTGAGGAATTTTAATATAGGATATTGTTAAGTTGCTACCGAAATAAAGAATGAAGAAGAAATATAAAAGTGTTATTTTTGTGTGTATATAATGTGATGGATATCTATCTGTTTATATACTCTAAGTGAATTTAACTAAAAAACAATTCAACTAAATATTACATAATATTAATTTACATAATTCTAGGACTTCAGAGATGGTTGAATCATTAGTCTTTTGTGTTCTAGTAATTTATTTTACTTCTTTATAAGTTAAGTAGTTGAGCAATGACTATAAACCTTACCATAATTCTGGAAATTTACATTGCTTAGTTTGCTAGTATTTTTCTTAGGTTTTTATTGATTTATGCTAGAATTGGTAAAATTTTTATTGGAATTTCTACTTGGCACTTGAGCTGTTTTGGCTTAAATGTTGTTGGTCATAGTTTCACTAGTAGAAAGAAAACTCTGACAGTTAAAACAATTAAAACAAGCTATTGTATACTAACACTTTTAAGTTTAACTGTAGTAAAGTGAATAGCAATTAAGACAATAACTATATGGTATATGTGCATTTTCAATAGGTTGATGCTCCTCTGTATTGTTAAGAAAAACTCTATTATATTAAAAACTGGGAATTCCACTTCAATTCCATCAAATAGGAGAGTTGGTGGAATGGAAAGTTCATGTATTGATTATGAACAAAGAAGACTCTTTAACATTTGACTCATGTTAAATGTACACAAAGTCTACATATTGATTGAATTCTATAAATTCCACGAGCCTAGAATTCTAATAATTTCATGAGCTTAGGAGTCAAAATGAGAACTTGTTTTCTTGATTCACAGGTGTAAATAATTCGACTTAACATAGTTTTGAACGTAATTGTAGGTGATTTATTCAATTGGTTAATACTTAGGGGATGTTATGTAAAGTTTAGATGTTCTGTAAACTTTGGGGAATATGAAGGATACTAACTATAGAATCACTGTTTAAAATTAACAATTTTGCATAAATGAGTAGTACTGATAGATCTTGGATGTATAGATGATTAACAACTGATGGTTTCATTAATCCTGAGTTTGTTGAGGGAGTTGAAGGTTTTATTCATTATGCATGTTCTTAACCTACATATATGGATGGCTCAAAGATCAGATGTCTATGTAAAAAGTGAAAACACATTCGTTTCCTTCCTGTTGATGAAGTGAATGGGCATTTGTTGAGAAAAGGATTTTTCCCGAATTATTTTGAGTGCACACAACATGGAGAACCATTGATTTATAGCACCTTAAGAGGTAATGAAGTACAACCGTTAGTGAACTTAAATGAGTTTGAAGGGGGGAATTGGATTTAGAAATAATGTGGATGCAAATGAAAATCCTTACATGCAAATGGTTTATGTTGCATCTGGTTATTCCTTTAAGGAAAATATAGAAAATCTTAAAGAAGAACCAAACCCACATATAAAACAGCTTTTTGACTTAATACACTTAGATGACTAAGAATTATGGCCAAATTGAGAGACAATTATTCAATTGTCTTCAATTGCTCGAATATTGAACATAAAGTCTTAAGGGCATATTTCTAATCTTAGTTTTTTAAAAAATTCTTGGATGGTATAATGAATTATTGTCTCTTGATCATACAATGGTTGATAGTTTTTACAATATAAATAAACTTTTTAGAGGTTTTGGTTTGTCTGTTAAAAAGATTGATTATTGCAAATTGGGATGTATGTTGTGTTGGGGAGATGATGTGAAATTACAAGAGTGCAAATTTTGTGGTCAATATAGGTTCAAACCTAAAAAGTGCTCTATGAAACATAAATTAGTACCCTGGAAGCAGATATATTATTTCCTGCTCACTCCGAGACTTCAAAGACTATGTACTTCTGATGTTACTCCATCTTACATAAGATGGCATAACGAACATGAACAGGAAGATGGAATAATGAGTCATCCATCAGATGCACTGGCATGAAAACATTTCAATGACACCCATTATGAGTTTGCAGTTGAAAGTCAAAATGTTAGGTTGGGATTGTTGATGGATGGATTCTAACCTTTTGGTCAATCTGGCTAGCAGTATTCATCATAGCCAATCATAACTACTCCTTATAATTTTCCTCAATGGATTTGTATGAAAGATGCGTATATGTTCTTGACAGTGATTATGCTAGGGCCTACAAATCTAAAGTATAAAATTGATGTATTCTTATAAGCATTGATATTTGAATTGCAAAATCTTTGGGAATATGGTGTTGAGACATATGATATATCTCTGAAACAAAATTTTGTGTTGAGAGTGGCTTTGATGTGGACCATTAGTGGTTTTTTGACATATACCATGTTGTTTAGATGGAGCACAGTAGGGAAATTGGCTTGTCCTTATTGTGGCAATAATTCTGATACGTTTTATCTTCCAAGCGGGGGCAAAACATATTAGTTTGACAACCATAGGAAATTTATTCCTCCAGATCATCCATTTAGACACAATAAACAAAAGTTCATGAAGAATAGGATGGTAAAAACAACTCCTCCCCCTCACAAAGCTGGTGAAGACATATTGCAGCAGATTGAGGAATTAGGCTTGCTGAAAGTTACAGAATTTGAAGCTGATAAAGTTAATACAAGCATTAGTAAAAATTTTGGTTGGAGAAAGCAAAGCATCTTTTAGGATTTTCCATATTGGAAAACTAATTTAATACTTCATAATCTAAATGTGATGCATATTGAAAAAAAATATTTTTGACAATTTGTTTAATACCATAATGAACATTGAAGGGAGGACAAAAGACAATGTAAAATCACAAGTTGATTTGAAACTTTTTTGTAAAAGGAATGAGTTACATAACCATCTTCGCACCAGTAAATATCTGAAAGCATATTACACTTTGGTAAAAAACCAAAAGGAAGTATTGTGTGAATGGTTGAAAAGTCTAAAGTTTCCTAAAAGTTATGTTTCTAACTTGGCAAGGTGTGGATATGAGGAAGTACAAATTATTTGGGATGAAAAGTCATGATTATCATGTGTTTATACAAAGGCTAATTCCAATTGAATTTCGATAGTTGCTACCAAATAAGGTTTAAGAAGTAATAATAGAATTAGGTTTGCTTTTCAAAAGTTTAACATCATTTGAAATCAAGTTGGCTGAAATGGAAAAACTAGAAAGGGAAATTCCAATAATTTTATGCAAGTTAGAAGGAAATTTTCCTCTAACCTTCTTTGACTGTATGGAGCATCTATCTGTGCATTTAGCATACGAGGTAAAACTAGCCAGTCAATTTCAATATCGATGGATGTATCTATTTGAGAGGTAATTCAACAAAAATGACTGTAATTAAAGTAATAACATGTTTTAATAACTAAATTGTAATAACCTTATTCACTAATATAGGTATTTGCATCACTTGACGAAAAATGTAAAAAATAAGGCTAGGTTGAAGGTTCGATATGTAATGCTTATTTAGTGGAGGAAGTTAATATATTTTGTTCATATTATTTTGAGTCGTCTGTTTACATAAGAAAAAGAAAAGTTTCTCGTAATGACGATGGGGCAGGAACGAGTGATGCTGATGGTAACTTATCCACTTTCACATATCCTGGATGAACATATGACGTTCAATAAGAAGAATGTTAATAGAGGAAGAAATTGAGGTTGCCTATGGTTACATTTTATTGAACTGTTAAAAGGTTCAACCTTTAAAGCAGTAAGTTAAAATTGATTATTTGGGTTTTGTAATTTAGTGTTATTCATAACTAAAATACATAATATTTTTAGATTATACAGGATTTATTATGCGAGCTAATGCCCGAAAAAAGACAGGATGATAGTAATAAACACTACAAGGAAATCATTAAATAGCGACGGACATATACCGACGGAAAGTATATTGTATGTGATTTGCGACGGGACTCCCTAATCCGTCGGTGAAAGAAAGAAAAGTTGCGACGGTTAAGAAATTCGTTGCCAATGGTGGAAGGAAAATTTCGCGGGGAGTTATAGCGAAGGAAATATGCCAATGAATACAGTACCATCTGTAAATAGGGACGAAATTAAATTTCAGTCGGCAAACTTGCCGGCGAGAGAATTTTTACCGACGGAAATAAGTCGTCGGTATATTTCAAAACAACGTCGGGAAAGTAGGTTAGGAAGTTTAATACTGCGACGGTTTTTTTAATTATACCGATGGATCATTCCGTCGCCAAAATAAACTTAAATCCTCTGCGCGACCGTCCCTCTTCTCTCCTTCCCCGACTCTCCTCTTCTCTTTCTCTCCTCTCCTCCGGCGATGTTGAACCACAGTGAACGTCCGACCAGCCTACCCCATCTCCGGCGACCTGCTGCTTTCGTCTTCTCCGGCGACGTGCTACTTCCTCTCTCCTCTGGTGGATCCGAAGGTAAAGCATGGGTTTTGTGGGTTGCGGTTGTTGTGATGTGGTTTTGGACTGATTTAATGCATTTCATTTGTTTATTTAGGTTTGATTGGTCTTGTGTGAATGTTTTGGATGTTCATAATGGAAAGAATTAAAGGATTTGTGTGTAGATAGGGTTGAGATGGTTTTGACCTCAAGGTGTTCGATGAAATGCATTAGGAGTTGTAGAACTAAACTAGTATCATTATATGAGTGTTCAAAGTGAGTATGAGGATTATAAAGATGATATGCTTACATTTGAAAGTAATAAAGAGGAAAGCATCGAACTAGTATGAAGGAAAAGAATGAACTTAAAATTTGAATTAGGAATGAGATTCATAGCAATTTATAAAGTAAACTGAAAAGTATGCAGTGTGAATTCCTTTGATATGTGATGGGTCTAGAGTATTAATAAAATAATGGACTTCATATGTACACAGGATACCCTTAGAGGGCTTGGATTGAGAATGAGCGAATTTCTTTGCTTAAAATTGTTAAAGGGTTAGATATATGTTAGCATGTTAAAAAGAACAAGCAAGTTTCTAGTTGGTGGATCTTTATAGAAAAAATATTTGAAAAATGTTTACAAATGAAAAGGATATTGAAAAGCATTGAGAGCTTTCCGTTAGTGAAATCTCTTTCTACTAATAATTCAAAAAGTTCTTTGAGAGCAATAAATAAACTAGAATTTGAAAGTGGCATATAAGTCTCAATGGTGAATAAACCATCTTATGTGCATATGACTGCTGACCATAATAAAAATGATAAAATGTTTTCTAATCTTGTAGATAATAATAAAATGTCAAAACTATGAGAAATTTATGCACTGGTAATGGTAATAATTCGACCTTCATTAGTGATAAAAATGTGTAATTAATTAATTTTATTCTTGCTTCATTCTTTGATATTCTTGTGAAAGATGCTGATAATGTAATTAGACTATTTATTATGTTCATTATCTCATCATTGCTTACTTTTATTGTTTGCTTCATATTAATGTGTAATATATACCTAAATAAGTTGCTTAAGTTAAAAAAAATATGGTCGAATCTTTGAAAGACATTATTTGCATATGTGAAGTATAAATAATGTGCTCTACATATTTATACTAACTAGATAAAGAAACATAATGATCATTGACAATTTTATATTTTAATATTTAGGGTTAAATTACTTAGTATTTAACACTTTTGAATCATGTTTTATATGGATTATATGACGATTTCATATGTTTAGTTTATTGTCTTATAGGTGATGATTTTAAGTAGAAAACATGGAATTCATTATAATTTTCTCTACAAATGTCCAATCAAAGAGATTTTGAATTCTTGTAATAGATAGCAATATGTGTAAAAAACTTTGTGTAAGAAATTGGATGTTAATTCTAATTTAAAGATGTTAAAAAAATGGAGAAGTTGGTAAAAGACAACATAATAGGAACCATACTTGCTAAGGAGACAAGTGCCTTCCTTTTATGAAGTTTATAGAGGATGAGAACTAAAACAAAACTAGTATTAGAGTGGACAATTGATCAAAGTTGGCTTCATCATTTTTTTATAAAGTAAGTTATAGAACAAAATTGGCACATATTACAACTTCTTGTTAGGTACCAGTTATATACTGATTCTCAATGCATAAAAGTACTCTAGATTAGAGAAGTCAATGACAATTTCTCTTAATATTTTCTTTTATTCTTTCCCTTATATTGAGATTGATTTATTTATGTTTCATTTTCCTTATATTTCGTGGCTAGAAACCCTAGTTAGGGTTATGGATGCAGCTTTTAATAGATATTTTAATATACCTGATTACTATAGATTCGATCTTAACGATTGTATGAAAGACTAAGAGGTGAAGCAAAATATATTTATTGAGAGAATAAACAATTTAGTGTTAAAGAATGAAAGTATCCCGGACTATTATTACAACCAAATAGATTCACTATGTTTAATGAATTTGATTAGGTTAAATTGTGAATCGAAAGGTGGTAGTTACCTAATCAAATATACTTGTGTGCTTTAAGAGAAGGCATATATACTTATTGTGACCTAGGCAATCAATCTTGTTTAATAATTGGAATTCTGTATAAGTGAATGTCAAATCCCTAACATTTGCTTCATTCAATTTCCTTCTCTAGTTTAATTGAATTATTTTCATTAGTTTAGTGAATTAATTATCTTTTTTTACTTATTTAGTTTTATTTTTCAACTAGAATTAAAGGATATTGTGATATAATTCCTATGGGATATATACTATGGAATTAATTTAGTTTTAATTTCTTGTTATAATTAATTATGTACGCTTGTAGATTTAGTATATTAAGTTTTTGGTGTTGTTGTCGAGAAACTATATAATTACTATTTTTGTTAGTTTTAGTTTTATCCTAGAGTGATAACTTGGAAATTCTACTTTAATTTGATCCTGAAATTAACGAACCTGTAGCTATAATAGAGGAGAAAGAGAAAAGAGATGACTGTTAATCAAGTTAATATTATTGTAGATATGAATTAGTAATAAGTAATGCATAATGGACATCTAATTACCTGTGATTAGTGTAAGTCCTTCATGTATTTAACTCAATCAAAGTGTGAGGAACTATGAGTTAAAGCAAATATATCTCTAAATGCTCTTAACCTTCAGTAAATTGGTTAAGGAAGAAATGATCATATTTATAAAGGAGCTCTATTTGATGATCTAGACACTTCCTAATTGGCATCACAATTGAGCTTTAAATTCGGTGCTTTTCATTGTAACATCCCATCACCAATGGGAAGGGTATTTTAGTAAATTGGGACGGGTTAGGAGTATTGAATTTTATCTCGGCATAAACATACAACATATAGCCTCTATGATTGATGGTTTGTTGCACTTGCACATGGTAAACATGCATTCATGACATTTTCCGGCTTAGGT
>JANZLF010000001.1:14585072-14596425 GCA_026546835.1 Erythroxylum foetidum | reverse complement strand
ATAACAATTGACATTATTTAAACCTTTGATGTACTGGTTGATGTGTGGATGTCCAATTATGTACATCCAATTGTATAGCAATTGGCATTATTTAAACCTTTGATGTACTGGTTGATGTGTGGATGTCCAATTATATATGTACAACCTAATGGTTTATAACAATTTTATATCACCGACGGAATACACAATTCTGTTGGTATAGGTTCGCCGACGGAATGGAACATACCGTCGGCACAGAACCTGAACTAAATTTGGCGACGTACAAATTACCGTCGGTAATGGGTGAAACTTTTCGACGGATTATATTTTCGTCTTTAATGTTATTACTTACTTCCGAAATGTAGCGACGGTGGTTCCATTCCTAAATTATACCGACGGATATATGTCGTCGGTGATATATGAATTTCACTGACGCAATTGTTAATCAATGTCCGTCGCAATATAACAACAACGGATAATATTCCGTCAGTTTTTCGTTGACAATACACCGACGGTCAGTTTCCGTTGGTAAGTAATAATGAAGGCCATGTTTACGACGGTTTCTTCTTTCGTCGCATTCTGTCGGCAAAAATATTTGCCAATGGAAAAATCTATTTCTCCGACGGAATATGAGTTTTCTTGTAGTGAAAGAAGTTGGAAGAAACTTTCCTCGATGGTTCAAAAAATATGTAAGTTTTCATTTACCAATATTTAAATGATTGACTTATAAGATTTAAGTGTTCAAATGACATTATACTAGTTAATATGATAATTTCTTTTGTGTAGGCCGTAGAAAATCCAATAAAGAATAAGTTTATATGTGATCTTGTGAAGAGAGTTTTGTGAACTGTTAATCGTATCTAGTGTATTTTGTTAATAGAAATAAATATCATAGTCATAACATGGAAACAATAAATAGTGGAGTTTTCATACAGGGAGAATTGATGGATTACTATGGTAAAATTATTAAGATACTTGAAATTGAGTACCCTGCATTGCCAATAAAGTGAAGTGTGATATTTAAGTATGACTGGTTTGATCTAACTCCAAACATTGGTACAAAAGTGCATAGTTGATATAGACTAGTTAAAATCAACAAGACAAGAAGATTTAGACAATTTTAACCTTTTTTTGTTGGCAATGGAAGCGCTCCAGGTGTATTATATCCCTTTTCTCAGCATAAGTTAGATTGTTTGGCCATTTGCAAAGTTAAACCTAGAGGTGTTTTGAATCACATGGAAAATGAGAACAGATAATTGAAAGTGAAGTGTTTCAGGAAGATATTTAAGAAATAAATGCATCTGTCACATATGACGATAATGAAACTTTGAATGATTCATCTAATGAATATGTTGAAATTTAATATGGAGAGAATAATGAGGGCTAAAGATTTGAATAGGAGCCTGACTTTAATTCTAGTTCTTCAGAAAAAGCAGATAATTTTGATTTACAATTAAATGATGATAGTGATTAATTTGTGTTTGTAATTGAATATTATATTCAATAAATCAATTATTTCCTTTTCAATATATTATGTAAAATAATGAATTCAAATTGTTATATTTCTAGAAAATTAAATCAAATATGAATTTCATGTTGAAATATGCCACTAAAGAAAAAATAGAATATAATGCGACTAGGGTTCAAACAACAATTTAGAGCTACTTACTGTCCAGGTAAAGCATCACATTCTGCAGCTGGAGTTGAATCACCTCCTCCCCCTCTGGCTACTACACTAGCAGATGAGGCATCACCATCCGTATCTACTACTACACTATCCACCACCCCTATATGATCCACTACCCCTATAGTGATAGAGATATCAAGGATAAATGATGCGAATGAAGGAGGTGGCCGCTAGCCTGGAGCTGAGGGACCTGATGAAAGAACTTACATCACAATTGTTAATAATCTGTAGTGAAAATACATGAAACATTATATGTTTATAATTAAGTTATAGGTTTAAATTTTAAAAACGATATTAAATTATTTGTTTTTATATTAGGTTGATCCTGTCTGGACCTTGCTTAAGAAACATGACATCTAAATTTAAGGAGAAGATTGGTCTTGAGAGTTATGTATGGAAGAATATCTTTCAGGCCACAAAGGAATTTTACTATCAGGAGTTAGAGGTAAAAAAATTTTCTTTTTTTAATTGATTTTTATACATTAATTAGATAAATATTATTACATTATAAGTATTTATCGAATATTTTTCCTTTTGTTTCAGAAAGTTTTTTTAGGATTCTGAATTTGACACGGTCATTAATAAAGTATGGGAAAGACGAGTAAGTACACGTTATTGGGATTTTGTTGATGCAATACATAAGGCTGGTGTACGACTGCCTTATATGTCTGAACAAATATGGAGTCATTACTAGTATTAGACATCACTTAAGGGAATGTCCATTTCATAGTGTAATTCTACCAACAGATGTGGAGGACTAGGGGGAGAGAGTCTTCTCATATATATGGGAGGATCTATTACCCACCATGAGCATGCAGAGAGACTTGTAATTATTTATATTTTATATTTATATTCTGATTTTTTTACTTTGCTGTATTTCACTTTAAATTGATGTGTGAATTTTTAAATAAAATATGTATATTATGAAACTAATGATGTTATAAATGTCCGGTGTCATATATGGTTGTGTTGTTGAGTTATTTTCTTTGTTCAACAGGGGGTAAATATCATAAAAATAGAAAAAACTTTGTTGAAATTTTTATAAATTGTAGTTCACTTATAACATTTTATTCTTATCTAGGGAAAGTCGTTGGGCATAAAGCCTACACCCCATCAACTCTTTTTACACATTCACACTAAGAATCATGACGGTGTGGCATTTATCAACACCCAATGTAGAGAACTAAATGTATGCCAAATTTATGGTTGAATATTACTGCTTTATAATTATCACTTACTAATATAAATATTACCTTCTGATAGGATCAAATACAACAAAACATTCAACAAGAGTCTTAACAGTATAAAGATGTTGATGAGAATCAAACTTATCTTCATGCAGTAGGTGTTAGGGACTGTCGTGGAAGAATATTCAGCTTAGGTTCATTTGTGAACACATATTATTCGCAATCCTCCATATCTAGTACAACAACATTTAGTAGACAGTTGACAAGCAATAGAGTCCATGAGTTTCAGAGCACAATGCAGATATTGGCAACTCAGTTGCAACAGTGGATAGAGTACATAGTTCAGCTTCGTAATGAGATGGATGAGTTGAAGGGGAAGGGAGAAGGGTAGCATCTCATTGCAGCAATCAGAGAATTGATAGGTCCTTAATTGATGATGAAATTATCCCATAACATTTAACTATTATTGATATGAAATTGCTTAAGATATTTACTTTAACTCATATATGATTTTAGGCACAATTTGGAAGCAAAGAAAATAAAATGAGTTGAAAGCATGACATATGGGCCATTTTTCGAAGATTTATTTTCACCTATCTTTATGGAGTAAGAAGAAGACAAGAAAAATCAAATTACAAAGAAGGAGTTGCTGGAAAAATGAAGATATAACAAGAGCATCAAAATGACAATACATAGCCAAGGATGGAGCAGCCTCAAGCAGAAACGCAGATGTTTCGTGCCAGCAGATGAGCAAAATGACAGCGTCATAAAGCAGACGCCTCGTCTACGTTTAATATAGAAAACTACCACATTAAATTGTCCCGTCAATGAACAGTGAGAGGAATAAGAAGCTTGGGCATTGAAGGAGAGACGTAGGGAGATTCGATAGGGTTAGTAAAATAGGGGCTGAAGCATTTTTTGGGGAAAGACCCATGAAAGACTAAATGTCCTGATGTCGGTTCGGAGGCAACATTGACGTCAACGGCCTAGGTTAATTATTTTTTTTATTATTTTGATGTTTCTTTCTCTCATTAGAAATTAATTGTCTTATCCTATGTTGATTGAATTAGGTGTTATGTATCGATAATAGGATTTTCATTATTGTTTGGTTATTTATGTATGAACCCATTGGGTATTGTGAGATGATGATTTTAATGCATTCATTGAATCGTTAATTGCAAACCTATAGCTAGAATTTTGATATAATTCGTAATTGTTATGTTGAAATTCATGCGTAAAGACTAATTATTCGTAATCATTAAGAATAACGTGACCTAGGTTAAATGACGAATCGTATATGGTTGTTGCCTTGATTAATCGGTTTTCCTAATTCGTAATGCTACTGCGTAATTAAATCTAGAGATCGTATCCTAGGTTATACGATGGTTAGGTTTAATTAACGATCATATCATGATTAAACAAAACATAAAGGAAAACTTGAGTTACTTGTTAACCCATAACTAATAGTTGCTAGGAGAGGTTAAAGAAAAACAACTTAATGAAATATGCTTAATTAGGGTGTATGTCGAGATTGAACCAAAGAATTGGATCCCAACTGAATTCCTCACTTTTATCATTTTTGATATGTTTTCTTTAATTTGTTTTTATTAGTTAGTTTCATTTTATTTTCTTCTTTCAAAATCCAAACCCCTGTTAAACCTAAACACCAGTTAATTCATTGCATAAACTTTACACACTCTCTCCATGGAATTAATCTAAACTCACCACTATTATAGTAGTAGTCTAGTTATTTTATTTTGACTAGCGTAACAATGCACGGTCAATTTTAGCATCGTTGCCGGAGAGTGCGGTGTTTTAGTTTTTGCTTGTGATTTAATTGGTGTTTTGTATATATTTGTTTGTAATTAATTTCTTTTCATTTATTTCGTGATCTTTTCATTTTTTGTTTCGTGTTTAAAAAATTGATACAGACAGAAGTAATTTCTTTTATAACTCGTATTCTCAATCTTATAATAATGTTTGGACTGATCAACCTAACTTTTGTTATGTATATGATAATCATCATAATTACTTCTATGATAGTTTGCAGGATGCATAACAATTTTCGTACAGATCATAAGCTTTCTATCATGACTTCGGTCTATCTTTGAAAGAGTTTATTAATATTGTGAACGCTAATATTTTGCAATTGCAGCAGAATACTCTACAATTTCAGAAGGATGGATGACAATTTCTAATAAACACATGGTCTAGCGCTCAAGATTCAAAAAGTCATCAAGATTCAAGTGCATTTTTAGAAAAAACTTGTTAGGAATATTGCTGCTAACAATTTATAATTTTAACAGGATATACATCAATTACGACAAAAGACAAAAACAAACCAATAGAGGTTGTAACACCTAATGGGTCAGATGGCAGCCTCAAGTAGAAACGCAGACATTTCATGCTAATAGACGAGCAAAACAACAACTTAACAAAACATAAACGCATGCACTTTTACCCATGCGTACACTGTGTGAAACGCAACGTGAAGAAGGCTGCGAGCGTGAAAGGGATTTGAAGCTATAGTATGTTGGACCACCAAAACTAATTCATCCCATCAGCTATACTAAACAGGGGGGTTGCATCTTTGGTGAGGCTTGTGTGAGGGTCTGCGTTTAACACAATTTTTTTGGACAAAATTGTTGTAGCGACCCCTGTGTTATACGGAAGTAGCTAATTAAATCCTGAAATATAAAATGTTACTCTATTAATCTTATGTTTTCAATTTTGCTGCAAAAAGAACCCTTAGCCGTGTGTTGTTCCTCCACGCTTAAGGGGCTGTGAGTTAATAAAATTTCAACTCTGGGTTTTTTTTGCTAATTTTTATATGTCAAGATTTTTTTAGCAACTTTTGAATAACACAGGGTTATTAAGGCAATAAATTCGATAAAATTCAAGCGGGTAAGATATGCAGTTTAGCTTATAAAACACTTTCCAACTCCCACTCAGTAGTTCAGAGGTTTTATTTACTAGCTTTTATAACCACGTTCAAAAAATGCATTTATGTGCTGAAAACTTGTTATTTATAAATTTATTTAAATGAGTGTGATTATATGTAATGATTGTTTCAATTTAAAGAAATTCAATGTCGTTCTTATTTCAAAATTATATTTTTTTAGCCTCATTTATACATAATTAATTCATATTTATTAACAATTACAATAATATCCAAATTAATGAATTTACATTTTTGGTTTGTAAAAATATTTCAACTTCAATTGATACACTTGTTGTACCCAGAGGTCATATACGAAAATTCTCAAAGTACCATAGAAGAATTCTAAAGTGACTTACGATATGTAAATATTAGAATTGCCGTGCAATCTTCAGAAGTTAATTACTTCAGTACAAAGTTTCATTAACGTTTGATTGCGATCAACTTTGTTAATTAGCTCTCAATCTGACTAAACCTTTGTTTTCTTCAACAATTTATCCTAACCGACGTGCCATAATTTCATGGTGGACCGTGACGCAACCCTTTTTATGCGAGACTCTAAGCAAGCGGCATCGAAAACTCGCATCAGACGCGAAAAGGGGAGAGATTTTGACGCCCCACCAACCCTAGTCACTGTCGTGGTTAGACACTGGAACCATTGAAGGTTTCATTTCACCATTTTATGATCTAATCACAATAATAATCATAAAATAACACTAAAAGATTATTTAATGTAGTTGAAATAACAAATATTGGGGTTGGTCGATCAAGTAAGGGAAACTCAATAGAATTCATAACTGTCTCAATCTTATTTATTATTATTATTATTATTATTTATTATTGCTTATTTATTATTATTTATTTTTGGAATATTCAAAAGCTAAGATCACTCTAATGCTCCTTTTCGCCATGCATAAACTGAACCAACAATTAGGATAAGCCTGAAAATGAAAGCTCTATAAATATAGATACCCCCACCAGCCCTAGTCACACTATAATTTGTAATTTATAGTGTGAATGAGAGTGTATAATTATACAAACACTTTTTATAAAAAATATTATCTGATTAATTTATGTCTAAGGTTGGATATATGGTTAGAATGGCAGCTTAGCATCACCAAAACGTCCTTAGTACACTATTAATTAACAACTGTCAAAATTGTCAAGTGGATTGTAGTTATTGTAACATTAAAGCACTTGCCACTAATTCCTCCGTTTAGGGTAAATTTATAACATCTGGAAAGCGACTTCAAAAGCGCTATTATTTTTGTTTGGGAAGTGGTAGTCTTGAGAAAATTAAGCATCCCGATTAGAAAGAAGAAAGAAAGGTGTAGTCTTGCTCTCATAATTTCAAGGGTGAAATATTTGTGTCAAGTGATTAAGATAACCAAATAAAACATTGGAAGGTCATCAATTGGATCACAAGAAGCTAATAGAATTACCAAGAAGATGCAATAGCTTTTCACCTAAGATTGAAAATGTTGATTAATATTGACCTCTTGTAGATCCTTGTCAGTATCAAAAGCTTCCCTTATTTATCCTTTCAAAGGGTGTAAAGCTTGAAGCTGAATCTACTGGTACTGAACCTTTCAAACCAGAGCCAGCATCTCAGGAACACCAGCTACGGTAGTTGCACAGCCGAACACCACACCTCAACCAATTGAGACTTCTTGTACTTTCAACCACAATGAAAGAGCTTAGATCAAGTAGTTTATCTAGTTGCACTGATTGAGACAGATCAATCAATTATTATTTGCAGGCTTTAGTAAAAAAGACTAATTAATTCCTTTTTCGAAAAGTTAAAGAGCACCAAAAAGCATGTAATGTTAATAAGCAACGATTCAATCATTTCATGAGAGTTGCAAGCATATATATCCAGAAGTTGTCATCAGGAGTTGGTGTCTAAGCTGGACAAAAAAGAAGGAAGAGGGTTATGATAATCTGATTGGAAATACTAAGAGACAAATTGATTCTAGATGAATGATATATACCATGTCCTGATCTTGATTTAATGGCTGAATTCCAACCACAAGCAATCCCTTCCACTTGTTAGTCATACAAACAATTAGAGTAACGGGGTCTTCAAGATATTCACCTATGTGCACAAAGTGTTATGACACTTAATCTAACAGCATGTATTAAGAGACAAATTGATTCTAGATGAATGATACCCATGTCATAGCCTGATCTTGATTTAATGGCTGAATTCCATCTACAGCAATCCCTTCCACTTGTTAGTCATACATACAATTAGAGTAACTGGGTCTTCAAGATACTAACCTATGTGCATCATTAATTTTACTATTTGATGATGGAACCTATCATCTACAAACCGAACGTTAAATTAGATCAGCTAATCACGTGGTTTAATGCTAATTGCTATATATTACGAACTCTATTTTACACTCCCCCTTTTTTATTAAACATGTTACATGACTCACCAAGTCAAGTAAGCGAAAATGTTCTTTGATAATAGAAACCCATTTTTTGGTCTTAATTGAATACCTAGGATTTACACCACAAGCCTTTCTTATTTTCCAAATTCCAATCTCGTTAACATTAGATGAGGATCTGAGTCTAAAAATTCAAAAATATTGAAAGATTATGGGATGTTAAATTAGTAAATTTACTCCCATTCTTTTATAATCTAAGATTATGTTCATGGTCCTAAACTAGTAGGAAAATTTTTGATATATATACAAATACATATATATAGCCAAAAAAACTCAACTTAATGTCTTTTAAAGGCTTATTAGATTCACTTAAAAGATCATCATCTAAAAGCATCAAATAAATTCCACATCCAACTCTCTCACTATCATCGATTAAAATAAACTAACATCATCAATTAAGGTGATGCCTGTTAGTTTACATCTTTACAGCCAATCAGCTGGTTACAATTTGATATATGACATTATTGTTTAATTAATAAAATGCATTCTTTATCTTTATGTATTAAGTTAATTACATTTGATGTTTTATACTAAAGGTAAAATTCCTAGAATAATTATTGTTTAAATTATGATATTCAATTTATATTTATCTATTATTTCTAAATATTAAGTTGTAGTTTCATTAAGACAAGAGACTGATGAAATGGTAAAACTATCATACATTATGTTTCTTTTTTATGGAGAAAGCAATTGATCTCATATGGAGATATTTAAACTAATGTTTAGATGCTTATTAGAGAATAAGTCACTGAACTAACTCGACTATGAGAATCCCTAATGAAATATTACTTATATGTTTGTTAATTCCTTATAATGATGATTGTATAATTGATCATTAGACTTGAGATTATTAAAAGTATCTCATATAGGAATTATTGTATTTTGATGTTATTTATGAACTATCCTAGGATAATTCAGTCGATAGTAATTGGATGCATTATAAACTATATGGAGATATTTGAATAAGTTAATAAAGAATTCATCACTATAAAGTAATTAGAAAAATGTTCTATTGTTATTGATTAGTAGTAATTTATAAAATTTTCTATTCAGAGTGAACTGACATTTGAAAAGCAATTTTCAAATATCAATTATAAATCAATTACTAATTAGCAAGGATGAATATAATTGGATACAAAAGAGTAGACATTATATTCATACTCTGTCCAATTGAAACATTAAATGATGAAAGGATTAAATTATACATCATAACCATACAAAGATAAGTTAAGTCAAACTCTGACATTTCTGATATTTGAGTGATCATGACATAATGCTAGAAGTTAATCTTAATCTATGATTATAAATTATTTAATTGAAGAATTAAAGATAAATTAAAAGTATTTTTATTTTCTTATTATAATTATGAATTAGAGTTAGAATTTATAATCATTGTCAATACATTAAGAACCTAATGTGTCTCACATATAGAGTAGTTTAAAAGAGTAAAATCAATTTCAATTAAGTTGGACTTAATTATAAAATTTGAAAAATTTTAGGAATGAAATATGAGATATTTGATTTTATTAAAAGTGAATTAATTATAATTGTAGTTAGACTTTAATTATAATTGATATATTTAATTTTAATAGAAATTTATTTGATTATAAAATTTGAAAAACTTTAGGAGCAAATATGAGATATTTGATTTTATTAAAATAAAAATAATTATAATTAAAGTTTGACTTTAATTGTAATTGAGGTGTTTAATTTTAATAAAAATTATAAGACGTTGATGCTTTTCCTATAAACAGGAAATTAGCATAAGGGAGCTAACACTCTTGCCTTTTCTTCTAAAGAAGAGAAAACTACTATGTAGATATCATTAGAGGTTGAGCGCATAAACAACTCATGATTGACACATCAAAAAGCTTTCAAAGCAATTCAGTAAGAGATCGAATCAGGTATAATTTTATATTTTATGATTTAATTTAATTATTCAAGTTATTTAATTATCGAGATCTAATCAAAAAATTGTAAAAATTTTATTTTTCAACTACGCACATGATTTGATCATGCTTCGCTCCAACAACACCTACTTTTGGTGCTTGCTAATTGTGGCATTGAAGTTCGGTTGTAAAATTTGATGTTTGCAAGTGTCAACTCATGCATTGTCTAGAAGCTAGTAAAAAGGCAACTCGGATCCATGCAAAAGCATTAGAAGTGCTTTTCAAAGATTGGTCTCTTTCCCTTACACAATCTAGCTATATCACAAACATTAACCACCACCTTGATAATATTCGTAACATTTACTAAAGATATCAAACTAGGCTGAAAGACTAATGATAAAACATTAAGAAAATGATTTTTAATCCTTATTTACTTGGATTCTTTCAAGATGCCTACTCTACCATGAAAATTATCAAAATAACTACAAAATAATCATATTGTAACTATTTACATTTCCCTTTTTGCTACCTTCTAATGCAAAGGTTCAATTTCAATCACTAGAATTAATTCCTTATCTAATAGTTGATCCACGAACTTACATGTTAAGAGCATAACATGAATCATTATTGAGACTTTAGATCCTTCGTGCGATAACACGTGGGAATCTTTCTTTTTCTTTATTTTAGAATAACTCTTCACACAAATTTATACCTAACAAACTACAAAAGGGCGTTCAAATTAATATTTCATAACTCGAAACGCCAACAATATCCAATGTTGGGATCAAGTAAGTAATTAGCTCTATTTCCAGTTTGCTATGAAAAATGCAAATCCTTTTTTATTTCTATTTAAAAAATTTTTTTGAGTAGTTGAGTTGCGCTACTCTCATTGAATGTCCGAAACCGCGGGTGAGTTTATGTGAATGATCATTACTTACTTATCCTTCACATCATTATTTACTTATCCTTCAAATCATTGATCATTGTCACAATAGTTAGAATTGGTGGGCATAGTTTTGCACACTGTGATTCACAAAATAAAAGATATGGCCTGAATTTTTGATAGTTCAAAAAAGAAGAGCAATGTCTTTCAATTATACCTACTAATTCAAAGGGGATTGATTTACAATTGTGAAGATACATGTGTATGCGTATGTTGCTCCTTATAATAATTCAAATGGGAATTTAAAGAGGTATAATTAATTAAGGGTGCCAACTTT
>JANZLF010000001.1:14571851-14582107 GCA_026546835.1 Erythroxylum foetidum | reverse complement strand
CTACCAATTGTCAACTAGCAATATTTGACTTTCTTGTAGCCACCAACCAAAGCCTTCTTCTTTGACAAGGCAACCAAGTGGAGGGGCCAATTCACATGCAACACGCTTGCATTTTATAAGAAGACTTTATAACCCTTAACCGTGAACTTATCGTATTAAGAAAAACGGGGGGAAAAAGGATAGAGAGTTTAGGAGGAAGATGGAACTAAGGGTAAAGGGAGAAATTGGCCTTAGAGGATTATAGGGGATATTTTCATGACAGAGGAGTAGGAAGGAGATTCTCGTTGGTATGGTGTGGTTAATTGATCCATAGTGACGTAAATTAATGATTTTCTAATTTTTAAAATTTCAAATTTTGCTTAAATTGAAATTTTCAATTTGTATAGAATCCACTATTATTAAATTGATGATTTAATACATAAATAGGTATTCACCAAGGTGTTGGCGACTGAGGAGTGTAGGAAGACAAGATATTCATGATAGAGGAGTAGGAGGAACACTTTCATGACAATAGACATATATTGGTTGATAGTGAGATAAGTTAACAATTTTTTTAGTTTATAGGGCTACATTTCTTATATAAATTGAAACTTTTAGTTTGAATGAATGTTTTTCTTATTAATTTAGGGATTTGCCGCATAATTAGGGTGAATAATTTATTCCCCATTTAATTCTTATTTTATTAGAATTTGAAATCGCATTTAAAAAGGAAGGGTTGATTTTTTTTTTCAAACTTTACTCAATTTTGCAATTATAGCTCAAACTTCAAAAAGTGAAAATAAAATGCTCAAACTTTTAATTTTTTTCAATGCTAGCCTAACATTAGAAACCCTAACTATTAATATACTTCATCCAAAATTAACACAACAAATGAAAATTAATGTAATGATGTTGTTATAAAAAATTAAATCCCTAAATCAATTTATAGAGCCTTCCTTCATTATCTGTTTATTCTCTCAACACCCTCAGGCCTTTGTTTTCTGTTTGTTCTTTCGACGCTCCAAACTACTCTCACATTATAACGTACTATACCAGTAAGCTCTTCATTTTTAATTTATTCTCCCGATACCCTCAATGTGAGAAATCAGGGTTACGTAATTTGAAAATCAAAAGGTAAAGACATCCAGAGAACAAATTGAAAATGAAAGAAAAAAACTAAAATCAAAGTGTGAGGTCATTGAGGCTAACTAATTTAATTTAGGTCAACAAACTTAACAGAGACACTAACGTCGGGCTAGAATTGAAAAAGTTAAAAATTTAAGCATTTTATTGCCATTTTTTAAAGTTTAGGTTATAATTGAAAAATTAAACAAAGTTTATGCTTTTTTTTGTAATTAACCCAAAAAAGGAATTATGTTTCATTATGGGGAGAAATTGATAGAAATAATTCATTTTAATACATTGGTTGTAGTAAATTATTAGTTGAAGGTATTAACTCAAACAAGTTATATTGGTTTAGTATCAAGGAGATTGCTAAGTATAATCTGTATGATAGATTAGATAAAGTGTATTAGAGGCAACTAAATAAACACAAAAAAGGCGGGTTGATTGAGACTTAGATGATTAAAAAACATGATTTGATTTATATTGTTGAAAAGCATAGAAGAGTGGAGGTTTATTTTGAAGGTGGGTATAAGAAGAGAAAGCCTCAAAAGCAAATAATGTAGATGATGATGATGATAACATAGATCCAACAAATATTAAGGAAGAAGATAATCATTACATAAAGGATGGAATGCTTGTTTTAGGAATAAGTGCTATAGATGATATAATAAAAATTAAAGAAAAATATTCTAGTATTAAATGACAATGATGATATAAGTGTGCCTATTGAAGATATGTATGTTGAGCATAAAATTTTGAATAATGTGTATGATGATGAGGTTGATGTTTTGAATTCAGAGCCTAAATTTGAAAATTCTGAGCTTGAGATGTTGCTATTAAGCATGATGATATTAATATTGTGCATGATATGTATAATGAAGAAGATGTGCCTAATGCTTCTGCTGATCAAAATGTGCCTAATGAGGATGTGCATAGTGCTTCTACTGAAAATGATGATAGTGATAATGATCTGGTAACTGATTTGGAAAGTGAAAGTGAACGAGATGATGATAAGCTCCAAGTTATCACATCAAAATATAAAGAGAGGAAGTCCAAGAAAAGAAATAAAGGAACTATGAATAATGATTTGAAAATCATGAAAGTGAAAAAGGGCATGAACATAACTAAGAGGATCCTGTTGTTGAAAAAGATAATGAGTATATTAAAAGTGATGGCCCGAGTCAATACTATACAAGTTTAGATGAAGATGCTAATAATGCATAAAGAAAAGGTAAATGTAAAAACCTATATTATAATCCAATTTCTAATATTTCTGCTTGGGATGTAGGTTTGAAGTTTAAAGATGCAAAAGAATTTAAGTTGGGAATCCTTTTGCTCAAGAGACAGAAGAGGGCCATTATGTGGGCAATTATAACAGACAACGAGGGGACCTACATTCTAATACCTACAACCCAGCGTGGAGAAATCATTTAAATTTCTCTTGGTGGAATGATCAGGTGGCATATCCACAATCATCCAATGTTCAGAGACAACCACCTCCAAGTTTCAAGGCTCCTAATGTTGTGTCAATAGAGAAATATAATCTTTAAGAGCGAATCTCAAAGTACATTTCCACTACTGAGGTTAGAATGCAGAATCAAGAATCTTCTATAAGACATTTGGAGAATCAGATGAGCCAGATTGCAAGTTTGTTGAAGGAAAGAACTTCGGGTTCATTGCTTAGCACTACTGAGGCCAACCCAAGAGAATGTGCAAAGGCAATTTTATTGAGGAGTGGTAAACAGCTTGAAGAAGTTAAGGAGAAGCAGAAGGATAAAGAAGTGGAAAAGAGTGAAGAAGAAGAGAGTCAGGAAAGTGTCAAGGAGGCCAAGGAAGCATTAGTTGAAAAGGAGGATCATCCAAGATTATTTGCTGACCCTATCACACATCCGCTAAGACCTCGAATTCCTTATCCTCAAAGGTTGAAAGGTACGCAATTAGATAAGCAATTTGATCGTTTTCTCGAGATATTTAAAAAAGTTGCATATAAACATTCCTTTTGTTGAGGCCATAGCGCAGATGCCTTCTTATGCTAAGTTTTTAAAAGAAATTTTGTCTAATAGGAGGAGGCTTGAGGAGTACGCCACGATAAAGCTGAATGACAAATGTTCGGCCATATTTTCTAGAAAGCTACCACCGAAGCTTAAGGATCCAGAGAGTTTTACTATTCCTTGTGTTATTGGTGATTTACATATATATAGGGCTTTAATAGATTTGGATGCGAGCATTAACTTAATGACTCTTTCTGTTTTTAGGAAGTTAGGATTGACGAAGCCCAAACTCACAACTATTTCACTTCAGCTGGTAGATAGTTCAATCACTTATCCGAGGGGAATCATTGAGGATGTATTAGTCAAGGTCAAGAAGTTTATCTTCCCGGTGGATTTCTAAGTCCTTCACATGAAGGAAAATATAGACATCCCCATCATTCTTGGGAGACCTTTCAAATCAATCAATTCTTGATTGTCTGAGTAATTTTTCATCATTTAATTTAATTGTCTTGAGTGTTGGATTTCCCTTGAGTACGATATCCGATTTTTACTGTTTTATATTACGTTTTTGTTGATGGGGTGCGCTTGCCTCAAATTGGTCTAGGTAGAATTTAATTGTTTTGTTTAGCTCGCAACAAGCATATTGCACAAACTAAATCTTCTGGCAAAGTCAAGGTTGAAAGAGAAAGTTTAAGGTTATTTTGATAAAAAATAATAAAAGTTGTAGGACTTCTGTGTACCTCGCACCTAAGTTGAAGGACCAATTTGAGTTTTTTTTCCTAAATTATTTATCATTAAATTTTGAGGTTTAGTGGGACGGCAAAGTTTAGCTTCTTCTCGTGATTTTAGGTAATGAACCATCTTTCATTTGTAAATTTCATTGTGGATATAGAACAATCGAACTGCCATTGGGTTCAGGGTATTTGTGTTCTTGAGACTAGTAACCAAAAGTTCTGAAACTCGTCTTGTTTGAAGCCATGGTTATGGTGGATTTCACTTCACCGCCCTCCTCCACGGTTAGTTGTCCTGCACTAAAATTTCAATACAATATCCATATAAAACAATCAGAATAAAGGATTTTCTGAAGAAAAATCCACAGTATTCAAGGAGAGACATTCCCATCAAAGAAAATATCTTGAAGTTATGGTATATTTATAGAAAATAGCCATGACATTTACATGGGGAGGTCTTACAAACCATCCTCCAGGCTAATTAAGAGTGATTGGTTCGGGCCCGCACGAGTAGCTTGGTTGGCAAACTAACATGGTCAATTGGAGCAAGGTCCTAGGTTCGACTCCTGGCAACAACAGGAGGCAGTGGACCGCATTGTTAGGGGGTTGACCAAGATTAAACCGTGATTCAATCCCCCAGCAGTAATTGGGCCTACGACTGGGGGCCCTTGGGGTTGGGGATCAACCTTTTGGAGCAAGGAGTGATTGGTTCGAGTGTCCTAAATATATGTGGCATACCATCTATTTTAGACTTTAATTAACCTTAAGATTTTCAACAGCGAACATTATATCTATAAGTTGATATGAAAATACATCTGACGCATATAGAAAGTAGGCAATTGCAAAAAATCTCTACATCATGGTTCATGGGCAAAAATGTGATTGTGAAGCATAATTTAGAAATTTGTTCAAGGATTTAAAGTCAACATCAGAAAACATATATAATATAGCCAATACCTTATTACACATTGATATGCCCCCAATTGGAAGTTTCAAGCTGCACTGAATAATAATATAATCAACTTTCACGATAACTCAGAATTGGCCGATACATGATAGGCGTTATACGAGATAGAGTTGGTAACCAGCATCTGAATTTTCTTTAGACGACTCTCTCTCTCTCAATATATATGTAAACTGCCCCAATCCTACGCTTAACCACATCAGTCTGCCCTCGCCAACATAAGATGCATCTTTTTAAATTGACAAATACCTTTTATTATCTACTTTTATCTGCCAATCTTGTTCTTCACACAGTTCTTGGTATCGATCCTATTAACGTTGTATGTTCAGGTGCTACATTTAGTCCCCGAGACCGGTTCGAATCAAACCTGAACAGCCTTATTATTTGGCTATCCTCTTCTGCCCCTCGTACAGGTTTTGCTAAAAATTCGATGGGCCAAAAGTCCTCAGACCAGGTACAAGGCCTTGCTCTTTGTACGGGAGACATCAGAAACCAGAGCTGCCAAACATGTCTCGAGACAGCAAGTAGCGAGATCCGCAGCCGCTGTCCTTCAGACAAAGCAGCATCAATTTGGTACGATAATTGCATGTTGAAGTACTCCAACGTCAAGTTTTTAGGCCGTATTGATCGCCGTTACTTCTTCAGCCAATGTAACACTGAAAAAGTGAAAAACCATGCCACAAACTTTAGACGAAAGAGAGCAAGGCTACTTCGTCTAATGACCTCGCAGGCTTTCTTTCACACTACCCTTTACGGAGTTGGAGGCATAAGCCTGGGAAAAAGTTCAATCAAGATCTATGCGTTGGCTCAGTGCACCAGGGACATTTCAGGCTATCGTTGCAAGAAGTGTCTAAGACATTTGACTCGTTACATTATTCGTACATGTTGGCGTAATATCGGTGGGAAGGTTTATAATGGAAGTTGCAGCGTTAGATTTGAAAAGTACTCCTTTGCAAGTATTGGAAAATGAATTAGGAAGAAACGAGATTGAAAGCAAATCTTGTTAAGGATCTAGTTTGCCCCATCACAAAATAAAACTTTTTCATTGAGGTTTAAGTACATGTGATAGTTCCAATAATGATGTTGCATGAATCTGAATTTCATGGCTTACGAAATTTCTTAGTTAGGTGTCCAAGAAAAATTTTTCCATACAAGTTTGAGCTTTAAGTTATTACCAATTAGCATCCTTTATGCATAATTGTCTCATTTAATTTATATACGCAAAAGACTCTTAGACAAAGTTGCGAATACCATATCAGATCTAATACGGATTGGGTTTTGGTACAGTACTGTATCAGTACAGGTCAATACTGGGTATTGTTTCGGATAATTTTTTAAATTTATGAAAGAGTCGTTAAATTTTTTTAGAAATTTTAAAATAGTCCATTGTCATATTAAACTGTTTTAATGTATACTTTATAAGTTTACATCAACTATGTTTTCAAAAATTATAATAATAAATAATAATTACAATTAATATGAAATAACAATAATTTTCAGATATTTCACATACAAATAATAACCACAATAATATGAAAAAAGATAATTATCGTCATACAAATATAAAATTAAGAATAATACATTTGCAATTTCATTATATAATAGATAACAATTACATCAAAATATCCAATAAAAATAATAATAAAAATCCTTAACTCACAAACTATTACAATTTACGACAAAAGTTGGTACTGAGGAACTAACCAAGTAGAAGTGAAACATGTAACAAAAACATTCACAATTACATTACATAAATATATTTTAACATTTGCATCAAATATAGTAAAATTAAAAGAAACGGAAAGTAAAAACCTGGAACTTCATTCAATCGTCTACGGAAGGATACCTGCTATAATTACATTGTCGCCAGTTATCATTAGGTATAAAATCCTTATCATTAAGAGGAGTCTCATTATCATCATCATTCAAGTTCAATGCATCGAATGACTTGTTAATGCTTTTCCATCCAATATTATCTTTCAAGTCATTCGCATCTATCAAATTCGATTCCTTAGAAACCCAATCTGTCAAAAAATCGATATTATCAATAAAAATGAGATATGTTAAACTACTTATGTTATTAAGACTCTTAATAAATAATAACATTTAATTATTAGAAAATTATAAGAAATTATATCGAAATTAATAATGATAATAACTTACATTTTCTAAAGCTTTAAATTATAATGAACGAATACCAAGTCATTTAATCTTTTGTGCTCAAATCTATTCCTTTTTTGGAACGGATGAATTCAAACATGCTTCAATTCCGTTCATAACCTGTTGCACTCATACATTGACTTAAAATCTGAATTGCAAACCTTTACAATTCTGGAACACCACTTTTGAATTGATCCACCATAAAAATTGTAGGTTGTAAGATAACAAAAGTAATGTTATAAACAAAATAAAGTGATAATTAATTTTTAACAAATAAAAAAAGGAAACAGCTATACTTGGAGAAAATTTTTCTCTTTGTTGAATAACAATCGACAATCCAAAATTCCCACCACACTCCTTATAAAACTTCATTTGTGAGCTCAAGAGATCTTGCATCATTTCATAGTCAAAAATTATTATAATAGTGAATAATATTCCTTTACTAACTTCAATTTTTTTGTAAAATTCAGTCTAAAATATGCACTCGAATTCAAAAACACCCTAGTTGCAAACAATAAAGAAGATAGTTGCCTTTTCTATCTCTCGTTGATGATTGCAAGATACGGTGTGTATAAAGAAGGCCTATGTTTCCGATTGGCCTTCCTTGGCCCTTTCCATAGCATAAAAAATATATCATATTACTGCCTTTTCTTCACTATTTGCTCAGTGAAGTACCCTCACTAGAGGCTCACAAACTCAGATATCGAATTGACATTGAGAAAAAAATTCTCTATCTTCTAGTATAATTTTAAAAACCTCCACTTCAACATTAGACTTGACATGCTGAGATGTAACCCACTTATCAATTGTAAGCATTTGTATTAGCTATTTCTTCATCGTAACAAAAGAATAAAGTGATAAGAAATTTGTTGCAAATCTCATCACAGTAGGACAACATAAATTCCTATCATTGGTAAATTCCTTTCTCATTAAATTCAACACCCATGCATGATTATAGATGAACTTGGTCACCTTTTCAACTTTCTATATAGTCTTACCAATAATAGGAAAATACTTAGGATCTCCTATATTTTCTAACATTAGGTCAATGCAATGTCTAGTGTAAGGAGTCTAAAAAAATTATACTCATTTTGTAACTTTTTTCCTCTTGATTTATAAGAAAAATCATTGTTAGCAATGAACTAAACAATATTTTGTGGCCCTACTTCATTCACAACTTCATCAAATATCTCAACAAAGTATCAGCATTTCTAATCAAGTCAGATGCTCAATAGACTTCAAAAATATTGAGCCGTTTGCAGAATAAACCAAAACATTAATAATATGCTCTTGTCTCCAATTTGTCTTATCATCACACAAGATTGAACACCTAAATGTACCCCAATTCACTCTTCTTTCTATCAAATAACTTTTAATTTTAGAAACTGAATAACTCAAAAGTTTACTTCTTAAGTCATCAATCGAAGGAGCTTTGTATCCCGAATCGTAAGAGGCTATTGCATCCATTATAGGTTGATAATAATAAGACTGAGAAACATTGAATGATGAATATGGATTATACCACCATCTAGCTACTACTATATCTACATTGTGAGCTGCATCTCTTTGCACTACGAATTGAAAGTTGGGCTCCAGGAGTTGTTCATGGTACAAAAAAACTAGTCATCTACTTTCTTCTTTTCCTCACATCAAGTCCAGGTGTAACATTCACTTTTTCCTAGGCCTGGGATGGAACACTATCACTATTACCTTTAACATTTTCATAATCACCACGAAAACCAACAAGTGAAATTCCGCTACCAATTTCTAAATTCAACATTTCCATTTTATCTTTCTTATATTGATATTCTTCAAGCAATGTTTTCATTTGCTACTTCACATTATAATTTACTTTCTTATGGGATTTTACATCTCCCTTAACCCCAGCTAAATGCTTTTTCAATCGGGTGATTCCTTCACCTTTCAAATGCTTGTTACAAAACAAGCAAATTGTTTATACGTAGGACCAAGTAGCATCAGCCCAAACTGGGTCGTTATATCTTCCTAAAGCAGTTTGTTTAGGAGTACTTGAACTTCCTACCAATTCATTTGTAACAATAAATAAAGATATTATTTTGTAAGAAATTAATCCTTTAGTAGTTTCATCAACAAAATTAGCAGTGCTAAGTTCTTCATGAGGCAATGCAACATAAACAATGTCTTTATATTTAGCCTAAAGAAGTAAATATTCATAAAACTAGAGTAAATTTTAGAAATAGAGAGACTTTACTATTGGAGAGTAGTAAATTCATACTAAATTTAAAATTGACATCTAGTGTTATGCTTTGTAGTCTTGAAGGTTCAAAGATTTAAGATGATGGCTCAACGAATCCAAAAATCCAAGTCATGACTTAAACATCCTTAACTTCACTTAGCATGTTCATATTTATTTTTGTTTTTTCAAGAAAATGATTATTGCCATTAACATATCTTCATAAATCCTTACCTTTAACAAATATCTTGAAATGGAATGCATAAGCTGAGTAATTTTTTCATTGGGATGAATAAAGAAACTTTCATACTTATACAAAGACATAGTGCCATGGTACTATAGATGAGATAAAAATGGGATAATAAGAAAATAAGATTTTGAATATGTAAAGACTATGAGATGGACTAATTTTGGGACAAATAAAGGGGAGTATGTAGAGACTTGATGAGATGGATTGATTTTGGGATTAAGACAACTTAGTGATGTAAATTTTACCTTTTTTCCTAATTTACTACAATAATTACAATTTAAAAACCTCTTCTTTGACTCTTCCACAATACCACAACCAAATTATTATTATACTCAACTAATTATTTACCCAATATCCAAATACCATTACAATAATTTTAAGAATATGTCAATTAATTATTTACTATAAAGTCTTTACATTCTTGGTTTAAGGTTTTAATTTAAGTTCAAACTTTCTAACTTTTAATTCATGCATGTCATACATTTCAATGATAAAAAAATTTAAGATAAATCTCACATAAACCAAACCACAACTAACGAACCAAACTCATTTTATTCAACTCCAATCTAGTATCCATCCAATGCTAATCACAAATCCAATTTATAATTTCATTCTAACTTCTAACACATTCACAATCATAAATGCAATTAAGCAGAAAAAATGAATTGAAAAGTGAAAACACACTAAAACAAATTCACAATCAGTTTTTGGGTTAGATTGGGTTTAGATCTATTATTATTCCAGATCTGGCATTTGCAAATGTGTGGATGTTGGACCCCGAACTTTTGATGAAAATTAGAAATATTAAAATGAATTTAAAATGAGAAAGAATTGGTGAGAATGA
>JANZLF010000001.1:14513370-14548242 GCA_026546835.1 Erythroxylum foetidum | reverse complement strand
ATATGCCATTTTTGGATGTGGGAAGTGAAAGATATGAATTGTTGAAGTTTGGATGTGGTTTAGGGTGAATTTATGGGGCAGAAACTCTGATTGAAATTTTGACCTTTTTAGAGGTTGAAACTGCTTTTAAGTTTTTCATAAAAGTTGTAGAATGTGTTTTTATCTTTCCATTGACATAAAGCATGAAATTTTTAGACAATGGAATAGGAAGTTATGATTTTTAGAAGTTATGTTACTGTTTAGGATGATATTTATGGGACAGATAATTTGAAGTAAATTTTGACCCCTATAGAGGTCAAATTTATTTTTGAGCTCTTCATAAAAATTGTAGAACTTTTTTTTCTCTTTCCATGGATATTAAATTTGAAAATTTTGGAGTTCTGAGTGAAAAGTTATGCATTTTAGAATTTTAGATGAAGAAAAGAAGAAAAAAAGAAAAAAAAGTCGTAGTTCACTATCGCAACCTGCTTGCGATCCCGAACTGGTCGCAGGCGACCAGGTCCGACCTGGGGCGGCCAGACCGGTTCGACCCGACCTGACCCTCTTCTATTCTTTTACTTCTAACTTTTTCATCCAGCCTCTGATTGACCTGATTTTTAAATCATTAGATTCCTAAGACATTCCTCTACCTCTCCACAAAAATTTGTAGGTTTTGATATTAATTTGGAAAAGATTGATTGAATCAAAGTGAGGGGATTGGTTAAAAGAGTATGAGTTAGATACTTTTCTGAACATATTTCAGTATTTTGGCGATATCTCGATATGTAGAGATCTAATTGAGTTGATTCTTACTTTAAAATAAACTAGAGACATGGATCTACAAGTTATCTAAAGGAATCGAATTTCAATTCAGTCCCTAAGATTTTCAATTTCTAAATCGAAGTTGGATATAGTGTTCAGTCTCGGATTAGTAAGAGCTGAAAGTGTTTTGGCCATAACTTATGCTCTAGTCATTCAAATGAGATGATTCTTGATTTGGATTAAACTAGAGAGATAAGGATACAAATTTTCTGATAAAATTGAGTTTTAATTCAGTCTTTAAGAGTATCAATTTTTGGATGGAAGTCAAGCGCAAGAAGAGTATAAGAATAGTCCAAAAATGTCTGGGGTATAACTTTTGGACTATTCAATCAAATTGAATGATTTTTTATGTCTTTAGAAAATTGATACAATGAGAAACAATTCTCTAGAAGGAAGTGTGAGCAAATTCCTTCAATTTGATGATTAGAAAATTTTCTTAAGTTAAGCATGATTTGAGATTTTGTTATATTTTATGATTTTGGAGAATTAATTAGCATGTTAATATGAGTAATTAGCATGTTAATGTAAGTAAGATCATAGGACTGGGATTAAATTGAATTAAAGTGGTAAGAATGCATGAGGGTCAAAAGTGGAAGGTCACTTAAGCCATTTAAGTTACAAGGCTTATATGAAAGCGTAAATTGGACTTTGCTCTTTCATTAATGGTGATCTTGCTTCTTAAGAAGGAAGCAAGCACGAAATTGTAAAGAAAGAACAAAAGAAAAGAGAGAAGAGAAGAGAATGTTCGATGGAGAAGAGGAAAGAAGAAAGAAAAAGGTTAGGGTTTGATTTTTCTTGGATTTCAAGAAGGATTTTTAAGTTGGTTCAAGAGGGAAAAAGAAAAAGGAGCATGAGAGCTTCCATTTGAGCCAAGAAATTTCTCTTTTGGTGAAAGATTAAGGTAAGAATAGGTTTGTGATTTGTTGGATTTATGAAAAGATTTTAGTTTAGATAGCTTAAGAGAAGTATGGGTTTAAGTTTTCTAAGATGAATTTTGGTGATTATATGTTATGAATTGCTAAATTTTGGAATTCCTATTGATTAGAGATTTTGTCTTAAATGAAGGAAATTAAGAGAGGCAATAGGAACAAGGAAAGAGGAGTGTGAACAACTTTCAAGCATGGAAATAAGGTGGGTACCGTGTTTATAATTTGAATTATGAGTCACTAATATATTTTCGAAAAATCAAGAAGATAAAATGTTTTTGAATTCATTGCTTTCGAATGATTTGATAAATTGCTACAATGGTTCAATTCATTATTTTTGAATGATTTGATAAATGTCTACAATTTTTGCATTACTTGTTTTTGAATGATTGAGAATTTCCTATGTGAATTTGATTGAAATTGTGAAATTTTGAATGAAAATGTGTTTGAAATATGGCATGCGTATGAAAACTAAGCTTTTGAAATGTGCCTTTGGGCAATCTGATTTCAAGTGTGAAAGAATGTTATGTGGGTTTGGTTAGGTCCCATAAGATGTCAAGTGCACTTGTCAAAAAAAGGCTTCTCTCGCCTGCCCGTTAGTGGCATTGGAGCTCCTTTGAGGACTCCCATAAGTTTATGGCTATACAGGACTGCTATGCAGAAATGTGTAGTACGTTTTGTTTATGGACCAAACCAAACTATTCTGATATGCTTATGTGCTCATGTGTGTTTATAAGTTTGATGCATACATGATTTGAAATTGCTCATGAATTATTTAATAAATTGAGAATTTTTTAGAAATAAATATTTGATGATTTTTACTGTGAAATTACTATGAAATGACAATGAGTTTTGAAAATAGTTTTTGCTTATTTTTCTATTATAAGCATGTTACCCACGGGTTGTAAAGCTCACCTCCCCCTTTCATTCCCATCTCCAGGTCACGAGCAGGAGATCGGATGAAAGAAAGTCAAGACATCCGTTTTTTTAATGTATATGATGTGTTTTTAAGTTAGATTGTTGTAAGAATAAGATCTAAGACATATGTTAAGAATTTTGGGGTTTTTGTATCTTTTGTATTTGGACTTTTGATATTGGTGATGTAACATGGCTTGGAATGCCATTAAAGTTTGTAAGCATTTATTTTAGGAAGTTAATGAGATATGGATTTGAAAGATAAATTTGTGTATGAGATATGGATTTGTGTATGGTTATGTCATATGAATTTGTATATGGATGAGATGAGTTGAATTCGAATATTTGTGTATGGATATGTCATATGAATTTGTATATGGATAAGATGAGTTGAATTCGAATGTAAGGTATCGGAAGAAGTTTTCCGTTTAGGTTGTTGAGTTTTGTATATAAATTTTGGGTATATATACGTGTGTGGGAGATTTTTATGGAAAAAGAAAGATAAGTGTTTTTTTTTTAAGATGAGATATGAGATATGATTGAATTGAAGGAATCATATAAATTGAGGCTTAAGTGGGATTGATAAAGTCCATTTGGCAATTGAAGTTGCTTTGAATGAGGGTGGATGAATCTCACATTTGGAATTGAAATTGCTTTGAATGATATTGAAAAAAACCGATTTGGATTGGTTTAGACCAAGTGTGTCTTTACAGTTTCCAACGTTTTTCTAAAGTATGCATTTTCAGATGTCGGAATTAAGAGTTTTGACCTTAAGCGTTTTGTTTTCTTTGATTCCGAGCCTTTCGATTTCTTTGGTTCCTTAAGCTTCCACTTCCTTTGGTTTCCACTTTTTGATTTCTTTAGTTTTCGCCCACGCTTTATGATTTCAAGATCTGTTTTTTGAAAAATTATGTACGCACTCTTTTTGTTTCCGAAAGGTTGGGTTCCAGAAACGGGACCCAACAAACATGGTGGTTGTTCAATTCTTTCATGTGATGAAGCAGTAACAACATATCTTTATTACAATGTAAGCTCAACTCTTTCAAGCATCTAATTAACCCTTTTGGAAATTTGTGAAATATAGATACAACTCTATGTCCTTTATCTTCTAATGCTCCTTTTAGTACTATCTTACTAAGTTCGTCAACACCCATATCATTTTTCCTTCTAATCTTGCCCTTAATACATTTGTTGTTGTCATTTATTTTCCAATAACCAACCATAATGAAATTCAAAATTTAGCAACATATACATTACAAATAAATTTAGTAGTAGTTTCCAAAAAACATATTAAAGACAATAAGATTGTAAAGCTCTCAAGAATTATTCACGGAAAAAAACATCTTTTCATCGATTGCACATTTTTAATTGAACATTCTCATTTGTACATTCTCATCCATAACTAAATTGTATACAGTGTACAAAAAGATGAGCTCTTCTTGTTTTATTAGAATTATTTAATATGTTAATAGATTGTTCTGATCCCTTAGACCTTAATCCCAAACTTAAAAAGATATATAAAAAACAAAATGTATATGGAATTATGAGTGGATATGAATGAGCATGTATATATAGTAAAGAAAGATATCTCATTACAATAAAGTAGACATTAAGCTACAATTTTTTTGCGACGTTCTAAAAATCGTCGCTAAAAATGACCATATTGCGATGATTCTAAAAATTGTCATTAAAACTAAGCCTTTAACAACTAATAATAAAAGCGTCATAAAAGGATCAACATTTGGTGATGAATAGCAAAAATCGTCCCCCAATAGTGAACATTTAGAAATCGTCACAAAATGGTATACATTGAGTGACGATTTTAATAATTCGTTGCTAAATTGACTTTTGGTTATGCTTTTCAAAAAGTGTCACCATAATTTGGTAAACCATTGGTGACGCTCTTCCAAAATTGTCACTAAATTTTGGAACCCAATCCAGAGACCGGATTTCAACCGAAAAACATAAGTGGACACGGAAAACGAACGAAAGTGAAATCATAAGAACAGAACATAAGGCGAAATCAAATCGGAGATTGACGGAATCAAACAAAGGAAGGAAAACAGAAAGACAAAACGGAAACAAAGAGGTGGAATCATATTGGAAACGAATCGAAATCAGAAAGTGAAATCAAAGTATACAAATACGAAATTGAATACATATCAAATCTTAACGGAAACAAAAACGAACGCATCAGAGCAAATCAAATACTGAGACAAAACGAAAGCTGATTCAAATCGAATCAAAACGAAAACGAAAGTCGGATCAAAGCGAAAGGCGAAACGAACTAAATGAATAATCGAATCGGAATCAAACAAATGATATAAAAAAAATGAAAGTGAATCGAATACGAATTTCTGACATCCGAAAACATAAACTTTAGAAAAACTATCGCATTGGAAACCTTAGACATTTAACCTATTTGAAACGGTGTAATTTTTTTTCTTCTTGTTTCTTTCATTTTCATTCCCTTCTCATTCAAAATCAAAACAAATAAATCCACTTTTAGGAAACTCATCCTTATACAAATTTCGACTTATATAAAGCTTCTTAACAAGTATACATATCTCAATAATCGACTTTTAACCAAAAACATATTCTTAGTTTATCTTTGCCATATAACCAATTTTCTTATCAAAAATTGGGCAATATAACGACTGCTTTTTAACTAACCCAAAACCTGTAAATGGTAAACACACTTCTATATCTCAGCCCAATCCCACAATCATCAACTTCCACGAACCTCCCGTCCGGAATCCCAAACACATTCTAATTCAATTCCCATTCATACACATATACAAATTCCTATTTCAATCAAACCCAAAACCAATCATATTTATAAACCATCACAATTCATATCCCATCATCATGCACATTCATCCATATCCATATATATCCAAATCACATTCATAACTCAATTCAATTTATATACAAAACCATTATGCACAATCCATAGCCAAAACATTTCCAATTCCATAACTCAAGTTCTTATACAATTTCATAATCCAAAATACATCATGAACTAAACGCTTGCAATACACTAATGGCATTCCAAGCCATATACCATTTTCAATAATCATAAACCAAAGTACACATGCATAATGATTCTAAATTTCTCAATAACATTCTAAACTTAACAATAATTCAATAGGAACTCATACAAATGAAAACCCTCATTTTCTTTCACCCGATCTTCTTCTCATCACCTCTGGATGGGAATGAAGGGGGGGTGAGCTTATTGATCGTGGATAACATGTTTATGAATCAAATGATAAGAAAAAACATTTTCAAACCTTATTTTCAGTTGATCAAACTATGACAGTAGGAAAACATCGAAGGTTTATTTCTCAAAACTTCTCAATTTCAAATCTTTCATAAACATTTATAAACAGTTTCCAAAACTATCATAGTTGAAAATCCCAATTTTTCATTCATCGAACTTCCAAACTTTTTTACAATTCATAATAAAAGCCGAAAATATGAAATGCATCACATATAAATGCACCACATTTACGGTCCTGTGCAGCCGTAAACGGAACGTACTACACCTTTTCGCATCACGGTCTAGTGTAGCCGTAACTTATGGGAGTCCGATATCTGAACTCTAGTGTCACTAGCGGGTAGTCGAGAGAAGGCTTTTAAAAAAAACGAGACAGTGCACTGACTCAATCTTAAGGGACCTAACCAAACCCATATAACACATACTCATGCTTGAGAAATTCGGATTGCCCGAAGCACATTTCGAAATCTTAATCTTTTATGTCATGTCATAATCGAAAATAAAGTCACACAATTTACAAACAAAAACTCACATAACAATTCTCAATTTTCCCAAAAAAGATTTCACACTTTGTAACATTTCAAACATTCAATCATCATGACACACTAGTTCACATATTAAAAATTTTCAATCAATTAAACACAATGAACGCAAATGAGTATTTCGACTTTATCAAATTATTCAAAATCCATTGAATAAACAATTTAAAACATTTATGAAAATTTGTCCGAAATAATTGTAGTATTTTCTTAAATCATTTGGAAACAATAACTTTGACAAAATTATAAATGATTCCAAAATCAATTGATTCAATCATTTGAAAAACAATCGCTTATAAAACCAACACATATAATTGGCTTATAATTTGAAAAATAAACACATCATCCACCTTATTTCCATGCTAGCAACTTGTCCAAGGCATCACTTTTTCCATTTCTTCTTTCTTTCCTCCAAATGAAAATTCCCTAAATCAAATTAACCCGAATTCAACTTCATAATTAGCATAATCCTCAAAATTAACTATAGGAAACCCATAATCATCATTTTTTCAAGCTATCTAAAGCATAAATTTTCAAAATCCCTAAATCACTAAAATTGGGCATAACCCTAATTAACATCATCCAAAATTAATCCAATGAACTCAAGCAATTCCCAAAATTGACTATGCAAATTGCATATCAACTTCTATATGTTGCACAATTCCTTGTATTTTCCTAAGTTCTTTAGTTTTGACTTTGAAGTTAGGTTTAAAATAATGTGCAGTAACATAGTGTCGAAGATCAGCATCAAGTTGCTTGATCTATGTTTTGTATGAATGGTACAGTTGTTGGATCTATTTAGAGACAATGTTACCTTTATGTTGAGTAGCATGAGTCTATTGACTGATTCCATCTAGCTTGAAATAAATTCTTCAAAGGACTTTATTCTATGCTACTGCATTTAATGTCTGCCAGTTTAAAAACTTCATTAGAAGGATTTGAGACCAGTGCTCCTTATGAAGTGATTCCTATAGCTCGAATATAAAAGCTAAAGATAACCCTAGTTATTTCATCTATACTCCTGTGTAGAAAAGGAAACTCTTCTTCGTATGGCTTAACTATCATACAAGGTATAGGAGTAGAAGTAATGATAGGAATTGCTTGCTTAGGTTGACAGGTAGAAGAATTCAGCATCTCACGAAGAGATCTAGATTTGGATATTTCTATGGATAAACCACTAGATTTGTTGGAATCATCTGGATCTGAATAATCCTTGTGTGGATGATACTATTGAGAAGGCATACAACAAGGTTTAGACTTTTTCTTCCTCCTTCATCATTTGGCATACCACTCATCATCATCATCACTGTATGATGCAGGTTCAAGACATACTTCACAGTCAAGTTTGCATATAGATGGGTCAACATCCCATACAAAGTGTCCACGATGATGGCTTACATAAACTGTATCTCCATTAGATTTAAAATAATGGATAAGAGGGCCAATTTACCTTCTTATGAGAAAATACGGGTTGGATAAAAAATAGCATCGAATGTAGAAGGTCCAGATGGATCTTCGTTGGGTCTTGGTTAGATGGACTTCACTATTCCATCTTTTAATATCTTTATAATCAAAGGAGTGGTTGTATAAAAATAGAGTCAATGAGGCACATGGAACACCTTTTGGTAATTAGTGATCTATTCAGTAGGCATCAACTTTTCGAGCTCCACAGTTGGTAATTGCTTCAGGATCTAGATGATAGTAGTCTGATCATTAGAATGATCACCAACCATATAAAGAGCATCTAAAGTATAATTTGAAAAGTTGAGGTCCAAAACATGATTCTGTAGATGATAGATCATCTAGTGAAGTAAACGGGCCTTGATGGCTGTAAGATCTTGATTTGTCCAATGATCTGAATTTGAACTTGCAGCTATTCAGACAAAATGTGATCATCCAACTTGATGTTGAAATTAGGTGCTATTTTCATAATAACACTTATATTGTTGAGACTAGTCAGCAAAGTACCAATCAAAGCATTTTCGTACGTTGTGTAGGTAGTGTTAAATAGAGATATCTTGGTTGTAACTGGTTTTCCCTTTCTTCCATGAAGTGTGAGAACAAGGCATATAGCTCCTACATATAAATGTGTATGGTTGTGATCACTCCATAGAGAGATCAATTCCTTTAGTATCTCAAGCTTTACGTATTGTTCTATTGTAATAGATCTAAGACCACACTATTCCAATATAGAACTTTAGATTATTTCTTTAACTTTTGGTCTAGATATAGACAAAATAGTACATATACTTCTTGTCTAAGAATGGTCATGAGAATAGATACTGTAAGAACCCAACAAAGGTAAAGAAGATTGATAAACACGATTTTCTATAGGAACATGGGTAATTTCAACTAGATTTTCAATACGATTAGATAAAACATGATGAGCATTAGAAGGTAGACTAGATATAAAGTTGAAGACATATGAATAGGGTCATTTGGTAGTGTTTCCATAACTGTTATGCTCTCTCCTTACTCACTCTTATCAAGAGACAATGTTACTGTCGGCCAAGATACGAAAGGTGGCTCTGATACCATACCGGGCAGCTTACACTTCATGCTTATCTAAGTTATTAACACAGAATCCACCCTGGACTTCAGATATTTTTCTTATTTCTCATTATAGATATCTTCTTCCTCTTCAACGAGGTATCTTCTTCTCAACCCCTTTATTTTTTCAAGCTCTTATAGCTCATCAAACCCTTTCTGCCATCACAAAGAAATACTTTCCTCCTATTGCTAGTATACCTACTAATGTTTCTGAAATTGCCTCACTTGCTCGTATGAGTTTGTTTTATTATCTGCATCATTTTCTCAGTGAAACTAACTCTCTTGGGAGTCCCACATTGTTCAACCTTAAAGCACCTTACCTTAATGTGACTTTTCTAAATGACCCCCTTTCTGAAAATACATTATCGTATCTTTGGACACTTTTTGCCCTCTATTCTTGTCACCTTATCCCCTCTTCAGCTCTACCAACATCTCTGTACATAAACAATGAAAGGTCTTTGTTATGGACATTTCTTGAGTAGTTTCAACCACTAGATCAATGGAAGCAACAATGTTCTATGGTTATTTCACAACATCTTCTATGGAAATCTACTCATTGTTTCTTCATCCTTCATCGTCCATATCTTCAATATATTGGTGCCCTTTCTATGGAACACCATGTCCATTTTTATCATACTTCATTACATTGGCCACGATATCAAGACAATATGCTCCAATCTCTTAGAGATTTTCTTAAAAAAAATCAATCATTTTTTTGATGCACTGATCATTTCTTCCTCTATTAGACCTTATCTATGTGAATTTATTCCTGGTGAACTAAAAGCACCAGATGTTGACATACCAGGTCCCAATAGCCCTCAATATAACATAGAAGAATCAGTTTTAGACCTTGCAGGACCTTTTTAGCCTCTTGACTCAGTCTTTCAAGATGCTCAAAACCCTAATGATGATAATTATAGTCCTAATGAAGATGACTTAAATCAATTCCTGCACAAATTTCACACATGTGAGCTCAATCACAGTAAGCAATAAAAGACATATCCAAATGATATTAACAGTTCTAGTAATCTAACCTCTCTGTCCAATTTACAATCATGGCATGAACCAGTACGTGAAAAATAATGTATTGGATTATATAGGACTCACCTTTTTAGGTGTTTTTCTTTTACGTCTTTTAATGAAAGAGAATCTTTGTAGCCCACAAACCACTACATAAGATTCTTTCTTATCATCATACTGTTTGTTTTTAGAAAGTTGTTTGCTTTTTTTAAGTTATTTTGTGAAAGGTATGATGATTGTACTTAAAGTTGCTTTTTTTTTTAAAGTTATTTGCATTCTTTTAAGTGTTTTACTTTTCTAACCTTGCTTCACTTATAAAAGTAAGGCACCTCTTCCATTGTAAGGAGGCAGGAGTTCAATGTTTGATTTCAATTAATATTAGTTTGTGTGTTTTCCATTTTCTCTATGTTCATCATCTCCTGAAAGCTTAAGTCTTGAGTAATGTTACTATTTGTCATTATATAGAGATAAGTACGCTCTAAACTCGTCTCTTATGAGGATCTTGTATATCAAAAAGTCTAAAATAGTTTATGACTGCATAAAACAATTTCACTATAAGATTAGAGTTTAACGGGGAAAGAGTGTACGTACTGTTGCAACTATTGTTTCAAAAAGAAAAAAGTTGTGAGAATGTAAGGTTCGTAAGAGGAAAGGTGAGAGTTGTGTGTCCGTGCAGAGAAAGGTTTTGTGTCTTAGCCATCATACCTGGAACTTACCAATAGTCATAAGGTTCTCACGTTATTCCACAATAGTCTACCAGACACTACAGTAGTCTACAATCCGATTTTGATTCGTCAATGGTTTGTTCAAAGGTGTTGTTTGCTTATCGCTCTTTTCCTTTGTGTCCTTCGGAGTCCCCGATGTAGTATGAAAAGGAAAAGAAAGAAGGTAAGAGTCGGTCGATAGGTCTTTGTCATTTTATAATTAATAGTTTTAGTTATAAATTATCTTTTGAGTGTTTGTTTTAGGAATAGATTGAGAGTGTTATTGATCGGGGGTTTCAACTCATACTCAATATTAAAATTTGGTGAAATAACTTATAGTCATTTTGTGATATAGTTGTCAATAACTTGGAAATTTTAAATTATTGTAAGTTTCTATTTAAAATTATGAGATTTAATTGTCAATTTAGCCCATAATTTTTCCTTCTAGAAGGCTTTTCACGTATATCTAATATATGATTTACTTTCTTATCATATATATTATTCGATTGTTTGTTCTTGTTATTGGGCCTTCTGAAATTTGTGAATTGCATTTCTTTGACGTTGTGCAAATTGTGAGTGGACCAACCAAGAGAAAAGTGATGGTCCTATCTTGTTCTTATCCTATTCCAAAGTGAATTGAAAACGTTGCACCACTTCCGTGTTAGAGCAGAGTTCGTACCATTACTGTTCCAAATATACCACAGTCATTTAAGAAGACTTTGACCCAATTCCAGTTGCGCAAAACCGACAGAAACTAACCAAGGCATTATTATCCCACATTGTCTGAATATTAGACTCCAATGGGAAGAGTTTAGAGAATCAAGTTAGCTTTCTTCTCCAACATCTATAATGCTCACGTCTATTCAAGATTCTTTTGTGTAATATTAGATGAACCCAAATTTCCATATATTGATGGGTTTGTCAGGGCATAAAAATATAACGCTGTGAAACGCCAAAGTTTCCAAATATATATGTTGATGCAGGTTCCGTCTCAAGTAAAGCAAGCCGGTCTCGTAGACAACAACTCTTAATTATATTTATTTTTATTCTTATTATTATTATTATTTTTTAATTGTATCCTAATTTTTTAAGAAGGTTTATTTTTAAATTTTTATTTTTTAATCTAAAAAAATAAATTAATAATAATACACAAATTAGTTTGAATGCGACATTTATGGTTGACAACTAAGAAATGGAAAAGAAAGGGAACGGCAAGTTTGGTAGTTGTTGAACCTAAAATATTTGGCTTCAACTTTCAACCCGCAGTCCATATACGGTTTTGGTGGCCAGTTAATATCCACAATCTTCGACCAATTTGGCCAACTTGGGAGTAAATAAGAAAGTGTGATGCAACACATTCAAATGTCTATGAAGTAAATATAAACTCTATTCATAATATGTATAAAGGACAAATTAGAAGGGAAGAATTGTTGAGAAAGAAAAAAGAGCTACGAGTTAACGTGCAACTTGAGAAGGAACGTGTCAAATTTGTGGTTTCATTGTCACCGTCATGAACGTGCTCAAAGCCTTTCAAGTCCATTTGACTATTAATCGAGAAGTACTTTTGCGATTTGCGGCCACATTCAACCCACACCGTCCTCTCATCTTGACCGACATCCTCAAGGCTCTTGCTGCTACATACTTTCCGCTAATTGCGTTTTAATACTTTTGCTTGCTTTTCAGGCATATAAGTAGTACCAAGCTTATTTATAACTTGATTCAGTAATTAGCAGTTTCAGGGAAAATAGTTAAAAGAACTCCTGATTTAATGATATAGCATCTAAATGTCTACAGTCTCCTTATAAAAAACGGCATCACGTGATTACATAGACTTATAGCCTGAGAATAGTCTTCTACTTTCAAACAAGTTTTTACTCGGAGATTCAATGAATGCGAATTTGAGGAAAGAAACATGGAGTATAGTACAAATTGAAATTAGGTGATTGAGTGAGCCGACTAGAATAATATGTTAAAAGCACAAATCAAGCAAAAAAAACAAAAAAGAAAAGAAAAAAATAGGTGGCGCAAGAGAGGTGGACCTGTGTGGCTCTAATGTGAGGCAGAATTGAAGTCATGGGAAAGTCTAGTTGTTGAATTAGAGAGAGCACGCCAAAAACTGAGTCTCCAACATGTGCTTCAGAAATAAGACTCGGACCAAAGATTTGGATCTCATCTTCGCCATTCTTTATTAATTAATTCTGGAAAAAAAAACATTTTCGTGTTGGTAATTGGTCGTTGTCTTACTTAGTCTTGGAGAAGGGACTGTTAAGCGCCTGACCAAAATAAAAAAGAGTTATTGGATAAAAGTAAAGAAGGTGACTGAGGAGATGACGTCATTTCTCTGACGCACACCAACTTCTTTTCTAACATGTTAACCAGTTCGTTTGTTTCTTTTGGTTTAATTTCTATTACATTTATTGTTTATGTATTTATATATAATCTTATGCCAAACTAAAATTTGAAGTATGACCTTAAAAAATTAGGATAAAAGCCATGAAGTTACAAATTACAATTATGTTGGTACTACAAACTGAAATGGATACATCCCCAACCCCAATTGTTCTTCACTGTCAGAAGAAGCTATTGAGGAAAAGGGAAGACCGACATTGTACGTGATGAGCCAACCAAGTTTGACAAATTTATTCAAGGTGGGGCTAAGAAAGACTAGAAGCAGTTGCCTTTTCAATTTTCTAGAAGTAGGCGTTGAACTTTCACTTAGTGACAGCCTCCCCAAAACCATATTCTATTTTTCAGCGTGCCAGAAATACTCTGCCTTTTCAATAATTAATTAATGTACGGCAAGCCAATCAGGATGTAAGTACTGACGCTTCTTTTCCCCTTTGAATCAATATTTTTATAAATATTGTCTTCGATGAATTATCCGTGATTTTAAACATTTTGGGTCATGCTAAACTAACATTCAATTGCTAGAAAATAATGGGTGAATTGATTGTATCTCAAAAGAGTTACATAAATAAACTTTCTTCACTAATTAATGGCAAGTGAAAATTTAGAACTTAAATTAGACCCTACAAAAAGATACAAGATGTTGAGAAATAACTTGCACATAATTATAAAACTAACATAATGGAGCTCCTAAAGCTATATTTGGTTAAATGTAAAGTTTTGAATAAAATGGAATGATTTATAATTGATGTAATATTAGAAAATTATTCTTTGAGAGAGGTAAAAAGGTTTATAATATAATATAGTAAAATGTTGTTTGGAAGAAGAGTCTATAATGTAATATAGTAAAATATTGTTTAGTATTTTATATTTCATTCTAAACCTTTCAAATTGAAGATTACTTAATTTTATTGTTTAGGATGGAACGTGAAACTTTTCTTTTCTATCTTATTCCATTTCATTCTATTATAAGTCCTCCTAAACGATAATATAATGGAGCTCCTAAAGCTATATTTGATTAGATGTAAGGTTTTCAATATAATGGAATGATTTATAATTGATATAATATTAGAAAATTATTGTTTGAGAGAGGTAGAAAGGTTTATAATGTAATATATGTTGTAAAAATCGACCGAATTAGAGCGGGCTCGCAGCTAAATAGGATTGAGGGGAATAGTAATGAACACACAGATTTTACATGAAAATCTCTCAAATTACGGTGAAAAGGATACAAGACTTTTACTACTGAGAAAATTGGAGAATTATAAAGAAAAACTAGATCAAAAAATATACAGAATATTTTTGTTTCTCTCTTTCTCTCTCACCTCTCTTTCTCTTTATTTCTGCTCTGTTTGCTACTGCTTCTCCTCTTCATCTCTTGCCTATTTATAGGCAGGAGAGCATGTAGGATGGCTGGCCATTTGGCTAGCTATCCCCTTAAAATTGTCAAAGATGGTAGGCACAACGGTGCCTACCATTGCTTTGTCAATTTGGGTAGGCACCAAAAATGGTGCCTATCTTTTTGACAATATATATAGTGAAATGCTATTTGGAAGAAGAGTTTATAATGTAATATAGTAAAATATTGTTTAGCATTTTATATTTCATTCTAAACCGTTCAAATCGAAGATTACTTATTTTACTGTTTAGGATGGAACGTGATGTAATGTGAAACTCTCCTCTTCTATCTTATTCCATTTCATTATATTATAAGTCCTCCTCCTAAACAATGAAATAATATTACATTTCATTTTATTCCATTAATAAACACCCGACCAACACATAGCCTAAAAGAAGAGGAAAAAATGTTTTAAAGTTATTTTCTATTCACTTTTAAATTTTAATAAAAGTCCATATATTCAATACATGAAATTAAAAAAAATAAATTTTCAAAAGTCAAATAACTCTTAAAATACTTATTTAGTCAAGTAGCTTGGCGTTCCTCCAAACGACTCAAATCTTGTATATATCTTGTGAAAAACTTTAGGAAAAAATTAACGAATTATATCCTACAAGTAAAATAAGCAAGGAAATAATACATATAAATTTAATGTAGTTCACCTTTTAATTTGGGCTATGTTAATAGATCAAACTTCGAATAAATCTTCCACTAATAAAAAATTAACAGGTGCAAAGAGTGAAAAATGATAAGATCAAAAGTAGTATTTGCAAACAAAGTGTTTCCCAATTTTATTATCCTTAAGATAATTCCTCGCTACTTTTTCACTTACCATTTTAGGAAAACATTTCCTAAAAATAACCCAAAAATTACTCTCTCGCAATCACCACATATCACATACATTAAGCATATCTATAGAAAAAGGGAGGAAGGGTCTATTTATAGACCATCCATTACAAGCCTAGCTTGTAAAATGCAAGCTGTTGACAGCCTGTTGTCTTCTATATTTTTTTAATAATACAATCTTATAGAGCATTGGTGGTACCACATGTAAGTTGATATCGTCTTATAACTTACCCTCCCCCACCCGACTACATAGGCTTTATTGTCATTCCTACAAATGATCCATATAACTCAAACTTTTCCTTTGGTAGAACTTTTGTCATCATATTTTATGAATCTTTTCAAGGTACAATAGCTTTTTCTCTAATACCTCTTTGATCCAGTGATATCTCACATAATTATGCTTTGATCTTGAATAAGAGGAATTCTTCCCAAGGTGACTAACACTCTAATTGTCACAAAATATTTGATATCTATCCTGCTAAAAACCATGTTCATCTAAAAACTTCTTCATCCATAGGAGCACTTTGCATCCTTCAGTTGCAACAATAAATTCCACTTTAGTGGTGGATAGAGCAACACATTTCCAAAATTTTGATTGCTATGACACACAACTCTCCCTGCAAAAATAATTAAGTAACTTAAAATAGATTTTCTTAAGTCAACATCATTGGCCATGTCTACACAGGCTTAGTAGTTCCAAAATATAAACATATTTTGGAAGTATCACATAGATATCTGATAATCCACTTCATGGTGACCTAATGTTCCTTACCAAGATATGAAAGGAACTTATTCACTATTCCAACTACGTGAGCAACATCTGATTGTGTACATACCATGATGTATATCAAACTTCCAACTGCAAAAACATAGGGGACTTTCATCATCTATTCCTTCTCTTCATTCATCGAAGGGCATTGCTTAGTACTCAGGCTAAAGTAATTGGCAAGAGGACAACTAACCACTTTAGCTTTATCCATGTTGAACCATTGAAGTACTTTTTCAATATACTTCTCTTGTGACAACCATAATTTCTTGGTGCTCCTGTTTTTGATAATCTTCATGCCAAGAATCTATTTTGATGGACCCAAGTCTTTCATGACAAAAGACTTGCTTAACTGATTCTTCAAACTGTTAATTCTGTTAATATTTTAGTCAACAATCAACATTTCTTCAACATAGTACAAAAGGATAATAAAATCATCATAAGAGAATTTCTGTACAAAAACACAATGATCAGTCTTCTTAAAACCTTGCTCCCCTATAACTAGCTCAAGCATCTTATACCACTATCCCGGTGCCTGTTTTAAACCATAAAGACTTTTCATCAATTTACACACAGTCTTTTTTACCTTTTTTCCTTGAAACCCTCTTAATATTCCATATATATCTTCTCTTACAAATCTCCATGTAGAAAAGTTGTCTTGGCATCCAATTGCTTGATTTCCAAGTCTAGTTTGCTGCTAAACTAAGCACTTTACGGATGGATGCCATTTTCACAACTAGTGAAAATAACTTGTCAAAATCTATACCTTTTCTTTAGTTGAATCCTTTAACAACCATTGTAGCTTTGAATTTTGGAAGAGGATTGTGTTCTTCATGCTTAATCTTGAACACCCATTTATTTTTTAAAGTTTTCTTGCCTTTGAGTAACTTCACCAGCTCAAAAGTTTTATTCTCATGCGAGGACTTCATCTCATCTTGCATGGCTCTAACCCATTTCATCTTATGTTCATCTATCACAACCTCTTAAAAATTCTCAGGTTCTCCCCCATCAGTAAGTAATACGTATTGATTACTGGAGTATCTATTAGAGGCTTGTCTTACTCGCGTAGATCTCCTTATTAGAACCTGAGTAGTCTCTAATGTTGGTGGTTGATTCTAATCATCATCTTCATCATAATCTTCTTCTAACTGATTTTGAATAGGAGCATCATCATCAGCTATGATCAGCTTGCGATTTTCAACTTCATTTCCAAGTTATCTTGGCACCATTTTTGGAGGAATTAACTTTAAATCCATTAGGTCATCATTAGTTCTTAGAACATCCTTTTTCACTTTTCTAATATCTTCAATGGCTTGATCTTCGATAAATATACCATCATGGGTCTGAATTAGCTTCTTATGGGCTGGATCATAAAATTGATAGTTGAATTGATCTTCTCTATAACCAATAAATATGCACTGGCAAGCCTTGACATTAAGCTTGGATCTCTCATCTCTAGGAATACGGACATAAGCTTTGCAGATGAATACCCTTAGATGATCATAGGAAATATCCTTTCCTAACTATACTTTCTCCGAAACATCAGATTGTAAATGGATGCAGGGTGAGTGATTTAATACATGTACTACTATGAATAAAGCCTCAACACAAAATGTCTTAGGCAACTTTGCATATGAGAGTAGGCATCTAACTCTCTCCATCAAATTCCTATTTATCCTTTCAGCTAAGTCATTCATCTGCAATGTCTTAGGAGGAGTAGTTTGATGTCAAATACCATACTCTTTACAATAAACGTCAAATGGTCCAATGTATTCTCCAACATTATCTGTTTGAATTCCTTTCAAGTTTTTTCCCAATTTGTCTTTCAACTGAGGCATGGAATTGCGTGAAAACATTTAGCACTGGATCTTTAGTCTTTAAGGTGTATACCCACGTCTTCCTAGAATGGTTATCAATGAAAGTTATGTCGAGCATCATTTAGTGACTTTTCCATTTGCCCATAAAGATATAAGTGTACCAAATCCAACGCATTCTTCATTCTGGAAGGAGAGAAACTTTTGAAAGCAACTCTTTGCTTTCCTTTAAGACAATCAACACACTTCTTTAAATGCACCTGGTCAATTCTAAATAATGCATTCTTTTTCATCAATTGAGTCATTCCCTTCTTACTCATATGATCGAGTCTTTTGTGTCATGATTAAGTTGCACCATCTTTTCTACTAGATTCATAACATCATTAGAGAGCTTTGCCTGCATCACATATAACTTTGAGCACTTTTCAACTTTGGTGATTACCAAGGAGCCTTTAGTAAGTTTCTATTTGCCATCTTTAAAAGTGTTGCAAAAACCATCATCATCAAGTATGTTGATAGAGATTAGATTTGGGCAAAAATTAGGAACATGCCTGATACCTTTAAGAGGCAATCTCATGTCATTTTTGTCTGCAAGTAAATAGTAATTTTTCCAGTGATTTTGGCCAAACCGCTATTTCCCATTTTAACCACACTAAAATCTCCTTGTCTATATAATGAGAAAAGTTATTTATGTGATGTGGGATGAATAGTGACACTATTGTCACGTATCCAGTTGAACTCACATGATGCATTATTCACATCATTATCATATGAGACAATGTGAAGGTCATCAATGGTGGTAGCTATCGATGCGTGTTCATCAGCGCTACTATCATCTTTCTTAACTTCTTTGACTGTTCTCTTTTCTTCTTAGAACTTCCAACAAAATCTTTTAATATGACCCTTCTTCCTACAGTGAAGGCAGTTAATGTTTTCATATTTACTTGATCTTCCTCTGCTCTTATCTCTAAAATTTAGACCTCTAGGTTTGCTTCTTCCCCTGGATTCTGTGAACAGAACTTCTGACTATATTGAAGAGGCCGAACTCTATAATCTCTGTATCATCTTTTTATTCAGAATTCTACTTTTTATAGATTTCATGTTAACCACACCATCAACTGTAGAATTGGTAATTGAAATCTTCAAATTCTTCCAAGACTCCGGCAATGAGTTAAGTAAGAAAAGGGCAAACACTTCATCATTGAACTTTGTGCCCATTCCTAATAATTGATTCACAATCATTTGAAATTCATTAAAGTGATTTTCCATAGAGATACCTTCTCAATATTTTATTTGTACTAATTTTGTCAAATATAATAATTTATTGTTATATATTTTTTAGGCTTACAACTCCTCGAGCTTTTTTTACAACGTCCATATGTGAGTCCCATTGCAGATATGGTTATATACATTATCTTTGACAAATTGCCAAATAAAACCACATACCTGTTCATGCTTAAACACCCACTCCTTGTTTGATTTATTTTCAAATTTTGTTGTGATAAATACCGATAAATGCATTCTTGCGACGAATGAAAGATCTTTTATCTTATTCTTCCATATGTGGTATTTAGAGCCATTTAGACTAATCCGCTTGCTTATTTTTGCCTCCATCTTCAATGAGAAATACTTTGACATAAAATTGAACCTGGCTCTGATATTACATATTGGAAAAAACTAGTGAATTATATCCCATAGATAAAACAAACAAGAAAAGAGTACACAAAAATTTAATATGGTTTACCCCCTAATTCGGACTATGTCCACGGACTAAACTCTGAATAAATCTTTCACTAATAAAAAAAAATAGCAGATATAGGGAGTGAAAATGACACAACAAAACAACGTCACTCAAGTACAAAGTATTTCTCAAATTTATTATCCCTAAGACAATATCATCACTATTTTTCACTAACTCTTTTAAGAAAATGTTTCATAAAAATACCTCAAAAAATTACTTTCTCACAATCACCACATATCATATATATCAAGCATATGCATAGAAAGAAGGAGGGTGGGTTTATTTTATAAACCCTCCACCCCAAGGTGTGGAATGCGAGTTGTCTCTTGCTAATTGCAAACTGTTGAGAGCTTATTGTCTTCTTCTTTTTTTAATAATACAATCTTTTATAGCATTGGCAGTAACCTATGTAAGTTTGCACTACCTTACAAAAGCACACATAGTCGGATTATCATTACTTTTCTAGCATTAAATGAAACATTATTATTATTTGTTTACAAAGGAAAAACCAAAACAAACAGACTCACAGACCCGCCGCATCTAACGTAGGGTGCGAGAATACATCATGTCATGCATATCATGAGTGAGAACGTCTCGAATAGTCTCTGGAGGATCTCGTAGGTAATGCAAGCCATGACCCGCCCGAGAGGCTAATGCGGCTAGTCTATCGATACATTGATTGCCTTCTTGATAGGTATGTTGGAATTGAACCTCCCACTTCTAATGGACCAAGTCTCGTATACCTGTTACTAAAGGAAAATGGTCAGACAACAAATTATGTGAGGCAGAGAAGATATTAATTACCTTTAGGGAGTCCACTTCGACTACGATTCGACGATACCCACGATCCCAAACAAAGGAAAGGCCTGAGTGGACTCTTTACAATTTTGTTTTCAGAGGTGCTCATGTGCCTAAATGAAACATTATTACCACTTCATCAAGTAGAAGCAAAAGCAGATACGAACCTAATCAATAATACTGTTTACATGCATGGAAACAACATGCTTTCCTTGCTTAAAGATCTTTTTCAAGGTTTAAAATAATGAATGACACAACGTGGAAAAATGTCTTTCAAATAACGTGGTTGGAAAGCAAACTCATGTAGTCCCCTCGATGATAAATGCATAACAGCTTGCGTAAAGATGGGTTGAAGGGTGAAAAAATTATTATCAATGTCTATGTTGTTTATTATATATTGAATCATGATTGAACCTTTAGTGACAACTAAGATAGTAATTCTCATCCTAATTTTTTAACAATCAAGTAAGCAACAATTTCAGAAGAAACAACAAGTGAGTGAGGAAGCTGGCGAATTTACTCGAACTCTAGGGTCATAGTTTCTTCTATTAGGTCAAGTAGTACAAGTTTTTTATAATGTCTCATCAAAATTATAGAGTGTTTTCAACATATGCAGTGATTAAATTACTTAGCCAAGTGTAAAGAGGGCGAAGAGGGCAAGAGATATAATGAGCTGAGGCAAAGACGTAGTCAGAAATGGGTCAACATTAGACTTGTACATGTCACAAGCTTTCTCATAAACAAAAAGAAGAAGAAAAGACACTCATGCAAAACCATTAGTTTAATGCTTTTTTGGTGGGCTTGACTTTGACAAAATTGTTTCACAAGCCAGGAATTTCAAACCACACCGCCTCCCGTCTTCTTTTTGTTATATAATATTCTCCACATAATAAGTACAAAGTTATCGAGGTCATGCTAGCTTTTCACGTGAGCAAATGAACATGTGTATCTTATCTCTCTCTCCATGACTTTCCACCGTGTTTCCTTGAAACAACTAGATCCTGGACTCCTATATATATCCACCTGCTTCCATTCATTTGTTTCAACACGGTTGTATACTCAGGTTGTTGGTCGGTTAACAATTTATCTCAAGAGTTATTCAGTTGATGTCTTCAGTTGGTCAAATTTGAGCGAGTCTCGAAGCATTTTTTTTAGGTCCTGCTTTGGTCTTCTGGAAGATTCAGAAGGAGGCTTGCTAGTTCATCTTTGCCTGTGGATATGGATTATTCTTCGTGGGTTGATACTTCCTTGGATCTTAACTGTAATCCATTTAGAGGGCACGAGATGGGAACTGACGGGTTTGGATTGGCCAAAGAGATGGATGCCAGTTTGATGGAACGCCCGAGGAAGAACAACGTTTCTGTCAAAGAACAGGTCAGTTTCCGAAGATAACTTTCTGGGATCATTTTCTTTTTGGTTTATTTATGATATGGATTAGCATATCGTCTTCTGTCGTGTTTTCTTCTCCAATATCTACTGGTACCTGGTGATCTTTTTCTTTTCCTTTTTTTTTTCGAAAACTGGATTTGTGCTGAAGACTGAGAATCATTCGTCCATGAAATAACAAAGAAACTGAAATTTTGCTCATTTCTTGTGTCTTTGTTTATGTGACTAAACATAAAATTGAAAAAATTTCCAGGATTCAAGTTATCTTCCAGAAAACGAACGCAACTTTCCTACGATTCCCAAATTGCAGTTGTTAAGATCCTTTATTTAGTAATGAATTCAACAAGTTGCAGTTTTTTCCCCAAAAAAAAGAATTCAACGAGTGGCCCTTGCAAGTTTCCATCTTTAAATTTGTGAATATCCAATTTCAGGACTACTAGTTTGCCTATTTAGATGAGAATTCAATAAGTTGATGAAAAATAGTGAAAAAAAATCAAGAATATTTGTCTTTGTTGCTTTTTGTATTGGAGCTGAATTATCTGTACTTTCACTTACAGACTGGTGCTTTAGTGGAGGAACTGAACCGGGTTAACGCAGAGAACAAGAAGCTAACTGAGATGCTGACGGTAGTGTGTGAGAATTACAATGCTTTGAGAAGTCAGTTAATGGAGTACAAGCGTAAGAATCAGGACATCGAGGTTGTTAACTCTAGAAAAAGGAAGTCTGGAAACAGCAGTAACAATGATAACAATGTTGATATGAATGGAAATTCTGAAAGCAGCTCAACAGATGAAGAATCTCCCAAGAGACAAAGAGAAGAAGTTATCAAAGCAAAGATTTCAAGGGTTTATGTCAAGACAGAAACATCAGACACGAGTCTGGTAAGTTCACTGTCATTAGGATGTAGAATCCATGTGTAAATGGATAAAGAAACAGTGGATTTCATCGTTTCTACGGTTACTTTTTTTTTCCCCTACATTTATGCCTTCATTTGTTGATAAGGGCTTACTTGCAGGTTGTGAAGGATGGATACCAGTGGAGGAAATATGGCCAAAAAGTCACCAGAGACAACCCTTGTCCAAGAGCTTACTTCAAGTGCTCGTTTGCTCCAAGCTGCCCTGTCAAAAAGAAGGTGAGCAGTCATGATAGCTCTATGTCGTTCTCCTGCTACATAAGTTCAGTTTCTTAGTGTATAAGAAGTTTGAGATATATAACATGAGTCTTCCTGGAATGCCTCGGTCTGCCCTCAATTAGCAAATGCATTAGAAGGTAGTAGAGAAAAGGTCTGCTGAATGCTGATGGTCACCTGCTTTTAACTAAGTTTGCTGTATCACTTAACTATGTTGTTGCTTATCATTTAATGATAAAACCAATAATTGTATTTTCCTATGATCCGATGAGTCCTTTTACAAGTTATCTGATCAGATTAATCTTCTCTTTAGGTGCAAAGAAGTATAGAAGATCAATCCATCTTGGTTGCAACTTATGAAGGAGAGCACAACCATACAAATGCCGCACAAATGGAGGCAACGTCAGGTTCAAGCCGTACTCTGACCCTTGGCTCAGTGCCACGTTCTACTTCACTTGCCTCAGCTGGACCAACTATCAATCTTGACCTAATAAAATCCAAGTCCAGCACTGATGTCAAAACTTCAGTACCAAGATTGGATGCGCCAGAAGTTCGACATTTTTTGGTGGAACAGATGGCCTCTTCCTTAACGAAAGATCCCAAATTTACTTCAGCACTTGTTGCAGCCATCTCAGGAAAAGTGTTCCAGGATAATCAAACTGAAAAGCGATGAACCTTTTATATAGTATGTCAGTTTCATTAGAGCATTTAGGAATTTTGGACTTTATGTAAATACAACATCCAAAAGAATGGAAAAATGTATCTGCTTAGACTTGCTTTTGATAAGTTGCTGCCAGTGCCTTCAATATTGTTGATCCATTTCAATTTAGAACTGATACAAGAAAATGTTTGTGGATTGGTATGACACTAAAACGAAGTACGTTAAAATTCAATCAAAGGTGAAGGTCTTCAAATGGACGACACCAGTATGGAATGCACGAACTAAAAGAGAGTCCCGTTCATGGTTCACAAATTCTTCAATTAGGCGTTCTAAATTGACTGATAAAGTTTTTGTTGGCACACGACTACTGCTCAACAACATAAGTTGGAGCCCCATTGGTATATATGCTCTGTTAGACTAAATTTGACAAAGTCTGCTGTCTTACCATCCAAAGTCATTGGCCTAGCGTCTACAATGGATTTTATGCAGAGAGCAACTTGTGTCAAAGTAACTACAAATTCTTTTCATACTTCTGTAGAGAGGGTAGAGATGAGTGCAGAATTGAAATATTTACATCTCTAGTCAAACATAAGCGCCTTCTCTTCATGGTCCCTAGGATTTTACCACAAAAGGTTAGTTTTTCTACGATAGTTTGTATCCTCATTGAAAAGTACGGGCTATGAAGGACTTTGCATCTCATAGGCATGCTGTCTAGTTTCTACAGGGATCTTGACTAGTGTAAGCCCTTAGCTATTCATCCCTTGAAAAGTAGACTATAAGGTGTTCATCCCTACATGCCTGATGAAGATTATGCACTTGCTCTGCTGATGCCCAAATTTGAAGGCCAAGATTTTGTCCACTAACACGTCAAACAAATTTTTAATTAAAGTTATCTTCAGATAATTTTTTCATCAGTTTCTAAAGAAGAGAAAAAGGTAGGATTTAAATGCATATTAATCAAATAAAAGATATGGTTAACCAAGTTCTTATTAGCAATAGATGTTTATAGCCGTCTTTCTTTGTTGCCAAAGCCACAATCGTGTTACCTGGTAGAGATTCTGTCAAGTAGTAGAACAGTATGAAATTCGATAATATCAGATCAAAAGACTTTTTAAGTTCATTTCACCGCCTGGAGGTATATAATTTGTTCATTAGTGAGCAAGTCGGCTAAGTTGCCGACTATTCAGGCAGGAATTTCAAAGCAGCCCTTATGTCAAAGAAGCATTAGTAGGTCCTTGAATCTGAGCCACAACTTCATGGAGTCCCTGGAGCTAAATGCTAAACCCGTGTGCCACCGACAGGTTGATTTCTGACATGCGAAAGGGCACGTGACCTGAATAGAAAGAATGGAAGGGATGAATCAAATTGAAGAAGAACTTCTTCCATGCCTTGTTTTTGTTTTTTTGTTTTTATACATATTCCTAATTGCAGCATGAACCAAAATGTATAAAATAACTATTTGCAGCACCTTTACGGTGGTGTGTACGTATGTATGTATTGGCAACCACTCCACTCACTCACCCCATTGAAGGGATGCAAAGGAGTGCGTCAACCGCATGCTTATTTGAATGAAATAGGCACCTATCTAGACAGTTACCCACATCACGCTCTTTGCCTTCTGTAGAATTCGCTATTTTCCTCGCTTCTCTCTCATCCTCTTGTCCATTCATGGAATCCGACGCAACTGATGATATGGTCAAATATGTACGTATATAATGCGACAGTTGGTCCTGCACCCAAAACTCACTTCCAACAAGGTCACTGCAAACGAACTCTGCTTTTTGGACTCTTGTTGCAAACGGTTGAATCCCAACTCAAAAGGGCCTCTCATGTCTCGGCCCTACGAAGTAATTGAGAGGATGTAAATCAGGTACTCAGTGGCTTGTTAAGGGGAGGTGAACAACCCACAAACTTACAAGGAGCCCACCTTTAAAGCTCAAAAAGGGCTTAAGAGTGTTGCTCCACACTGCAAACAATGGGATTCGAACCTTGGACTTGCTGCAAATCTTCTTAGATTATGGCGAAGACAACTTTTAACAAAATTTTATTATAGAATAGTAGGAGATCGAGCGCATACCTATACCTGAGAAATTTGACGTGCATCTTCAATTTTATCTTTTTCTCATTTGATTTTGGGACAGCGATTAGGTCAAAATTCATAAAGAGTTCCCTGCATATCACGTTGAATCAAAATCTTATTCAAGTTTGAGCGTATAAAATAAGAATTCTCATGCTTTCTGCCTTCTAATGATTCACAGCAGCGAGCACATCTAAATATAAGAGGTTCAGGACTCCGCAGTTAACCAGTATCTAAATTTATGGTCATGGAAGTTCAGCCAAAGCACCTGGAAGCGTAAGCAAATAAAAAGTTCCCAATCATACATAATTTGTTGATGGGAGCACCACTGCATTTCTCTCGTCAAATAAGTGAATTAAATACTGGTCATCATGAACCGGGAGACGGAGAGTGGTATGAATCTGGTTTTCAGAAAGGACACAAAGCAATTTAGGAACTTCAACTTGGAACCACTTATTTTGGTCTGCATTGAAGAACGAAGAAACAAATGGAAGTTCTGGACAATGAGGATTGACACAACAAAAGAAGTGCAAACATGTTTCTTAGTTGCTAGTATCTAGACCTAGCTATATAATCAAATTTACTTCATTATAACTCGCACTAAAGTGAGTTCAGCTGTAGGAGGCTAGTGTGCCTCGTTTATACAATAAACAGCACAGATGCCATTCCAGTAAACAGCGGTAAGTATCTCAGCAGCTCGTCATAAAAGCTGACTTTCATGGAAAAGTTCAGGAATCTGAAAAGTTGAAATCATTTCATTCCTAGAGATATAGTATAATAATGCAATTCCTAAATGTGAAGAGGAAAAAAAGATGATTCCTTGTTTCTTGCTTTCATTTCCTTTTCCATATAAACTTGAATTCTATCTGGAATAGGGGTGAAGCTGGCTTGAACTGCTGGGGACAATAGAACGAGCAGATAATGCCTGTCAATATGGTTTTTCAAAGTGTTTAACAATGAGGCTAACCTCTTAACATTTTGTTGCCTCCCACTAACTTCCTTTTCCAAATTGTTTACTTTTCAGGGTTGAAGCAATTAAGTGTCCAGGACTGTGGAATAAAAGCATCTGGGAGCCAGATTACTGATCCGATACAGAGAATGTTAAACGTTATTGTTGCAAATTTATGGATTATCAGTTTGATTTTGATGACAACCTATGTAACAGTACCAGTATGGATTCAAGATTATTGTTACTCTGTTCTGGGACTGGAAGAATTTCTTCTTTGTCAAAATGTGAAGACCATTGATGCAATGCCCTCACTTCAGTTGGCATTGTTCTGTTAACATCAGCATTGTTCTTAAATGTCTATTATATAACAAATAGACAACTTTGTACCATAACTTGCTTTTTAAGTCGTTAAAACTAATTTAACTTTTCCACTGAACAGTTCGTCAATAATTTACCAGTTCTAAAAACGCAAGAACTGATTACGAGTTTACCTAATCAGCCAAACCTTCTAATAAGAATGATACAAAAATTAATTTATATGAAGTAGCCCCCTGAAATAAAATGCATCGGAGATCAGAAACATACGCAAGACTCCGTCACATACCAAAATAAGTTGCTCTTTTATCCTGAAATGTTCTAATCTTCTTTCGAACAGCTAGTTAAAGAAAACCTGAGGTTTGTTACATGGCAGTTTCTCTTTATGCACATAGCAAATTAATCTTGATCAGCTGAATCCTTCTCTTTATAATCTGCAACCCACACTGAAAATTGCTCTAGAGCTTCTCCCATCCATTTGTGCCGGCAATTCTCAACTGCTTCTGCTATAGTTAACCAACTTCTTGTTCGTGTGCTCTGCTCTGGCCATGACTCAAGCTCCTCCTTAACCAATAAGGCAAACATCGCAGCTTTACATAAGCCTTCTGGGCAACAATTATCTTGATGTGTTTTACTCTTGAAGTGATAGTCTCCTATAAAATCCTGAACCCAGAGATTACAGAGGTTATTTAGGTTTAACGAAGAACTGTGGTTGTAGTGTAAAAATGTTGCTAGGACTTGGGTTAACACGTCTAAAAGGTACAAACTACAAGTTGTTTAACAAGCTAAATGATGCAGTCGTCGGAAATGTGCCTAGAAGTTGGTCAAGGATGCAAAGGTGTCTTATTTATGAGCCAGTAGGTGTATACATTCATAAGTTAGTATTCGAAAAATTAGATTTCACCTAGTTTTTTAATATTAAGGTCCAAGTATCCACAAAGCAGAAGACTCTCTCTTCCTCACCTCCACCACTTTTTGCTCCTCAATCTCTCTTGTTCCATCCACCTGATAACCTAATTATTGAAAGGAAAAACTTTTCACTACAAATTTGATTATACTCTTTGCTTTTGGAGATTTTCCTTCATCAGAGGAATTTTTGTTCTCCCTTTAAATCCACTAAGAAAGAAATACCAAAGGTCTGACACAGTCATAGCATCGTCACCAATTATATGCTTTGGTATTAGATCTTTGGGAAAAGTGATTAGTTAGTGAAACACTGCATTTAAAATATACTCCGAAAGTTATCATTAATGTACATAACCTGGTTATTAAAAGGTGATATACCAAAAACATTTACCATTTTTTCCCCTCGAACTCCGGCTTCTTCTACAGCTTCTCTTGCTGCAGCTTCTTCAACAGTTTCATCATTTTCCCACCCTCCCTTGAAGAAAATAAGAAAAGAAGCTATTATGAATAGAAATGAAAGATTTAGCATATGTAGGTATGGAAATAACATGATAGATGGACAAGTTCGTTTCATGAGAGGACGTGTTTTCCATCTTTGGATCCTTCAGGGTAGAATGCCTGCAGACCTTCACTCATCTACCCAGATAAGGCAAAACTAAATAGAAAATGAAGTATCCCAAAATGTAGTTGATTTTAAAGACAGGCCTAAACACATGACCATGCATAAACATGCCAGAATAATCTCTAGAACTCCAATAAGGAAAATTATTTCAAGTCATATTCTACTCCAGCACAAGGACAAACATGTATCATTGACTGAGCAATGAACAAACAAACGCAGGAAAAATGTAAATGGCAGAAGAAGTGCCAGAAAGCATATCACCTATATACCTTTGGAAACAATAGACCTGGTCCACTTGGCGAGTTAATCATAAGAACCTCAACAACCTTCGCAGAATCACTGTCTCCATTATTATCACAAGCTCTATATCGAAATGGAATGCACCTGTCAATCGGATCTAATAGCTTAGCAATTTAAAAATTGAGCTAAGTGTAACAGCAAGTAATCAAACAGCTAATCACAAAGGGCACTTGACAAGTTATCAAAGAAAAGAAACTGAAGGAGACACTTGAGCATAGTCAAACAAAAGAAATTTATTCGCAATCTATTTTGGAATAAATCATTTGTCAGGTATAGGGCTACAATAGAGCAGAAAGCTGATTAAACATAGGGCAATTCTCCATTGACTTCTCTCCTATTCCCATTATTAAGCACTTCCTTGCCAATTAATTCAGTGAATATACAATTTCATAAGAATTCAGATAGCACTCTGTATCCCATCCTCTGGAAGTACGCCAAGATCCTTGTGAGTATTAAGGAAAAGAAAAAAGAAAAGAGGGGTTTCAGCATCATCCAAAACGAAATAGTGATCACTACTCACGAAAAGGTCAAAATATGATTCCAATCGTTTATCTCCAGTCTAACCAGAAAAACAAACACCAGATACCAATAAGATTCACATATATATAATTATGAACAGCAACTCCATTAAACATATTGAAGAAAGATCAAGTTGAGAGGAAGAATGCCCATTAATCATTATTTCATTCGATAGACTTCTCCTTTTCTGTCCCAACACAACACCCCCATCCCCACCACTTCCACCCAAATTTTAAAAAGTGAAAAAAAAAAGAAAGTCAATCTCGATACAGTGACCGACCGCGCTAACAACGAACATCACAAGCACGATAAAAAAAAAACTATAATCCAATTAAAAAAAATCTAAATTTGACATTAGTAATGATGACACAGTGCAGTGCACAATCACATCAGGTATTAGAAATCGCCTTGACAACATCATTCCAATGAAACAAAAAATCAAAAGGACATTTGCAAAATAAACAAAAGACAAAGAGATACCCGGCAACAAGGCGACAGCCGCCCTCGTACCGTTGTTGATGTCGACCTGTACGGGCTACCAATTCAGACATACTAAAACAATTTTCCCCTCCCTGTCTATTCTATCTCAATCTACGTATCTATTCTATCAATATAATCTAAAAAGAGCTGTACTTTCTTTATGATTGGCAATATAAACAAACTGGGTCATGATAGAAAGCGGTGTTGGCGAAGCCCGTTTGGTCGTTGAATCAATATGTGAGAAAAGCTCATGCATGCAGTGCTTGAAAAGTCCGACATTGCAATAACTGGGTCTGGAAGAGAGTCGCGATTGCTGTTGTTGTAATATTGATTCAATTCTTTTGAGCTTGGTTTATGCTTATCTTGGAACAAAGAGAGAGAAGAGAAAGTGGTTAAAAAATGGTGAAGCGCATGAAACGGATCGGACCTGAAGGGTTAGTCGAATTCACGTGTTGGTGTTATATAGGTTTTTACTTTCTATTCTAAGACACGGAACATTTTCTTTTAACTTAAAAGCCCAAAGTTTTAGTAATATTAAGGACTCCAAGCATTATAAATTTATTGATCCACCCAATCGATGAATAATATAATATGATATCATCATAATCATCACCCGAGTCTTCCGTATCAAATTCAAAAGATAAGACTTAATTTCAATTCCATAGTTGATGGCTGTGGTTTCATGGCCGATTTCTGTATCTATCTCACGGCTCCTGGAGAGAAACAAACGCAGAAATGGAGGACCTTTGGAGTGGCAATATCTGGTTAATTTAAGTCCTTGGACGTAGCTTCTATATTTTTATTATATAGGTTGGTGTGGCACTTTAAACGTAGAACCTTGCCATTGATTCCCCAGTAATCATCTTTTGTCATGCATTTAATGCTACATGTACCTCAATAGCTGCAGTTTTGGACAATATATGGTAAAAAGAGAAGAGTGTACGCACAATACATCAATGGTATAGAAGAAAATTTCCAAGTTTCATGGTTCAAGAAACTGGACCAGACTTAATTAGGTCTTGAACTGGGTGGCTCCACTTCTGACCGTATATATGGGGAATGTTCGGTTTCCACTTGAACTTGCTGATGAGTTCTTGCCAACTTGTAAGAGATTGAAGATGCTGCGGCAAGGGACATGAGGGCAAGGCCGGCTGCAAATGCAATAGCTGCAGTATTTTCAGCTCCAGAGGAATATGGGCCAGCACTTCCTGAGGCCATCGCGCGCTCAGCTACATAAACTGAATATTGGAAGCTATAGATGAATCACGTGAATATAATGGGCCGTACAAATGTGCAAGACAATATAATATCAGCAGGTATCGTGAGAAACAAACAGAGACTAATTACTTGACTGTCACTGAGGCCTCGACTATACCTTAAGGCCCGGCCTAGGTATGCAATGGAAAAAGTAGAGCGTAGGTGAGAAATATTCAAGAAAATAAAGGATTTTATTGGAAAAATGATAAGATTTGAAGATCCTAACTATAAAAGAAATGTGCAGCTAGCGAGAAGCTAGGAAACTGTCAACACCTCCGTTATATTTTCTAACGTTATCCATTTACTTATCCTTTTAAATGATTAAATTATTTTTTGCACATTTAAAATAAGCTTCTTTACTTTAGGTAGAGCAGTTGGAAACTTTTATATTTAAACTAACAAAAATATGAATGAAAGGGAAAGTCAGTGGTGATTCTTGCTCAAAGGAAAAATATTCTTAAATATTTTTCAGCTTCTGATTGGGACCTATCAATTGGTATCTGAGCTAAATCAAAATGACCTCCAGCAAAGAACATATTGAGAACTTGGAAGTAAGCTTTGGTGGGTTACAAGACAGCTTTAGTCGGATGGAGCTCGTGATAGCCGATAAACTCCGTATCATCGAAGAGAATCTCAAGCGACTTACCGACACCACTGCCTCCAACTTAAAAGTTCCAATAGCAATGCTTCTGGTCGGGCTGGTTACGGTTGATCGTCGCGTGAAGAGGGAGCAAAGAGAATTGAGGGGGGCCTCCAATCATTTTTGCTCTAAGTTAGCAAGGCTTGAGATTCCTTCCTATAATGGCAATAACCCGACGGAGTGGTTTAACCGCGTGGAGCAGTTTTTTGAGCACCAAAATACCACTACAGGTCAAAAGGTGGCGTTGGCATTATATCACTTAGAAGGCGAAGCCAACCAATAGTGGCAATGGGTCCACTGATTCTGCAAGGAAGAAGAGAAAGAAATCACTTAGGCAGTGATTGAAGAGGAGCTTTAGCTCCGGTTTGGGTCGACTGAAAGTGAAGATTTTGATGAAGCCTTATCTAGAATAAAAAAAAAGGGTTCATTACATGAGTACCAAAAAGAATTCGAGCGATTTGGTATCCTAGTTCAAGGGTGGACGTAAAGGGCCTTGGTTGGAACTTTTATCAGTGGGCTTAAATTTGAAATAGCAGACGAAATTAGAACGTTCCAACTTAAGTCTTTGAAGGAAGCAATTAGATTGGCCTACATGAGAGAGGATCAATTGAATCGACAATGCTCATCTAACCAATTCGGACGATGTGCAATCACTCAACCATACCAAGCACTAACAACTCCGTTGTCACAACCCACAACTTCGCCAACTGCATCTGCCAAACGAATCTCTTGGGATGAAATGCAGAAGTGTCGATCACAAGGATTATGCTTCAGCTGCGATAAGCAATTCACCTCGGGTCATCGATGTCACAAACCTCAACTACTATTACTGGAAGGTGACGAAGACGAAACTACATGGGCAAATAACATCCTAAACCTTAAGGACAAGGTTCCAAAAGAAAGTGGAGGCAATGATAAGGTTTGAAGATCCTAACTGCAAAAGAAACGTGTAGCTAGGGAGGAGCTAGGAAACTGTCAACACCTCCACTATATTTGCTAATGTTATCCATTCACTTATCCTTTCAAATGTTTAAATTCTTTTCTGCACATTTAAAGTAAGCTCCTTAAGTTTAGGTAGAGTAATTGGAAGTTTTTATATTTAAAATATTAGAAGTATGAATGAAAGAGGGGATTTTTGAATTCAACAACATTATCTGTGGTGATTTTCACCCAAAGGAGAAAACTTCTTAAATATTTTCCAGCTTCTGATTGGGACCTATCAGAATTTCACATAAGCAAAACAGAACAAGCAAATAGGGGAATTTATGGGATGTTCAATTCTTTTAGGCTTAGTTGTCTTATTCATCAACTACAAAACTATAACAGAACCATTATGGCTGTAACATCCCGTCACCGATGGGAAGGTTATATTGGTAAATTAAGACGGGTTAGGACTGTACCACACATTAACGACTGAGCATTTATTTGGCCTCTAATTTTAGAGGTCATGAGTCAATTGATACATGCACATATAGGTACATGCATTCATGACATTTTCCCGGCACTTGATTGTGATACTGATGGGAATTGTGAAATGGAGAGATAATTAGATTTGGTCATGATTTAATGAGAATTGTGGAATGATTGGGTTTAAAAATTTGAATAGGAATGGTATAGAGTAATTGCCTAGTGATATTGACCTTTCGGAAATTTTCTGAAAAATTCGGGAGAAAAAGTCCGGACCGAAAATTCTCCGAGTAACGGACTGATGAATTGTTTAAACACTGAAATAATTGTCCAATGGTTATGGAAATTTAGGAATTTAATGTGTCAAGCCGTTGAAATTCGGAGACGAATTGGACTGGAAATAAATTGAAAAGAAACAGAGATCTAAATGTTTGGTGAGGAAAAAGATGAGAGGCTTAAGTGATTAACCTTCATAATGCTTAAGGTTATAATAGGAGAAGAAAGGAAAGCCCCCCTTCGTAGGGCACGATCGTTCCTCCTTCTCCTTGGATGATTCCGATTCTCCTTCTAAATCCATGCTCGTTCCTTCTTCGTGGGTGAAAATCAATTAGAAACCCCAAGGAAGATGATGTTTTGCGTGCATATGGGAGGTTCACCGTGGGTGTAGAGAAAGGGGAAAGAGTTGGAGAAATCTTGAGGATTTGATGATTTAAGCGTGATTGGTAAGTTCATGGCTTTAATATTGTTATTTATTGAGTTAAATGCATGCATGGGTTTAATCATGAAAGATTTGGGGTAGTAATGGGTGAGTTGTGACTGGTTTTAGAGAGAGAAATGAAAAAGAGAATCGGAGAAGACGAACCAGGATCGCACGTCGCGACGAGAAAATAATTAGACGTTGCGACGAGAAAATAATTAGACACCGCGACGAGTAATAATTAGACGCTGCGACGAGTAATAATTTAGACGCCGTGACGAGCATAGTTGGGCGTCGCGGCGAACGTGAAAGATCCACGCCGCGGCGAGGACCAGATTCCTGAATGAATGTGTTTTAGTTTTTGAGGCTTAACTATTGGTGTAGACCGCCAATTGAGGCGATGTTTGATTCGTTATGAACTAGAGAAAGAGGTCTACAATTGGGGAAAGGAATGAAAGTTCGGATTTAAATTTGTAGGGTTCCGATTATTGAAATAGCGTTAAGAATGTGATTGTATTGCAATCTAAAGATTGTTTCTTGACAATTGGAGTATAATTTGAGACTTTGGAATTTAAATTCAATGCTACTGGAATTTTAGAAATTGAGCATAATGGGTGAATTGGATCTAGAGAATAGTGATATTGATTTTGAGGTAATACCCTAGCGAGTATGATGTGATAAATTGAATGAATATTAGAAATGGAATTGGTGAGTTCCATGACATGTTATTGAATTGGAATTTAGTCATTATTGATCAATTGAGTGAAAAGTTAGAATTGGACCAAAGGAAGTGGAAATTGGGAAATAGCGCCGGGAAGGTCATGAATAGGCATAGTACATCTTTTATTTAAGACATGTGCATTATTGAATCTTTTGATTGTGCATTTTGTAATGAAAATTATTTGACTGTTATAGAGGCACCGTTGGATCGAAATTCCACGGATGTTGCTGGGACTTCCAGGCTGTAGCTCGGAAGTACAGGTGAGTAACCTAGTTGGTTCCTCAATCTATGTGTGTTTAAT
>JANZLF010000001.1:14486576-14499944 GCA_026546835.1 Erythroxylum foetidum | reverse complement strand
AACCAATTACTTTCCGGTCAATTGGGGGTCATGATGTGTTGCTAGATACCGCTCATGACTTGCTTAGATTAAGTGTTGATCTAAGTGGCCAACATAACCGGGAGCCTATCCTGGCTTTCGGGAAGGTCCCGGAATAAAAATTTTTGCTTTCCGCACTGTGGGCATGTGATGCTCACACTGGGATTTTCCTACATATATTAGTACAATTCTTTTAGTGTTTTACAATATGATATTACTATTCGGTTGCCACTATTATTTTTAGTGATTTATTACTGTTGACATTTGCAAGATATTGTTAGTTGTTATTATGATCATTTAACAGTTTATTAAGTATGTAGACTTATAACTTAAGTCACTCATATATAAGTATTAAATTTTAATAATAAAAATATTTTTAAAGTATATATATTGTAAATTTGTTAGAACTTATTTTTTACTTTATTCTTGGCTTACAAAACATTAGGAATGTCCTATATCAACGTAACCCAAATAACCACATCCATCTTATCCAAGAAGCCATACCTTCTCATATAATGCTTAACTTGTCACCATATCGCGCGCGTAGTTCCACACGTAAATAATATTCCAAAGTTTGTTGTATTAAACTTCACTGACATGGGTACTCTCGCATTGTTTCGGACTATATCACGGAAGAGGGCAATTGGAAGTGGACTCTTTTCCAGCAGTACCTCCCCTCTGCTGTCTGCCTAGCGGTCACCCACTTCAGCCCTACCCCGCTCTCTTTCGAGGACGACATCCCCACTGGGGGACCTACTAGCCATGAGTGTTTTACGATAGCATCTACTTATGATATTATTGTCGGTACTTCCTTGGCTGCAGAGACCCGCCAGTGGAATTTAATCTAGAAATGGGTTGAACCGTAACGCATTCGGGCTTTCCTTTTGTTACTTTTCAAGCAAAAGCTTTTAACCAATCAGCAGCGTGAAGCTCGTCACCTTACCCTGGACAACATGTGTCCTCATTGCGGTCATGCTGAGACTATCCTTCATGCCTTTCTAAATTGCTTGAGGGTTAAACGGTTCTGGGGTTTCTTTTCCCCCGCCAAAATTCTCCCCGATTTCTTCCAGCATGACGCGGTGACCTGGGTGATCGCCAACCTCTAGACCCATACCCAAGTCCACCAGTCCCCGTGGTCTACTATTTTTTGGCGTGGCCTGCTGGCTTTTGTGGAAATGGAGGAACTGCAATATTTTTGAAGAAGGCCTTCTGTGGCTTGGCGACGGGCACCAGACTGCTCTAGAATATATTCGCTAGATCCAGCGGGCGAGAACCCTGGAACAGAGGATGTTTGGTGACCTAGAGGTTGGTGTGGGGCACCCTGTACGATGGATCACACCGCCCGACGGTTGGGTCAAGCTCAATACCGATGGAGCTGTTAAATTGGGTCACCAAGTTGCTACGGTGGGAGGTTTGATCAGGGACTGCCAGGGGCATTGATGTGGTGGTTTTCTTCACAAGATTGGGCGGGGTTCACCCATTGAGGCCGAACTTTGGGGAGTTCACTCAGATCTTCATCTGACCTGGGACCTCGGATATCGACGACTCATCTTGGAAGTTGATTCTCTTGAGGTGATCAATATTCTCTCGTCTTCTAATTTTTCGGGGACTGGTCAGTATCATTTGGTGGCAGGTATCCGAGAGCAATTGTGTTAGCCTTGGGAAGTGCAGCTTCAATATGTGTTTAGGGAAGGCAACCAAAGTGCCGACAACCTGGCCTCTCTTGCAGCTCTAGCCCATCCGGGCATCCACTACCTCCAAGAGCCTCCGACGTTCGTCTGGGCCCACATGCGCCGTGACCACCACGACTATTTGTACCACAGATACTGCGATAATTAGGCCGTTTGTGTAATTTTGTTTACTTTCTCCTAGAAAAAAAACACTTAACTGACATGGAAGATGCAACAAGTTATTTTCACTAAGATTCCGAGTTAAATCTTCAATTTTTGGACAAAAAACCAAAATAGATGAACTCTTTAATAGATGCAGAATAAACCAATATTATAAAAAAATTAATATGGGACAAACATGTAATAATACAGCGAACAAGAGAAAATAAGAACCAGAAAAGGGAGTTCAAAACACTAATGGATTGACATGCAGGAAAGACGAAACCATTTCAATGGACCTCCTTATCAGGAGGATACTCTTGAGAGTTGTAGTCAGCATCATCAGAGGAAGCTCTAACTATGAAGCATCTGTAGTATATCCTATTCCTCAATTTCCTGAAGAATCTTGGTGAAGTCGAAGCGCAGGTATTGGCAGATATAATTGCATGTGATGCAGTAGCTATCTCTTCAGTCAGTTGATAGGGTTCACAGAAATGCCAATTCCAGTAAAGGTAAGCAATTTGTGGGTTGTCCTATCTCTTGGGTTATACAGACTTTCACCTCGGAGGGTGAAAGAAGAATTTTATGGTGGGAACTTTCAGCGAGCTATGCGTAACATACATTAAAGCCTAACTTGGGGTAAATTTATCATATCATATCGTCTTTACACTGGAAATCTTTTTTCTTTTTGCATATAAGACTTTAATAAAAAAATTCCATATCCAAACCTCTATCATTCTCTTCGTTCTCAGCATTCAAAGTCATCTTCTTGACGTTCATTATAATATAGTTACTATTTTTCAATTGAACTGATACTCGCAACGAGTCTATTGCAGTGGAAGTAAAACCTTTACACATGTAATGATGTAAATAGATGTCAATAAAGTAATTTATACCTAACATGAAATTTATACATATTTTCAAATTAATGTATATGCGACAGAAAAATGAGTGTAAATAATCCACGGGAAACAGCTGGACTGGAGAGTGTTGATGAACAAAAACTTCCAAGAGTACTCATTTACTCTTCCTTCTGAAACCCATCATATTTCTTATCTTCCTAAATACTCCGCTTGTTGTCCTTCCGGGAGTTTTCTCAGCAGCGGCTTCTTTTTCAGTGACTTCTTTTCCGGGAGCTTCGTTTTCTTTGCCTGCAAAACATCACTCATTTTTTGTCAACATCAGGAAAAAAGAAAAACATTCTTCCACTTCACCAGGAATATTATATTTTGCTTACAGAAACAAGAAAAAACATTAACATCATCTTAATATGGAATTGTCACGCACATGTGATCAACAAGATTTGTCTTCGGCAACACGAATCACCGCATTTTGTTTGTCTTTTTGGTTTATTAAACTTGCATTGATGTTCCTTAAAGTTATCAAGCTCCTAAACTCGGGCCATGATAAATCCAAAATATGGGAAATGTATGGATTCGTAGCTCTAGCAATTTTGGCTACCATTTGTACTTAACAAAACTAAATGCAAATCAAGTGCCCTTTTGCTATTATAAGAAAAAATATAAAGAGAAGACTGTGGGAGAAAATGTATATTATACAGCATCAGCACAAATAGCTGTCTCTTTCGGCTAACAAAATGTATATTATACAGCATCAACACAATTAGCTGTCTCTTTCTGCTAACAAACATATGGATGTAATTACCAGTAATGGCTCCATCAGGAGTAGCTTCTGAAGAGCCCAATAACTCAGGCTTCCTAAGCCAGTACTGCTCAAATCGCTGTCTAGCATACCCCATGTAGTCGAAATCAATTTCATTGACTCGATCCTGAAAAGTCAAAATGTTACAAGAGAAAATCATCAATCCCATGCAAATTAACTGCCTGAATGATTTCTAACTTGTCATAGCATGTGATATAAACAGAAAGTTATCAAATTTATAGCAAATTCAGTAGTCAGTCATGTAGTCCATGGTCCAAGCTTGTACCGAGATAAGGCCCCATAAGCCCCAAAAGAGATGGCTTGCAAGTCCATATTTCTCTACTTTTTCCAGTAGTTTTTCGAGATCTCCATCGCCAGAATGATCTCCTGCACAAGATCCAACCAACAGCTTAGTTTCCAAAACTAAAATGGCTTCAATAAAAGATTCAAACCTTTTCGATTTACTAATGCAAATTAGACATGAAAATGCAACATAATCATTTCCCACAAAAAAACCTAGCAAGAGAACCCAAATTTTGAAGTTAAATGCAATATGCAGAATTGCAGAGCTGACACGGTAGTGGTGCTAGCTAGCAATTCGGCTGGCAAGTCTGTTGTCCTTGCAACTTAGGCTTTGAACAAGCACACAGCACCACGCCACAGTTGCAAGAGAATTTTTAACACATCCGGAACAGCCAAGTAAGAATGACAAAAACGCAGAATTACCTGATGCACTCCGATTCAGATATGCACGTACAAAGTTTTTTCGTTCCTCGAAACCTGTTACAACCCTCAAATCAAATAAAGAAAATACCTTTCCTCTGCAGTCAGGCCAGAGTTAGAAGTTAACCGCACCAGGGTATTTACTGTAGTCCAAAACATGAGGTGTATCAGAATGGTAGTCAGCAGCCATCTCACTGAAGTAGTTTGCTATATCAAAGCCAATAGGATTGTAACTAGCATACTCATAGTCCTGGGTAAAAGAATAATAAAGTTAGTATAAATTATTATTTACATATTCTGCTTGATGTCTGTTAATGTTCTCTCTCAAGTGTAAGGTTCAGGGATAATGATCCTTCAAGTAATTTTAAGAGAAACCATCAGAAAACGTCTTGACAGTAAAGATGTAACAATGAGCATGTGACTGGGCAAGACGAAATACAGAAGAAGCCGCCAATCAACTTCTTAAAAACTTGAGATTGAATTAACCATCAAAAGAGACAAGAAGCTTACAATTAGTGTTATTGATTTTGTCTGTTCATCGATCATTATGTTACCATATTGTAAATCATTATGGCAAAAACCTATGGATTCATCCAATGAAAGCTTCTCTTCCAGTAGCATAATTTCCCCTTCAATGGTGTCCAAGCGAAAAGATTCAGCATCTTCCGAAGAACACAAAGTTTTAGCTGATTTAAGCCACGTTCTGACAGAACATGAAAACAGTACTTAGTTCTGAATCACGAAAGGACAGCACTTAATGAAGGTGATATCAAGCATCCTGATCATGTTCGCCTGAGCAAAGAAAAGGTATCACATACCGCAACTTATCCCATAAGGATATTTGCTTTGGACCAGCCATATCAAGACCATGGAACTCCTTTAACTTTGCTGCTATAAGAACAGATATAGCCGGATCACGCACATCTGATGCTGACAATGTCTGAAATTCATAAAGAGAGATGGTGGACAACATGTGTACCATCTATGGAACATAAATTTTCTGTACACCATCTAAAGTGTCATTTGATTTTACCAAACACTTGTTTTGCCTATTATCTCTTTGAGTCGCCAAACTTGAGGAATTTAAAAGATAAACTGAAAGCACCACATGCATGGGCATCTTAAATAATAATATGACTGAATATAGGTTAAACTTGCCGAGATTGACATGGTTAAAGAGTTAGAGATGTGAACAAGATTATCATCGTATATTCACCTAGAATTTATTGACAAAAAATGAACATATACAGAAAGATTTGCATGTGAAAGAATAGTGGAGCATCAGCTTACTGACGAGGAGGGTCATGTAGGTTTCAACAATTACGGTTGGGTTTGACCAATAGTACATAAATGAAAAAAATTAAGACCACATGAAACTCCATTCCTTGCATTGACCTAAGTAATTGTGACAGATCATGCACACTTTTACCCCATCGGCAACAACTAGGTCATATATTTGATCTATTATAAACAAGAAAAAAGTGATCAATTCCAAGTAAATCGTGTAATAAGCAAACTAAAACATGAATTAGAGTCTAATGTGCAGACTGTTAGTTAAAAGATAACGATTTCCAAATGCCAACGTACCCGTGCATGGACAAACTCTTCAATCCGCCCATTTGCGAACCGTCCAAGGAGATTAGGCCCTTGCCCTTGCTTAGACATGAACTCGAATGTCCTGATCTCATCATCTCGGTTGAAGAACACCTGCAAACCCTCACCATAAATCCTAACCACAACCTTACGCAATGCTTCTTCTGTACTTGTTGGCCATTTTATTTCAAAGACCTCGTTAGTCATGGCACCCTTGAGAGGGATGATCTGCAATGCATTAACATCAAGAACATTCTCCCACTTGGATGCCAAAGATTTTAACATCTCCTTGGCGTTTTCCGGAATTCGATCACCTCTATTTTCTGGATTATTTCCTTCGGTACCCATGACAAAAGACCCGATGACACCTCAAACGCTTACTCAATCAAACCTATCTTCTTACTGCAAAAATAGATTCTGAAACCAAAGGAAATTCATTGAACAACATCAAAAGGCCCATTTTAAAATTCCTTTCGCATCAAACATAAAAAGTTACAATCTTTCAGGCAACCCTCAAAGAGAAATGTCCCATCAAAGAAAATTCTAGTATTAAGGACTAAAGGGGTACCGATACGTTGAAGCAAATGTGATCATAAACATACGAAAATACATATACTACCAACGTCGTACTGCAGCTAATGCATACCAACTTACCGTTTCTTAGGAAATCATACAATAATCACAAAGTGCTTCAACACCAACAAAAATTTTCCATTTTCCAGTTCATGTTTCCTTTGAAAAGTTTCGAAATTGTGTGTGAGCAACCAAAAGGGCCACATTTTATGGAATAATCAATGACAACATGATTTCTCTTTATGTAGAAGAATATTACTGTCGAAGTTCTTTGAGAAACATAGCTTTCAATAAGAAACTCACCAAACGGGTAGGAGAAAAAGGGAGGGACGCCGCGGAAAGAAGGGGTGTTAACTTGTAAAGTGGTAATGTCATTAATGTAGTTAAGAAGTGAATGGCTGTGAGTGATTTTCGAGAGGAACAGAGACAAAGTTTGAATAACGACTCTCGGAATATCGAAGAATGAATGAAACATAATTACGATATCCTCTCCAACGTAAAAGCAGAGACACAGAAAGGTGGCGTAAAATATTCTGCGGAAATGGTGGTTCATGGACGGTCACTTCAATCGTCCCGTCTTCTTCATGTGATTACTCGTATTATTTACGGAGCGGTCACTCACTAGTGATATTTATAGTTTTAATATTTAAAAATTAGATAAAAATTAAGCTAATAAAATAAAAATTTAAAGATTAGATCAATAGTAAATTGTTATAAAATTGATATATAATAAAATTAGATATAATTAAAAACTTGAAATACAATTAAAATTATCTTTAATAGAATTTAATTAAAAAAGAAATCAAATAAAATTAACTTATTTATTCTAATTTATAAAAATTGGTTAGTTCACAAAAACTAGCCAACTAATTAAAAAATTTATTGATTTAATAACAAAAATTATTCCAATAATCTTCCTTTAAATGTCAAAAGAAATTTGTTCAATAAAATAAAAAATATAGTTGAAATTACTCATCTTTTTAGGGAAAGTTGTATTCATAATAATTCACTTCCCTTATTAAGTCCGTATAGTATTTATTCTCATAATCTTTCTTGGGCTAGAAGTATTCACACTATTCATACTGTCCTAAAGTAAAAGAGATTACTCAATGTTCCATATTAGAATAGTGTGGTTTAAAAGTACGTCAGTATAGCAATATGCCAAATTAGAAAATTTCAAAGAACTAACAACTCTTTAAAGAGATCAATCTAAACATTAGTTCTATCAAATTGATTCTCACCCTTCACAGAAGAAAAGGGATTCCAACTATTGTTCGAATATCTCTTCTTTACACTACCTATATAACATACCAAAATACTTTGATTGATGCCTTTTTGACCCCCTAACTAATGAAAATGTCATCCTTACAATTACTGATTTAAGCATAAGACTGGAAGATCCCAGTTTATCTAAAAGTTTACAAGTTCAAGTTCAAATTATTGGAGCTGAGCAAAGCCTACAATAATTATGGTTGCATTACACCATCAAATGATTTATTGCTTACAAAATCATATTGTAGATCTCTAAACTTATCTTTTCACATTATAAATGGTAAGAGATCGAGCCCATCACCAGATCACTTCTATCCAAATCTAAAAAAAATTAGCATTAATGTAGATTGAAAATTTGATTCATATAAAATGGATCACCAATTACCAAAAGGTGTTTCATGCTCCTGATAGACATTCTATCCATACTACCACTCCACCCATTCTAAAGACATTGAATGATGGATCTGTTAAATCCATCTACACCATACCTAATGACGAACAACCTAGATCATCTGGCACATCTGGCCCAATTTTAATGCTACAACCAGTTTTCACACATCAAAAAGGAAAAAGCGGACTCACTATCCACTATGTACATTCTGATGGCAAACCTGTGTATATTAGTTATCATCGAGGAAACTTCATATGGCATGTTGATTTATCCATATATGAACAAGCTTGTGAGATATGTTATATTATAGAATAGGATGAATCCCACAGTGAAGATGAGGCCTACGTATAAAGAGACTATAAGTTCGGCTAAAAAATCCATAACCAAGAATTGAGAATATTTATAAACTTCTCAGGGTTGTTGGAAAGGAACATCAGTTCCTTAAAGTTAAAATCCACGATAAAATTGAGCCTATTACCCCTTCCCCTCCTGTTGCTTCTCTAACACCTATCCCATATCTGATGATATAACCTTACAATGAAGAATTTTCTCTTATGGAGAGACAGACATATGACACTAATATGATTATTTCAAACCCTTATAAATATAAATTACTTCTCATAGTACCCTTGTCTCAAATCCCAATAATAAGGTACTCAATTGGTAGACAAACAATACCGTTGCTCAGATAATGTTCTTCGACTCATTGATAATAAGCTTGATGGTCTTAATTAACAAACACAATCTACTCAAAAAGGGTAGAATTGTGTCTTATCAAATCAAAAAGTTGTATAATTCATTATGAGATCAAATGGTTTAACGTGACGATGATATTAGAAGATATATTGATACTCAATATTTTGAACATGATTTCACTATAAAAGAATAAGAACTCAAAAGAGTCAAAAAGGCAATTCAACATATGGAGGCAGATATGTAAACAAAATAGTCAAAGACTGTTTATGGGGCTTACCCTATAACTTTTCCAATCATCTAGCCCATTTATTCAACTCCAACTTATCCAGAACTAGTTGATTATGGAAATATGTTTAAAATAAGATATCCTTTGATCAAACAATAGGCTACTCATTAGCCCAATAGCTTAATATATAAAACCGATAAAACCTAAAAGCTCATGGATAAAAAGAAAACTGATCCATCACCTTCTTAAACTAAGCCTGTTGATCCTTGGATTAAACCTTTCCAAATTAAAACTCCAACAAATTCACCACCTAGAAACCAACCTATTCGATCAACTAGAAAGACAAAGTCTCTTTATAAGAGTTCATTACAAGTCTTAAACCAATTTCTAACTTTAACTCAGATGAATCTAGAAGCCAATTATTAATATCTGAAGATTTTGAACAATCTTTGGAGGTTTTTGAACAATTTACAGACTTATCTGAATTATCCCAAATAATGATGTCTACGCTAAATACTTCTCAACTTATAATTTGAACTAAAAATTAGTGAGATAAATTAACAAGGACTAAACCCCTACAACCTTAACCACTAACTATGCAAGTACCTCCACCACGATCTACCTTAGGACCTTAGTTTACTTTTGATGATCTTTGACCCAAAAAATGGAGAGATTGTCTACATAAATTTGATACCTGGATTGATTTACAAATGACTCGACTTGATACTACTTTAGGAGATATCTTGTGTAAGTTTACTTCTTGTTTTGTTGGTACTTTAAGAGAATAGTGGCAAAGTCTAGATTACTATCAAAAAATCCAATATATTCATTCAAGTGGCTTCTTCAAGTATTATTCGTGATGTTATCCATAAATATTTTATTAAATATTTTTAGCTCATTGATAAGCAAAACTGTCAATAATATTTTGAAATGAAATGTTATTCTTTGGATCAGAGAGATCTTCAAAATCATTATCAATGTATGAAGGAGATTTCAATAAAGGATCATTACAAATTTACATTAAGATGTAAGAGAAATATCTCTTGAAGAGATTTATCGACTTGCAATAACCTCTCTTATCAAAATATGTGATCAGTAAGTGTTTTTCAAAAACATGATTAAAGGTGGTCCTCTTCTAAAAAATGCTTACAAAAAGCCTTATCTAAAGATCAAATATAAGGAGAAAGAAGATTGTGAGTGTCATACTGAAAAGAAATATCATCATAAGAAGTTCTCCTATAGATGATCTAAAAAAATCCTAAGTTTACACTAAAGGTTATAAAAACCCATTATGAATAAGCAAATGACAAAAATTTGTATGTTTTTTTCAAAAGAGAGCCCTTTATGCTAGAAAAGCATATCTTCGTTTTATTTGTGTCAAATGAGGACATTTTGCTTGATAAAGTCCTCACAAGACCAAAAGGGATTTAAAATTATTGGAATCTATTGAGGCTTTCTTGCTAATCCATGACAACAATAACATTGAAGAACAATCCAATGAAGATGAAGAAACTAAATTTGTTGTACCTATCGATTCCTCTGATGATGACTTTGACTCATCTGAAGATTTAGCAAATGACGATGCTAATACTAAGGATGAAATTTATATATGCCACAACAATCATGCTTTAAGTTAGATTCAAAGCTTATCAATATTCCTAGTCCTTATGTCCGTATCCAATTGTTACAACAAGATACATATAATAAGCCAATTAAAACTATTGGATACATGGATACTGGATCTTATTAAAATGTGATGAAGCCTAACATCTTACCTCCATAAGCATGGATATCTCTTAACAAATATTTTACTACTGCTGCTATAAATTAATTCAAAATTGGGCTTATCATAAGAAGGAAAAGATAAGCTTTTTCTTTAATTGCGTTATGTGGACTAAAGTTCTTTACAATAATTTATCTGACGTAGGTATCTTGATTGGCATGGGTGTTTATTACAAGGCATCTCCATTACAAATCCTAACTAGTAGTGTCAAATGTCAAAACAATTTTAGTGTTTATATTGGTATACATATTATGTTCGAACCCAATTAGTTCCTCCTTAATATAAAAGTCTTGTGATATTAATTTTTAGAGCACTGTCATAAGAACCATACATAGTTCTCGCATCTTGATCCTCTTTAGAAGAATCCATATTTAACTTTTGAAAAAGAATGAGAATACCAATCTTATAAAAGCTACTCATCTTGGAATCAATCATGATGATTTGAAGTTGGCACAAGAGGAGTGTGCCATATTACTTGAACAAGGATTAATTAAGCCCAGAAAATTAGATTATGCTTATCAAGCCTTTTATGTAAAAAAGCTAAACAATATAAAGGGAAAAGAAGTTATTTATTGAATATAAACCTCTTAATGCATTCATTCAAAATGAAAAGTTTCCTTTACCAAAAATCAATACTCAAGTCTTATTTCTTAAAAAAGCAAAAACCATTTTAAAGTTTAACTTGAAAGCAGGTTTTTAGCAATTAGAAATAGATCTTAAGAAAGATGCAAAACAACATTTTACATTCCTAACGCCTAATACTAAAGAACTATTATGCCACATAGACTTAAAATCTCTCCATCATTATTTCAAAGGGCCATGACAAAAATTTATGAGCCCATCTTATCTATTAGTTTGATCTACATTGATGGAATTTTAGTATATTCCATGACCCATGAAGATTATAGAGCATTACTCCAATCCTTTTTGGATCTTACCAAGCAATATAGGATCATGCTCTTAGCTGAACATAATTTATGGGTATGAGCTTTCATGACGAATTTTAGCATCCCACCCTATATATTGCTAGTGAGTTATTACATTTTTTAAATAAAAATCTCAGCTTAAAGCAAATACAACAATTCCTTAGAATTGTCAAATGTTAGTAATTTTATTTCACATGTGGCTAATTACACCAACTCTTTATCAAGATTATTGACAAAGGGTTCATTAACATGAAGTAAAGACCATAATACAATTGCCTATTACTTAAAGCAAATGAGTCAACATCTTCTATAATATCCCAGATCACTCGCTTATAGATATTGTCTGTTTTAGGTCTTAGCCCAACCAAGCCATCACGATTTTGCTTTTCCCAAGGCCTTCCCAGGAGGTCACCCATCCTAGAACTATTCTCACCCAAGCACATTTAACCTTGGAGTTTTGATGGGATTCAATATGTTAGGGCGTGAAAAATGTGTCTGTAAGGGAGAGGTATCTGTACCTTTATAAGACGTACTTCATTCCTCTCTCCAACCAAAGTGGGATCTCACACTCTCTACCTCCTTAGGACCTAGTTTTCTTTAGGGCCCAACCTAGCTGGCACAATAGTTCGGGTATCGACTCTGATACTATCAGAGCCAAACTCGAGCCGGTAGGACCGACTAGAGAGTTGGACTCTCCCTCAAGACGTATTTAAGAGTGTGAGATCCCACATTGGTTGAAGAGGGGAACGAAGTACACCTCATAATGGTACAGATACCTCTCTTTTACAAACGTGTTTTCTACACCTTAACACACCAGGTCTCATCAGAACTCTGAGGTTAAATGTGCTTAAGTGAGAGTAGTTATAGGATGGGTGACCTCTTAAGAAGGCCTCGGGAAAAGCAAAACCGTGAGGGCTTGCCTGGTCCAAGGTCCAAAGCGGACAATATTTGTAAGCGGGTGATCTGGGCTATTACAGTAGTATCAGAGCCAATACTTGGGCCGGTTGGACTTGCAAGAGATTAAGCCTCCTCTTACAGACGTGTTCTCCCAAGTGAGTGTGCGGGAGGAACAAAACTGTGAGGACTTAGTTCGGCCAAGGCCCAAAGCAGACAATATCTATAAGCAGGTGATTTGGGTTGTTACATTGCATCATTGAGTTGTCAAGTTTGTTGCATAATTTGAGTGTTCTGCTATGTTGATGTGATGATACTTTAACTATGAGTTTTAAACAAGAATTGTTAATTTAACTAAAAATTTGATAACAAAGAATTTTATAAATTCACTATGACTTATAAGACAAATGAACATTTCAACGATTTTGCTTATTCTTTGTTATAAACTTGTTACTCACGAGCTTTCAAGCTCATCCCCTTTTATCTCATCTTCAGGTGATAGTTAAGAGACCAAGTGATCAAGAGCCTAAGGGTATTTCTCCAAATTTGTTTATTTTGTAGCTTGAGTTGATTTTGGGAAAGCAAGAAGTTTGTCTATTCAAGGACCTTTTGTAATTTGAGATTTTGAGACGATGATATGATATGGCTTGGAATGCCATTAAAGATTTATAAAATTTTATTCTTTTGATGTTAATGAAATGTGAATAGTGTATGGATGATGTGAGTTAAAATTAGATATACGTGAAGAAGAAATCAACCTGAGTTGATGATTTTGGAACATA
>JANZLF010000001.1:14454912-14467290 GCA_026546835.1 Erythroxylum foetidum | reverse complement strand
CTAACCTGTTTTTAGTTTTGATGTATTCTTATTTGTATTCTATTTGTATATCTTTTCATAAACAAAAATGAAGAGAGTATAGTGTATTAGAAAGATTTAGATTGTATTAGAAAGATTGAGTTAAGTTTTTCTTAAGTATAAACTTCTCTTCATTGAATTTGTCTTTTCTTAATTACTTTTGTTTCCTTATTTTCTCATTTCAAACTTAGTTATATTTTAGGTATTTCATATCACAAATTCCTAGTAGTGGTGTCATAATCTGACTTAACACCATTATTCATATAATGCATAGATTCAATGGTAAAAAAAATAAATTCAACAATCACAACAAAGTTTTATATAGAGAAGTTTAACCAGAATAATTTCTCGTTATGGAAGATAAAGATAAAGATAAAGAAAATCTTAACAAAAGAAAATTGTTTAGAGACCATCAGAGAAAGACCAACGATGATCATAAATGACAATAAATGGAGGAAAATGAATGACAAGGCTGTCACCAATCTACACTTGAGTCTAGTTGATCAAATCCTGTCAAATTTAGAAGAGAAAAACAATACAAAGGATATTTGAGATACACTGACGAAGTTGTACTATGCTAAGTCGTAGCAAATTTTTTTAAAAAGGATGACTCTAGGCTCTTTAAATGTCAGAATCCTCTTTAGTGATGGATCACATCAATACTCTTAATCCTTTATTTTCTGAAATTTTATAGTTGGGCTATAAAATAGATATAAATGAAGATGTAGAACTTCTACTTCAAAGTCAACTAGATTTATAAAATCCACTCATTATCAATTTGACAATAATATTCTCTCAAACTATTTAGTCTTTGAAGATGTTGCTACTAATTTAGAAGAAAAGTTGAGGTACAAGAATAAGGTGGATAGATTGTCAAATTCGTAACAAGCGGAGGCATTATCTATTATGAGATGAAGATCAACAATATGTAGTTCTAGTTGGAATCAAAATCATGGTAGGTCCAAATCAAAAAATAGAAAGAATATAAAATATTAAAATTATGGTAAGAAAGGGCACATTAGAAGGACTGTTGGAACAAAAAGAATCCAGAGAAGAATGCAACAACCCCTTAAGTTAATTTTGTGAGTAGCTCAGATGATGATGAAATTCTTCTTTTTTAAAGTCTTTAGGTTATGGGTAACACTGACTATGTTGATATGGATCAATTTCTAATAATAAAAGTGCCTGATATAAACTTTTATAAAAAGGATAATAAAGGACATACTGGTCATGGATGAAGGGGAAAATGTAACCACAAATTCAAGACAAAGTCTTTTGATACTATCTTTATTTTAGACTTAAATCAAACCATTAAATTTTGAAGGTTAGAGGATCACTCGATTTAAGAGCCATTTAGATGGGATGAAAGGAGATGTGGAATCCTGTAAAAAAGTAAGTCATGATGTAAAGTGGAAAATGAAAATTTTGTTTGAAGAATATCAACAAGAGAAAGATACAAGGGAGAGATTGAATTATGAAAATGGTAGTGGAAGTTTGTTTTCTGATTTTCATTTTCTAATTTTCACAATAATAGTGGAAATGTTGAAGGTGAGAGTGGTAGTGATATAGTGATTAAAGAAGTGAATGTTACAACTAGAATTGATGTTAGGAAAAGAAAAAGATAGATGTCTAATTTTTTAACATCGCGAACAACTCTTTGAGCCCAACCTTTAATTCGTAGTGTCATACAATAAAAAGATGTGGCTTACAACGTAGATATGACAATGACTAGATGGCGGTATGATAGAGATGCAACATTTAATGCTTACCAATGATACTGTTATCAGCCTATGGTGGATGCTATAGCCTCTTACGGTTTGGGATACCAAGCCTCTTCAATTGATGACGACAGAGGTAAAGTTTTGAGTTCCTTAGCTTTTAAAATTAAAAGTTATATGGAAGAAAGAAGAATGGATTGGACTACTTATGAGTGTTCAATCATATGGTTGGACAAATATAAGACATGAGCCTATTATTAATTTTTTGTTTTATTGTGCAAAGAGCTCAATGTTTTTGAAGTCTATTGATGCATCTGGCCTTGCTAGGAATACTAAGTTATTTGAGATATTCAATGAAATTGTAAATCAAGTAGGGTCAAAAATATTGTTGTTCATTATTGACAATGATTCTGCTTATAAAATAGGAGAAGAAGGTTACAAAATAAGTATATTTTTTTATAGACTCCTTATGCTACACATTGTATTGATTTAATGTTGGAAAATATAGGGGATGTTAGGTACTTTCCTATTATTGATGAGACCACAGAAAGCCAAAAAAGTGACTAAGTTTATCTATAATCATACATGAGTATTGACCAAGTTCTCTCCTTTATGAACTCTTATAGTTGGGATATAAAATAGATATAAATGAATATGTAGAATTTATATTTCAAAGTCAACTAGATTCATATAATCCACTCATTATCAATTTGACAATAATATTTTCTCAAATTATTTAGGGTGTGCTTGTTTGAGGGGTTTGGGAAAGAATGTATAAGAATGGAATCAAAAGTAGCGTTTGGAACGAACCTATGATTGAACAGCTAATAATTTAATTCCCCAGTATTAGGCAATACTCCATTCCTCTCGTAATCCAGAGGAATGGGAGTCATTGCTCATTCTTTTTGGCGCGAGTTTTACCTGCGACTGTCTCCGACCTTCACTCAAGAACAGATATTGTTTTCTATAGGCTTTTCTCTTACCTACGTTTCTCTTACGTGAGACCCAGCAATAATCCCCCCAACAAACAGTCGAAATCAAGAAATGGCAACTGTAATTTTCTTCTTTTCTTTCTTCTTCAATTTTTTTGGTCTATATAATTGCATATTTTTCTCTTCTTTTCTACTGATTAAGGTTTTCAATTCCTAAAAATTACCAACACCGAAGAACTCGTGTTGAACTCACACTTTCACAACTGTCTCTGATATGCATTTGTGTTTTTTCCTCCAAACTAATCTCTCTACCTCTCTTCCAAGACCCAGATCCTTATTTTTGCTGGGTTGGTATGAATTATATCCATCATAGCAAACTGTAGCTTTCACCAAGCAAAGGTGGGTGTTTTCTTTCTCATTTAACTGACGATTCATTTAAGGCTATCTTCGAATAGCTTGATGTTCTTATCATTGCGTCTGAACTTGAGATGAGTAAGTAAATGGCAATTACTATCCTAGCCGAGTAGCTCAATACATTGCTTGTATGCATGTCATGGCTCGTGTTTTGTAGTGGCATAAAAAAGAAAATCCTTGACAGTTGCGTATAGCTTCTAGTTAGGGACTTATGTAGAAAAGGCCACAAGTCTTTCTTTATGAAAGTGGGGCTTTAACGGCTTGATGGAAGTATTATTGGCAGTAGTGGTTAACAAGGGTTAACTTAGAGTAGGTTTTCAATTTTTTTCCTCGTCTTTAATGGGTAGTGAAGGGAGGATACATACTGAAGGAGGTTTTCTTGAGGGATTGTGTAAAGTTATAAAGATTAGATTTATCACCACAAATGTTGTGTTAAAATTTGAAAAGAAAATTCTTTGACTTAAAATATGCTTGCGTTGTTGACTTCATCTAACATTTCAAAATCCTGATAATGAGTAATCTAATGCTTTATTGCATTTCAATTAATGAGCATTCGTGTTGTAGTCACTGGTTATGAAATCAACCTTGTTTTTCATCAAAGTTTCAATTTTTTTTCATTGTACTGAATAATTTCTCATTTCAGTAAACAAAATTTTGTTGTTTATGATTGCATGGTGCAGAATTTGGAATCAGAGTTAGTAGTAAGTGTTGCTTCTCTTCTTCAACAAAGTGTTCCTTTTCAATTGAAAATAGTAGTTTAAAGCAGCATGTAGCGAGATTGCAGCATTAAAAGTTAATTACAGAAAGTGAGTTTGATTATTTAAATATCTCCATAACAGTTTTTGAATGTTTATAACGGGGAGGAATTTAGAAGGAAATGGTAATTTGTGGTGCTTGATCAGAGGAAAAAATACTTTATACTTTCACCATTGTTCTAGTGATTAGTACTTATGGGAAAGTAAACAATTAAACAAATAGACAGGAACAAAGTATTACAGTGACATTTCTGTTCAAACATTTACCGTAAATAATTGGCAAAAATATTGAGAAATAGTTAGGTAATAGTGGGAACTTTAATTGTTGAAAACTAATAATAGGCATCAGTTTTTAACTGTATTTATTTTTGCTCATTGAGATTCTTTATCTATTATTTTTTGATTCAGGTCAAGAAATTTTTACCAGTGACATATTGTAGGAAGCTTCACATAGATTATAATTCGTCCATCATTTTTATTTAACATCTAGTTATTTATAGCGACAATTTGCTACATAAAGGTCGAAAACATAATATTGCGTCATTCATTTCCTATATAACCTAGTTGTCTTAGCATTGGAACGTAGGATATACAGATAATTAATTTGGACTTCGCTCGAGGAAAACAACAAGGTATTGAAATAACAGGTATATTAGTTCCAAAACTAACACTTGAAAAACAATTTCTAGAGGCTCCTAGTATTAGTTAAGCATAGGGTTTAGCTTATATTGCTGTTTATATTGACCTCCGCTCATTGTCGTATAAGCTCCTGTTAAACACTTTGCTTGCTATTAGAGCTCGTTTATGTTTATACATCATGCCATAATTAATATTTGGCTACAGACAATATCAGTCCTTGAATAAACACTCTGCTTGCTATTAGAGGCCATTTGTGTTTATACATCATGCCAAAATTATTCTGTTTGAATAACCACCATAAGAGTACCTTCCTCATAGAAAATATCAGTCCCTGAATAAATCTAGGAGGTGTGCAGTTTGTTCCCACGGCTACAACTTTCTTGTAGGATTCAGCTATTGAGGCACATTCGAAACTAACCACTTTGATACCATCTTTAGAGTTAAAGGAGAACCAAGCAGGAATTGTTATGCCTTCATCCTCTAAGATTACAGGATAGGCTTGCAAGAAATAAGTAGCAAATCAAGCATGTAGGATATTGCTAGCCTACGATCCAGCATTTCATACAATTTCCTTCTCCAACAAACTCAATTTGGCATTACCCAAACATCAATATGAAGTAGGTTCCTGGTTCCATAATTGAAGAAACTCCTAGCCAGGTATAACATAGCACAATAAACAAGAATTTTAGCACTGAAGCCTGCTTTTCCTTATGCCTTCAATGATGCAACCAATTCCTTATTGGTTGTTGCCTTATTGAATATAATGTTACTACACTATCAAATATGGTGTTACTACACTATCCAACTATATCTACCATAGTCATACATAAATAACACGAATAATCTACTCTCATTTAGTGAAACCTCACTCATAGGTTAACATACATTCGAGTAAAGTAGTTCCAACCTTTACTTTGCTCTCCAAGAAGTTTATAAAAGAAAATCTTGCTTGCTTATTGAGCTGATATGATTGACAAATTTATTTAGTTTTAATCACTTAGGAAAGATCTTGCACAACATCATTGTCATCAATAATTTTAAATACATCAAAACAAACAAGTCCTATTTCTCTATTACCTTTGCTTCTTGTTTTATCTTTTTTCCATTATTATTACCTAGCTTTTCAACATGCCCTATCTATATGTTGGATAATTATTTTTTGAATTTTTTAATGTAGATCAACATGGCTTGCCATTCTATTCGCAAACGACGACACAAACGACGACACAAACTGTCACTAATAAAGGAAAGTTCTTACAAGAAAAAAAGACCAGCAATACTTCAAAATACTATTGAGTCAAGGTTAGACAATTTCATTGCTAAGTTTGAGTCTATTTATGAACAAATGGCCTCACAATATGCAGCTGCTACAAATGCTTTGATTGCGGAGTCTAACTCTGATTCCCTAACTGATGAGAAGATGCAAGAGCTCATTAGTGAGCTTGTTAATATTGGTACATCTCAAATGGATGTTGGTAAGGCCGCTGTCTTATTATATAATGATTTTGCCAAATTTCAGGTTTTATTCGCTTTGCCAAGTCATTTAAAAAAGTCTTTTGTATTTGGATTCTTCTATCCATCTTCTAGTCTATGAATTATTCGAGGAAGCATATTAATATTTTTGTAAGTATTATAAACTTATAATGCAATTGATGTTGCCTAACCAGGTTATTTTGTATTAGTTAGTTCTTTTGTAGTTGTAATGCAAACAATGTTTGTAGTGTTAACCTGTTTATTTTGCATCAATTAAAGGCTTTTGGTTAAGGCATTATGTGTACGCCAGATATTTTACATCATTTGCATTATCAGAGGAATGTAAATTGTATTAAACTATGTTACTTGAATTTACTATAGCAATGGAATGGTGGATATTATGTTATGTTGATGAATTGTACAATATTTTCGATTATTAAACTATATTTTGAGGATATTATGTAACTAATGACATGTTGATGCAAGAAAATGCTGGAGCTTTTTTTCAAGAGCTATTGGAAATGAAATAATATAATATACTTGATTTTAAACATTTTGTCATTATAAATAGGGTGCATAAAATATAATTAATTAAATTATATTAAAAATTTAATATAAAATAAAATTTTAACAAATTTTTATTTATCAAGAGTTTTAACAAACCAACCGCCATCAAAAGTAATAGTAATCATTCATTCATCTTAACCAACCATCATAATTATAATGATTTTATCCATTCTTATTCCTCCTAGTATTCATTTGTATTCCTATTCTCATTCTCTTCTGTGAACCAAGCTCCCCCTAAGAATATTAAGCTTGATGATGTAAGGAACTTTGTTCAAGTGACTCTAACTTTGAGTTACCAATGACAGCTTACTAAATTTAATCAAACAAAAGTACGGAGACCTACCGAGAAACATTTTACTTATAAAGATCATAATTAGCTTTCTGGAGACAATTTATCAATTCCCTAATTGGACCTAGGACTAGAAATAAAAGCTATTAACTCCCTAACAGTTGATGTTGATAAGAGCTTTTCACCTTAAACTCCCTCCCTTTAGCTAGAGTAGGAAGTGAATAAGTTAGATGTCCTCCTTATTAAGAAGCTCCTAATTATCTTTTATAAGCCTTTCTATCTTGACTTAAATTGAGGTAACATACGTTAATATTGTTAATAAGAATAGCTCATATCATATTCTTGATGATGCAATTATGATTTCTAGACCTCTTGTTAATTTCAAAACTTTGGTTTCAAAGAAGAAAGTCAGAAGAAAGCCTACACAGAACGCTCATCTAGCTCCCTCTCACATTTCTAAATATGTCAATCCTATCTTGGAATGTGAAATTAATGGTTTGTACCTCCAAATAATAAATTATTAGAGATTTTCTTCTACTTAAAAAGTCAATTTGGTTGGTTTACATGAAACCAATATAAAAACCAAATGTGTGGTTGTTACCTCGCAATTTTTAATAATAATTAGTTCTTGATCACTAACTTTTATTTTCACTTGAGTAACAAGATTATAGGTCGCTATGATCCTAAACAGCTGGTGAATGGATTCTTTTGACATTACGATCAGTTTTTACATTTATAATTATTTTTGTCTCTCTCTTTGCTTAAATTAACTATCACCTTTGTTTATACTTCTAGCACTACATCTTTAAAGAAGTAATTTTGCAAAGATATTTCTAAAATCAATTTAAATAACTCAATTCCATAACTTGTATTAGGGGATTTCAACTACAATATGTCTAATTATGAGATTAAAGGCTATTTAAACCAATAAATGTCATTTTGTGATGATTTTCATATATGCATCAACTATTCAGGACTTTCAAATTTGAGATATAGAGGCCATCATTTTACCTAGAATAATAAGCAAAATGACAAGTAGTTTATCATAATGAAGCTAGACAGAGCCATAACTAATTCTTTGTAGCTATAAGATCTTCCTTTATCTTGTGTGAATTTTAGTAACCCTTTATAGTTAAATCGTTCAAATATAAACTCCTCCATAACCTGTCAACTACTAAAAGATACAATCATTTTAAGTTTAATAATTATTTAATGGAGGTTTTTAGTTTCTAAGATGTTGTTTTAAGAGGTCTGATTTCTATGTGAGAGGGTTTGAGGCATTTAAGTGTATGAGGAAGCATTAAGCAATCAAGAAGGAACTTAAAAAACTCAATAGCTATTCACTGGGTAACTTTAATATTACTATCAAAGAGGTTGGAGAAATTTTGAATTTTATGATTAATGTTCTCAAAGAAAATCCTAAAATTGATGATTTAAAGTAATTTGAAAAGTTAAAAATGTCCAAATTAGTTTCAGCCTTAATGACCCATAATTCTTTATTGAGACAGGAATTCAAAACTTAATGGCTAAAAACTAAGGACCTTCATACCAAATTCTTCTATAATGTATTAATAATTCATGGAAATACTAATAACACATGTCTTATATCATATGTTTCTAGCAATATCCACACTGATTAAAAAATCATCAAACATATAGCTTATAAATATTTTAAGAATTCTCTAGGCAGCTTCAACAATTGTTCTAATTCCCTCTTTCATCTCTCAGGGTCTAGCATCCTTTCTTTCTAATCAATTTATCAACCTTGATGTTGAAGAAGCATTATTCAAGATAGGTGCCAATAATGCATCTAAACTTGATAGATTGAATGCTAAGTTTTCCCACAAAAACTTGGAACCAAATTGGCGACACCATTTCCACTACTATTCTTGAATTGTTTTTTAAGGGAAACATACTTCTAGAGATTAACAAGACATTCTTTTGCCCAATTCCATAGATGTCTAATCTAACCAGGATCTAAGACTATATGTTAATCTCTTATTATAATGTGATTTATAAGATTATCCTGAAAATGATGACCAATAGACTTAATATTGTGCTAAAGACATTCATTAACACTTCCCAACAAGCATTTATTTGTGGCCAACAAGCATTTACTTACTTAATAAATCCATAAGAATTACCACAATAAGACCAATATCAATTGTTGTATTTTAAATTTTGATTTTCACAAATCTTTTGATTGTATAGACTAAAATTTTCAAATTAGTTGTTTACTAGCCTTCAGATTCCTTCCAATTTCCATTTGGTGGCCAAAAAATGTATCACTATAACCATTAATAGTGTTTTAATTAATGGAGAATCTACCCAAATTTTTAAAGAGGAAAAAGGACTTAGACAAGGTGATATCCTCTTAGCTTACCTACGTATAGAATAATTAATGATTTAGCATCCATTATAAATGCAGTAAGCTTAAGTTTTTCTCTCTTCTACAGATGATTTGTTTATGTTTAGCATAACAAATATTAATAGAATGGTCCTCGTACAAGTTTTGCAAGAATTTCACAAATTATAGGGTTTAACCATAAATCTAAGTGAAAGTTAATTATCATTTTCTGCAAATAATATTAAGGATGTTAATGTGCTCACTATATAACATAATTTAGATTGGATTAGATTTTTAAAAAGACATTAGCATCCTAATTACCACTTTTAGACTAACATTCTTTTATTTCCTTCTTTTATTTGAGGTAATATATAAAAGACTAGGGAATTAAAGTAATAGGAATTTGTCTTTTATAGGAAGAGAATTATTCTCCTTAGTGGTAGGCAATATGTATCTATATTAGAACTCATATTTATCTCTTCCATTAAATTTTATTAAAGTTATTTAAAAATAATTAAAATTTGTTACAATAAGAACAAAATGATGCTACAAAAGTTAAGATCAAATGGAGAGAGGTCTGTTAACATAAAAGGAATGGTGGCTTAGGGTTCCAGTCGATCATAATGAAAAATCAAATGCTTTTTAATATGAAAACCTTTTATGGATTTTGAATCACATTGGGTATAATAGACACATTTGTAATTTTTAAGAGGTAAAAACTTTTGGTTGGTTAAACCTAACACTCAAAATTCTTAAGACACTGCAAAAAATACTCAAGTTGAGAGGGAATAGAAGTTAAGTTGAAAGTGATGTCAAGAAATAGGAAAATAACCTGGTTGTGAAATGACAATTATCACGCTCTAGGACCTCTACAAAACCTTATAAACATTAGATCCACAATTTGTAGATTTACTAAGCATTCAAAAGTCTCAGTGATCATTTAAAATAATATTTGGAGTTGTCCATCTTTGCATCCAAGGTTCTCCTTTTCAATAAGAGATAATTTACCAATCTATCTCTTTAAATTAATAAAATATGACTAGGGTATATGTTGAGACACAACTCAAAGAGATTCACTAGACAATCATATCTTAAGTTTTTATTAGGAAGTAATCCAAGAGTCAATTGGAAGAATTTAGTTTAGTTCTCTAGCTATTTTACTAATGCCTCTTTCACCTTATGGTTTGTCTTAAAAATTAGACTATGGATAAGTAAAAAAATCCCTTTTGCATGCTTAAATAAGACTACTGATGTGCTTCTTAGTCAAGCTAATGAGTCTTATAATAACTATCAGTATTCTTCCAAGTATTGGTCTTTCTTGTTCTATTTACATAATCTTTTATGTAATTTAAACCAATAGCCAAGTATAGTAGATTGGGTGGCTAGTGCTCAAGTAAATGACAAAGTTGACTATGCTTTATTCATAATTAATTTAAGTTGCTTCATTTTTATTTAAAGGGAAGGGAACTCTAATAATCGCAACATAAATGCTACTACCTTTTATCATTACACATACAGTTGAATTAAAGAAATTTTGATCACTAAAAAGGTGGATGCGAAGATCAGTTTTATCATTCATTCAAACTGAAACATTTGATATATCTTTTTAAAATTGTACATTTGGGTTGTGTTGAGTATTTTTTTATTTGCTTGTGTTTTGGTTTTATTCCTTTTGGCCTTTTCCAGTTATTCCATTAGTTGGACTCTCTTTTGTTTTACTTAGCACTTAGTTGCCTATAACTTTATTGAACTTTCAGAAATACATTCTAAGAAATGTGATATCTCAGATATTTTGTTGAAGAATTTTTACTCTTCACAAGTAGCTTATTATGAAAATACCCATTATCAATTATAAGGTCCACCTTTGGAAAGGGTTTCATCTGCTAGAAAACAACACCCTTAAAGATCTTTTATTGTAATGTAATCTTATTGATGATGGAGAATGAAGCTTAAAACCTAAGAAGGTATAGGAAACATTGACTATTGTGCTTTACACGTATGCAATAACATATATATATATAAAGCTACCTTGTTAAATTTAGAAGTTGTTTGAAAAACATATAAAAAAATCCTATTTTTAGAATGATTTAATAGTTAGGTATATTAAAATAGAATGTTTTTACCTAAAATAAAAAATTCTCATTTTTATTTTTAGTTCATTAAATTAATTAACTAATTTGTAAAAAATTATTTTACTTTTAATCATTATAATCCATACATATGCTAATGTAGAATATAACTTGATTATGTGGCATTTTATGTTAACAACGTTAAAGATATAGTTAACAATACACTATATTTATAACTAATTGAAGCTTTAGGTGTAAAATTAAGGTAATTTGTAGTTCTAGAAACTATTATAAAATCAAGCAAAGTTCCAAATTTAAAATTTAATTTAATGTAGTACTTAATTAGGCCAATAACTTTAAATAATATAGATATTTTCTTAACTCAAATAAATCAATTAAACAAAATGCATATTTATAAGTTCTTTATCCTTATTAATTAAAGTTGACATCAAGTAATAATAATGAATATGATTATGTTTTATAATGAAAGTGATGTATTTCTAATAAAAAATAATACTAAAATTCACTAGACAAGTGCACCTATCATTCTTATAATATAATTTAGTAAATACGAGTGTTGATCTCATAAAGACTATAAGTATTAATATTAATCATCTTTCTATTATCTAATTTTAAAAGTGAACGATTGAAAAGATTAATGAAACTAAAATAACTATAAAATTACAATCCAAATTGATGAACACAAATGAAATAACTAATTGACGACCAATATGTAAATGAAGAATCAAGAAATTCATAAGTTACAATCATATTCTTTCTGAATAAATATAGCCTTTATCCTTAAGTTAATTGATTCAGATTCTTTTTAATTAAAATCTCTAATAATATATTAATTTTTTATGAATTCCGTTAATATATTTCACTCTAAATTGCAAAATATATATAGTCCCATCTTTGGGATTACATGTGATAGGCTAATATTTTGCATGTCATATAAGGTTATATTATTTGGTATTTGAAATTTTTATAGCACGTTTTATATGGATTTTGTTATTATTTTTCTATATTTAGTTTATTGTTTTGTAGGTGATGAATTTGAGGACTAAACACGAGATTTAGTGATGTAAGCGGGACCATGGACAATCAAGCAAGTCCAGGCAGAGAGCTAGTCATACCAGAATGGGCCACGACCAAAG
>JANZLF010000001.1:14435334-14450070 GCA_026546835.1 Erythroxylum foetidum | reverse complement strand
CACATACTCAAATTTCAAATCCTCAATTCCTAAATTCAATTTAACATTCCAAGTTACGAATCAAAGCACAATTAATCTAGATCACAAAATTTCCAGTTTCACAATCACGTCGAAAATCTGCCATACATGCATGTACATACATATGCTTATGAAATGCTGAACGTTTATCAGAATGCAGAGGCTATGAATACGTATGATAGGAACTGTACCCATCCCATCGGTGACGGGATGTTACACCAAGTAAACATCACCTTGGAGTTGCTAAGAGAATTTTGAGATACATTCAAAGCACATTAAGTTTTGGGATCACATGTGTTAAAAATGAAGGATGTAATCTTGTAGCTTTTACTGATAATGATTGGGTTGGATGTGTGGATGACATAAAGAGTACCGCGGGTTATGCTTTTTGTCTTGCGGAGGAGCTATTTTGTGGGTACCAAAGAAGCAACAAGTTACTACCTTATTAAGCACAAAAATCTAAATACATAATCACAACAACAACAACAACTTGTCAAGCAGTTTGGATGAGAAGGATATTACTAGATTTGAAACAACAACTAAAGCCAACAAGGATTTATTGCGACAATAAATCTACCACTAATATCTCTAAAAATCCTGTTCACTTATTGAGATTTGGTATCATTTCTTTAGAGAATGTGTTTCTAAAGGAGAAATAGAATTGAGTTAGGGCAACACTGAAGAACAACCGACAGATATGTTGACAAAAGCTTTGCTAGAGAGTAAGCTACAGAAGTTTTGCGGCATGGTTGGAGTTCTCTCTCTTGGTTGAGTTAACGGGAGGAATGTTGACTAATGCAATGCAGAATGTGTACCACCTTGTTTTTACTTCATTAGATCGTGTGCCACTTTATCAGTTCATGTACTACTTTCTTTTTACTTTATCAGAACATTACCACTTTCTTTCTTCTCTTGCCATAGTTTAGGGATAAAATTTTATCTATTTCACCACTAAAGTTGAGGTTACGTGAAAGGCTATGTGCTTTCTAAATGTCCCGACATAAAGCTTATGTATAGTTGTCATCATTGTGTTGAAATGTAGCGGAGTGAAAAAATAGAGAAGGTTTCTCAACTGTTCATCTCTTTTCTCTCCCTGTACGAGACTCTTCTTTTCATTTCACTTCTATCCGTCTTGGTTTCTTGTTCCACAAGGGGATGTTGAAAGCGTTGTTGTACATTTTCAAGCCTTAGATCCCAAGTACAGGAGATTGAATGACAAAAATACGAGAAGAAGAAGATATACGAGGTGAAACATCAAGGGACACGATTAAAGGACAAGTCCTAACTGGCAATCCTTTAAACAAATCATCCCACCTTCTGCTGTAATAAGCGGGAACTGCATGTTGTCAGCTGCATCTATGAAAATGATACAATTCTAGTGGTTATTTATAGTATTGTATTGCTACAAACAATAATCTTGACAGTTTTATTATAATTGAGAAAATGTGATCAAGTCATATTTATTTTTCTATTTCAGGCTGATTTTAGTATTAAATTAGTAAAATTAAATCAAATTTAGGTTGAAATATTTATTTTATTTTAAAAAGTGACGAGTAAAGATTAGATCAAATTTAGTTTAAAATAAAAGCCAAGAATTTTACTTAAACGAACAAGGCAAGATGAGTCAGATTTACTCTAAGAAATTTAATTTGTCTCAATCCTATTTGTTTAAAGGATTATCTCCAAAATATTAGAAGGATTAGTTTTAGAATAAGAAAGGAGAGAAAAACCATTACACACACTCTCATTCTCCTTTTTTCTTTTGCCTTACTTTTGTATTATTTCTTCTTTCTTGTTTTTTTTTTCGTGAAACTATAGTTGAATCATTAAATTTAAATTTTTTGATTCATAGGCAATTAAAACTCTTGTTGTAATTTTAGGAGGTTTTGTTCTAAACTTTGATTTTAATTTTAAATTTTTTTCTTTTATTTTATGAGTAATTAATATTGATTGATATAACAAAATTAATTTAGTATTTGAATATTTTATGGTTGTCCATAAGTTCAATGATTATCATAAATGAGTGGTACAAGTAGCAAGTACCTTATTTAACTTATGAGAAATAAAAAAAACTATATTGAATAATTTTAACCAATATTTCTAAAAATTAGAGCAGAAATTAAACCACTGGAACACAATGTTTGAGGTTTTAAAGATTTATTAAAGCATTATAAAATTAATTAAAGATTGAATAAAATTAAAGAAAATAAAATATGATTGAAAGAGATTGTCTTTCTCTATCGAATAATGTAAAGTTTAATTGAAAAATATTATTAAATGAAAATGAATTAATTTATTTTAATATACAAAAATTTATTAATTTATAAAAATTGACCAATTAATTTATCAATTTTTAACAATAAGAGTTATTAAAATACATTGAACCGTAAAATTAAAAACTGAGCCAAAAAATTAGACGATTCAAAATTTTTACAATTTAACCGATTCAACCAGTTGAGTTTTTAATCATTGGTTATAACTATCTCAATTATTTAATTTGATGTTTAGTATTTGTATTAAGTTTATTGCTACCATTTAATTTACGTAGAATGTTCTATGCAATATGATAAGTTTTAATTTGAATGTTAGATTTAAATTTAAGAAAATCTAAACTTATTTTAACTATACTAATAGGTTTCAAACTTACTTAAATTATGAAAGTTTATTCTTTTTAGACAAATTATTAAATATTTATAACAACAACAACAATAAGAATTAATAATAATAATAATAATAATAAGGAGAATGTATTAATAGAGACTATAATAGATAATTTGGTCTTTTTGTAAATTATCCTTTTGTCATTCCAAATTTAAGTTTTAAAACCAAACATTAGTATACATTATTATTAGAAATTCTTAGGAATAAACCAAACTAAATAATACTCATTTCATTTCATTCCGCATCTATTATATTCTAAAAAATAAATATTACATTCCTTATCGATTTTAGCAGATGATCCAAACATCCTATAAGAGTTTAATGAAAAATTAATTTTAAAGACTAAAGAAACAGTTGAATGATCTGAATAGGACAATGTTTATTGGCACTTATGGTAGCTTAATACAACCACCTAAGAAAGTCTGCCTTCAAGTAACTCTTTGTTTTGTTAATCAGAAAGACAAGAGCCCCCAACAAACCAATGAATGGTTTTAATGATTTCACTCTTCCCAATCATTCAAGTTACTTCTAATCACATGCTCACCTTTCATACGCCCTTTTCAGTTTTCTAATATCCTGCCATGCCAACAACTATAGAACACACAAAATGCTAGGTGTGACACAATTTTGACAAAATTATTAGTATAATAAACTCTAAGAACATATTAAATGGATTTTTGAAAGTACATATTAACTTTATAATATGTATTTATGATATTAAATAACATATTTGAACAAAAATTGTTAGTATAACAAACTCTAAGAACATATTAAATGGATTTTTGAAAGTAAATATTAACTTTATAATATGTCTATATGAAGTTAAATAACAGATTTGAACATCTGTAACAAAATATTATTCTTAATTAAACAATCCTAAGATATAATGACAAATTGCTTAATAACAAATGATAGTTGGGAATTTGACGTGGTAACTTGAAAGCAATAGATGAAACAAAGAACTAAGGGAAGGCAACAGCTAGAAGTTAGAACAACCCTTATTCATTGGTATGTTGGGGACTTTTTGTGTTTCTGATTAAGAAACAGCCAAATGCAAAATAGAAAAAGTAGAGTTTCATATGGCACAGTCGCGATTATGAAAACCAGAAGAATGTTAGTTTTGTTGATCAACAGCTGCATGAGGGCATTTTCTTCCTTACCATAACCCCCGGATATTCTTGTTCTCCAACATGTCTGAAGAATAAGATCCTCCAAATAAACGCCATCCAGTTAAAAAGCCAATCCAAATAGAAGCGCATTGGTGTACAACATGTCTCACGATTCAAATTTAAATATCAATCGTGTCGCTACCATTACATTGAAAATAAACAATTCTGCAACCAAATATTTATTAAAACCAGCTGTTGGTAAACAAAAGAAAAAAGAACTTGCAGAACTAGTCCATAAAAGATCCATCTATTCATTCTCTTTAATTTAAACTACAAAGTACCAAATGTAATCAATACCAATAGGTTCTTCACTTAAAATTGTGATTCCTCAATATGTCTATAGTGGCATGAGTCTTCTGTATTTAAAGAACCCCAAAAATGCACAAAATATAATTATTCCACTGATCCCTGTAATTATCAGAACCCACTTGAATGCATATGGATTATCAAACAACGAAACCGTAAAATTCATGCCAAAGATACCTGCTACCACCCCAAATATGGCAACAACAAATGTTGCAGTCGTGAGTATCAGTTCAAACTGGATCAGTTGATTCCGAACATTATCCTGCAACAAAAACAACTCAATTTAACAATTCACTAACTAAAATTAAATAATTGCTGCAGAAAGAAGAAAAACGCCATTGTTATTACTTTATTATTTCAGTTACATGAAACAGGAATTGATTCATTTTCCAATATCTAAAAAGGAAGTATAATTTGCCCCAAATTTTAAATGAGGTGCTAATACTTATGGCAACTTTTAACTCAAAAGTAGCGTCCAAAAGACAAGAATGATGAATAGCAAGTGGGAACTGTACCAGTTGGATATTAATGAAATCTTCTGTGTCATCTATATACTCCTTCAGCTGAAACATTGAGAAATGATTACAATTCTAAATAATAAATGATAGAATGAATTACATTAATGGTAGTTCTTACCGATGTCAATTTGTTAAGAGTGCTATCGATGACAACAAAGTATGCTTCCAGTAACATCTCCAACTCTTCTATGCTCTCTTTAGCACTTTCAGAACTCCTCATGCTATCATGCCGGCTCCTTGCCATGCTCAAGCTCTTCTCAAGCCTCCGTAACTCAGGGGGTGAAGAAACAGGTGAAACCGGAGCAGAAACAGATATTTCGCCATCATGTGATCTAAATCCCATTAGTGACTGATCACCATAGACTGATGACTCCATCCGCCTTTTCTTCTCAGTTAGATACATTTCAGCCATATCTCCATCATCATCCATGAGCTGCTCTATCTCATCCCTAACCTATGTGCATGTACAAGACAGCAAGGCATATGAAGAAGAGGATAAATACTGGAGAAAATCCATTTGCAGATAGAAGAGGCTTCCTAAGTAGTGAACTTGGATCGAGAACAAAAGCAATACCTTCTGAACTCTCCGAGTCAATGCAACAAGTCTGCTTTTCAATCTTCGCACACGTTCCAAATTTAATGTACTGACCTTCGATGTTAGCTCATCAAGTAGTGGGTATGCTTCAATTTCCAATTCTGCTGCCTTTGGGAGGTTAAATTAGATGACTTAGTAACTCAGCTCATTAAAAATGAACTTTTTAGATATTGCACGGTCCACTGATGTAAATAACAATTTAGAGCGAAGCCAGAAAAATAAACATTATTTGCTAACATCTACAAGTTCCTATGTTGTAAAATGGATGACTAATTCAAATATGGTCCACCTAAGAGGAAAGGTAAAAATAAAAAGAAACTAAAAATAAGCATATCAAACATGACATTATCTAGAGATAATTTCTTATCGAGCTCATTCAAAATCACGCAAATCAGAGATACATGTCTCTCTTTTACAAACCTGAGAATCAAGGAATGTACAAGCTGCTTCCAAGGCAACTTCAAGAGCCCTAAACTCAAAGGGTAAATAATCAGGAGACGTGCTCTCAAAAACATAGTCAAAGTTTCTCCCCCTACTTCGATTGAAGTCAGATCCTTCTGACTGCCAAACATCACTTACACCAGGTGCTGTTAGTCTTCTTTGTAGCTCTACAACATACTGCAACACATAGCTATCAAGGGAATTGAGCAGCAGAACCTCATCAGCTGTTATTATACACCGAATCTGCTCTAAGTTTACTACAATAGCCTTCTCCCTACCAAGAATTGTTGAGGGGTAAACAAACAAAGGATCAAGCAAGCGCAGATCACGAGCAGGTAGATCACAACGACGCATCATAGTGAACTTGTCAACCTCAATAATCTGGGAGTTTCCAGATGCATCAACACGAATCCAAGACCGAAGACCCTGGCCACGCTTTTTCAGACCCAAAACATCCACACCTTGAAAAGGTTGGCGTCCAGAGGCAGATGGCCGATAAGATGCTTCTCTAAGGTTCATTGTTGAAGCAGGTTTTGGAGGCAGTAGACGTTCTTTGAGGTCTGCCATTAATAACAAGCACTAGAAGCTGCATCGCGAAGAGAAAATTAGAAAAATGAGAAACATCAAATAGCGTTAATATTAATTTTATTCTTATTTGGGGTGAGAGATGACTGAGAAACCTAATTAGATGTGTTGTAATGTATAGAAATTTTCGTCCTTCTGGCTGAACAGAGAAACACTTCTTCTGACAATTTGAGACATCATTACAAGGGGGAAACTTTCAGATCCAAAATCTATATCCATGAACTACTGTCCGCAGCATACAAAGAGCCACGCAAAAATTGGCAGCCACCCGTGGACTCAAACCACTAAACCGTCAATTATCACACATTCTAGAACCCCAATACAGATGTTTCATCCAACTATAGTTAAAAACCCCTCCACCAGCATCCAACAAGATGTCTCAGGATTAGATGCAAGAAGAAACGAATTTTAACTATATAAAATATTGACGCTACGACTCGAATAAAGTTGCAGGAAACCGATAACAAGATAAGACGAACAGCAAAACAGAGCCAAATCAGAACAACAATGATAAAGCTCAAAAGACAATCGAAGATATGTTCTGCACACAGTGAGGATTCAAGCTACAAAACTCTAGCTACCCATCTAAACATACATAAGAGTTCTATATTTTATTCAAAACATTTCCAAATCGGGAAAGAAAAAAAAAAAGGAATACCTCCAACAGAGAATCCGAGTAAGCCCACCGAAAGAAACCGGTGAAGTCAGGGAGGCCCTTAAAAAGATTCAATCTTTAACACCTGAAGCTACCAAAACAACGCCAATTGGAAGAAAGGACAGAGTTTACACGAGGATTCCATAAAGGAAGTCTCCCAGGCGGTGAGCAAGGCGATGATTGAGAATTTCGTTAGTTTTCAATTTTATAATAATATTTATGTGAGAGCTTGCTTGGAGGTTGGAAGTTCTTTCGTAATATCTTTTGGTCATGGGGACAGCCAAAATCACTGAAAATACGGGTCCTGAATTGGCGAGGTCAGACTCCGAGCACGACACACAGTGGGCATTTGCACTTGGGTTTTTTAAGTTTTTAATTAGTCTTCTAGTAAATAGTAATCTAATTATTTTTGTTTCCTGGATTTACTCATTTTCATCATTTAAAACCAATAATTTTTCAATGACTTGTGTTATGAATCTTTATTCTTTCTTGATATATAACAATGAATCTATGTAGATGCAATTACTTCAAATGATGATGACTCATTCTATGAACTTTTCCTTCATAGTAAATAATAGCACTGTTTTCCAAATTAAATTCATTTTAAGTAATATCATTAATTATATAATATGTAATTATTATTTTCAGTAATTTATATAATATATATATTAGTATACATTTTCTCTCTATTTTTATTTTACTTATAGTAGTTATTATCAATTATTACAAAAAATTATACTAAATTAGTAAATATAATATTTGTAGAAATATTTTAATTTTTATAATGAATAAAAAATAGTTATATGTTAAGTAATTTTAGATTGTTGAAAAAGTTGATACAGTTATATATGGTTAAGTTTAAATTATTTTACATATTGTGAATTGATGTTATTTTCGGTAACAAACTTCTTTTACTATAGAAATAGCTCCGCCTAAATTGTGAGCTACTAAATTATCTTGTTGTTTAATTAAAAATAATTCTTCTACTATTTTGTTAATAGGATAGGGTAATTTTTGTATAAAGATCTGTATATATATTTCTTTTTTTATTATGGATTAGTTTATAATAATATTTTTTAAATTCACAAATGTATTCTTCTAAATAACATATTTCACATATTCTTATATTATTTAAATGTCATAATGCATTTTTTTTCTTCGTTTTCGATTTCTTGTTTATATGAAGTTATATCTTTGCCAACAAATTTTTTTATAAATTTCAGTAGTTACTACTTGAAAGGCTTTTATAGGTTCAAATGCATTAAGAAAATCAGTGATATTTTTTATTCGTATTTCATTATCGAGTAAAAAGTTTAGTAATATACTAGTAATTTTATGTTATAAAGTTCCATAAGGTACTTATATTAGTTAATCCTTCAAACGGTTTTTCTAATTGAATGACTTGTGATAATCTATTAGACTATTCAAGTAATAATTTTTCTAGGAATAAAACACAATCCAAATTTAAGATTCCATCTGGTCCTAATGTTCTACATTTTGGTGAATGTTCAGTTAGAAATTTTCGTATTTCATTGTCTTTTCTATAATAACCAAAATGATTTAGTTCTTCTTGATCAAGTGGTCTATAATTCCAATCATAGTTTGTTTGGTTTTCTTTTTTTTTTAAATCCATTTTGACTTGTTTCAGCTTGTTCAACAAGTTTTTGTGAGAAAGAAGATGGTTGTTCCATATATACTTCTTTAACTGATTCATATCCATAATTATTTCATCGTGGTCAGTAATTGGATTTATAGTTTCATATTTTAAAGAATTATTTTCCTTATCTAAAGTTAATGTATTACTTAATTGGGTAATTTCTTCTAATTGATTTTTTATATCTGTTTCTATATTTGCATGGTTTTACTACCGTTATATTAGCTGAGGCTGATGGCTCTAATTCCACTTTTGATTTTTCTAATTTTTCTAGTTTTTCATCTATTTGATCGAATTTTTTATATGTTCAGTTCATTATTGAAAATGATTCTACTTATAAAGCTACTAGAAGAAGATTATAAAGTAAGTATATTCTTTTTATGGGACTCTTTGTGCTTATCATTGCATTGACTTAATGTTGAAAAATATAGGAGATGCTAGGTATTTTCCTATTATTGATGAGATTGTGTAGAAAGCAAAAAAAAGGTGATCAAGTTCATCTACAATTGTGCATAAGTCTTGAATTTAATGAGAAAGAATTTCATCAATGGTAGGAATTTCTGCTATTACAAGATTTGCAACAAATTTCTTATCACTTCAGTATTTTATTATAATGAAGAAATAGTGGAGACAAGTATTTACAAGTGATAAATAAGTTGTATCTTAGCACGCTAGGTCTAATGCTAGATTAGAGATTTTCATAATTATATTTGAAAATACTTTGGTTTCAATGTCAATTTATCATATGAGTTTGTAAGTCTTTAGTGAGGGTACTTTGTCTGAATGATAATGATGAAAAGACAACAATGAGTTTTTTATGAAGCTATGGAGACGGCGAAAGAAGCAATCAAGGAAAATATAAATTTATGCCTTTTTTATATGCTTCATATCTTGCAGTCATCAATTAAAGATAGGAAAGGAAACTTTACTCTCTGTTGTTTGCAAATTGGAGTCTTTTTGAATCCTAATGTTTATTTCATTCTAGATTTTACAAAGAAACTTGAAGTTAATAAGGGGATGTTATTAACTATTATAACAATTGTTGCCCATGAGATGATGCAAGATCTCCTAAACTCACAAATAGAGACTTATAAGGAGGCTTCTGGGGATTTTGAAAAGCAAATTGCTATTCGTCAAAGAAAAAAACTTAATCCAGGTATATATTTGTGCACTTTTATTACTTGTTAAAAATTAATCATCACTTTATTTTGTTTATATTACTACTTTTGTTGTCATATGATTTACAATTTCTTGGTGGAACCAAATTGAAAGTGGTGTTCCAGAATTATAAAGGTTTGTAATTTGAATTCTAAGTCAATATATGAACGCAACAGACCGTGAAAGGAACTGTAGCACATTTTAATTCATCCATTTCAAGCAAAGAATTAGATTGGAGCACACAAGATTGAATGACTTTGTCTTTTTTTGATACAATTTAAAGCTTCAGAAAAGGCATGTTATTATTATTATTAAGCTATATATAATTTCTTATAAATTTTAAATTTTATTGTTTACTAGGACTCTTAATAGAACAAGTAGTTTAGTAGATCCAATTTGTGTTGATAATATTGATCTTTTGATGGATTGAGTTTATAAGCAATCAAGTTTGATAAATGAGCGTGACTTGGAAGATAATCTTGGATGAGAAAGCATTGATATGTCATTTGGTGCAATGAATTTGAACGACGGGATGATAAGACTCCTCTGAATGATGAAGATATTGTACCAAATGAGAACTATGGTCAATGCAGTTATAGTCAGTTTTTTATTGAACGAAGTTTCAGGTTTTTATTTTTCCTTTTTTTTAATTTTACTTATATTTGATATATATGTTAAATTCTATATATGTACTATAATTGTAAATATTTTTGTTTCTGGTTTGACTTCTAGTTGGTTCTTTGATATGAACTCTTGTTGTAAATTGTAAATGTTAGAGAATAATGGATATTTGTTATCCCTTTTATTTGATATTTTTGATGTAATTATTATTTATTATATGATAAAATTGGAATATTTTAAATAATTTATATATTATTCTTAATTTTATATTTGCATGATGATTAAATGATCTTTTCTCATATTAATTATAGTTATTATTTACATATGAAATATGTGAAAATATGTTAATAAAAATAAATAAAATGTTGTTATTTTAAATTTCTATAATTATAATTTTAATATACGTTTGATCTAAGATTATAAAGTATACAATACAATATTGAAGAATTATTTTGTAATTTTACAAAAATTCAGGGACTATTTGATAAATTTAAGAGATGTTCAAGGGGGAAGGAAATCTATAAAGGCTCTAAGGTGGAAAATGGGGCAAGAGTACTAGTTACATAATGATTCCAAGAGAAACCTATAGAAAAATACTACAGCAAACATCTGAAAAACAAACTTTATCAACTTCAATCCATAATCAATCTTAAAAGAAAATTTCACTTTATATATGAAATTCAAAGGTTAAAATCAAATGAATTATGTCAAGTTAACTAAAATGTCAAAATTGAATTGTTCTTAACCAAAATTGATCAAAATCAATAAACTCAAACAAGAGAAGGTTCAATTAAACCTTTAATGTATCAAAACAAATGATAAATAGGCATAATTTGATGGACATGTCCCTAATTGTGTCTAATTTAAAAAGTTCAAACATTTTGTCAAAGTAATTATATTGCAAAATTTAACTGGAGCAAGAATTGACAACGTTTAAAATTTTTTAGAATTGGAAAAGTTCACAAAAGAATATGCAATTTTCAATAATTCCTAAAAATACCTCAAAATGCAATTGTTAAAAGTATAGAAAGATTTTTTTATACTTTTAATTTGGATTTAGTTCAAAATTTGAATATCTCCTCTTCAGATCAATTTATGCACCTGTCATGCATCCTGGAGGGGATTGGTGAGTCTTTAGACATCACAATCATATATGCTTCCAACTTTGAATTCCAAAGAGCTAACCTTTGGGAACACTTTACGATAATCTAATCTTTTATAAGTGGACCATGGATGATGGTTAGGGATTTCAACTGTATTTATTAATATGATGAAGATCAGGGTAATATTAATTAAAGGACAGGGAAAAAAGCTATAAGGAGTTATGAATAGACTTGGAATCATGGACCTAAGATATGGGAGAAATCATTTCACCTGGAATAATAAATAATAAGTGGTATACCACATTAAAAAAATGGATAGGGTTCTGATAAACCACTTATGGATAAGGTCTTTATTGATTCTTTTGTTGTTTTTTTGAGGCCCCTATGTTCTAATCATTCCATAATTGAACTTTAGATATCAAAAACTCCTTATGTTTTTAACTCCCATTTTAAATTCTTTAACTTCGTGACTAAAAAGGATTGTTTCAATGAGTTGGTTATGGAGGTCTAGAAGATTTGAGTCCCCAGTTGCAAGGCTTTTTAGGTTATGAGAAAGCTCAAACTAGTTAGGGAGAGAATGAAATTTCTCCTTATCTTGAGTGATTCAAATATAATAAGTAGACTTAAAATAGCTAAGGAAAACACAAGAGAATTGCCATCTTATTCTTACTAATTAGGACCTGAAAAACTTGGACATTAAAAGACTGGAAGAATTTAAATCTACACTTCAGGATCATAATTATTTGTTAATGCAGAAAGTAAAGGCTAACTGGATTAGGGAGGGTGACTCCAATGACAGATATTTTCATAGTTCCATACTGGACAAGACGAATACCAACAAATTCAACTATCCCTTTAATGATGAAGGCAATATCTATACAGGCAGAAGGAAGATAGATGAGATGATTGTGAGCTATTAAAGTGAGTTCTTGGGATCTAAACCTTCCAATGTCACCAAGGAGGACTTGGGACAACTTATGGGGGAGTCATTATCTTTATGTCAAAATGTTAAGGATGAACTAATCATGCCCGTGTCTACTCATGAAATTAAAGAGGTGCTCTTTAGTATTAACCCCATAAAATATCCAAAACTTGATGGATTAGTTCACATTTCTTTCAATCTACAAAAGATGGGGAACTTATTGGTGGAAGCGGTTCAGGAATTTATGACTAATTTCTTAATGCTCAAAGAGCTAAACTCCACACATATTTGCCTAGTACCTAAAGCGTCTAATGCTAACAGTCTAAAATAATTTTCCTATTTCTAGTTGCAATGTTGTGTACAAAGTGATCTCCAAAATTATTATAAGAAGACTTAAGGAAACTATTAAACATATCATTCATTTTACTCTAAGGGCATTTATCCTTGGGGGATCCATCTTTGACAACATACTAATAGTTCAGGAACTTATGAAAGACTATGAGACATGAAGATCTATGAAAAGATGTGTTGTCAAAGTAGATTTCTCCAAAACTTTAATACTCTCCAATGGAGCTTTATCATTTCCAATCTTGAGTATTATGGTTTTACAGTTAATGCTTGTTTATCTTCCACTACATACAATATTCTTATTAATGGTAGCCCCAAGTAGGATCTTCAGGGGATCTAAAGGCATTAAGCAGGGGGATCCTTTATCCCCCAACTTGTTCACCTTATGTGTTGAGATACTTTCTAGGTTGATTCAGAAGAGAAAACGACTTTATTCTAACTTCAAATAACATCATAAATGTAAGTGCCTTGGAATTACTCATCTAGCATTTGCAGATGACTTTATCATTTTTTGGGGAGCCAATTAGACCTTTTTAGAATTGATCGTAAACTCCCATAAAGTTGTCTACAAAATCTCTGGTCTTAGATTCAACCAACAAAAAAGTAAAATTTACCTTTCTTATGATGTATTAGAACTTGATACCTTAAGAAATATCTCAAGGCTAAACTTTCATAGGCTTCCTTTTAAATATCTTGATGTTCCCATTACTTCAAAGAAGCCTAGATATGAAGATCATTTACTTGTTGTAGATATGTTTAGAGGAAAAATTTATGCTTGGTAAAACAAGTTTCTATCCCATGTTGGTTAACTTCAACTTATCTCTTCTGTCCTCCATAGCCTTCTTATTCACTGGAGTAATCACATATTTCTACCAAAGAAGCTGAATAAAGAGCTGAGAAATGCATCAAAAACTTCTTATGAATAGATGAATCAGAAAACTACAAAAGGGCAAAGATAAAATGGGTTAAACTTTGTTGGGAGAAACAATAGGGACAGCTTGGTCTGATTTCTTTATATTTGATACAAACTGCACTAATAGCCAAAAGGATTTGAAGATTATATGTTGATGAAGAAGTTTTACGGGCCGAGTGGGTAAATGAATATTATGAAGTTTTACGGGCCAAGTGGGTAAATGAATATTATCTCAAGAAGCCTTACTTATAACAAATGGAAAGAAAGAACAATCATGGACCTTTATGCAGATGTTAAGGAAAAGATATTTAATTTACCCCTATATAAAATAGGGAATGGCAGAGACTCTTAATTTTAGTTTAACATTCGGACTAACTGTTAGAAATTCTATGAACATAACATAAACTATAGGATCAATTGTATATGCATGGATAAAAAAACAGAAATCACATACTTGAATTTCTGTTATGATTCCACCGGTTAAAGAACTAGTACTGCCTTATTTGCTGGTTTTTTTTTTAAGTTTCTCTACTTCTTTCACAAGTTTCTTTTTCGCATATATCTTAATCTGTTGTGTCTCTTGTGCTTTTAAATGCTACACCGTTAACTACCTGTGGAAGTTATGGAAGGGAAAATTTCTTTAATACCCTTCATGGGTGTATCTAATGCATTATCTCCCACTCACACATGATGGGTTTAAAACAAAAAACTCTGCAGTACTCATACTCGTTCAATAACCAATGTGACCAGCATACGACGAGAGCACATTTTCATACATCTGTTAGGCGTATATGACATCTCGATTTAACAAATTGATCTTAGGACTTATGAGTCCTTGAGTAGACATTGTATGCTATACCCTAGGTCATATCTCGCATTAGCATTTTTTTCCTTTTAATCTCATTTAGTTTCTTTAAGTCATGACTGTATTCATGTTCTTTACTAAAAAGATGATGGTCATCTATGAATATTTTTCATGCGAGTCAATGAGCTAAATTAAATGACCTTCCTCTGTTCTCAATTCTCTTTTGAATTAAATTTAATTTGCTTTCCTAGAATTATTCCATAA
>JANZLF010000001.1:14377717-14398519 GCA_026546835.1 Erythroxylum foetidum | reverse complement strand
ACTTCTAAATTACTTAAGAAAACTCTTTTCTCAATTTTAAATAGTCTAATTAATTAATTCTAATTTAATAGAAATATATTTAATTTTAATTTTAAAAAATTTATAAATTTTAGTTAGTAACTAATTTAATTAATTAAATTAAGAAAAATAATTACTTTAATTTTGAAAATAATTTTAAATTTAAAAATCCTTTTAAATTTTGTTTAATCATGGACTAATGCAGAACTGGATTACTCATAAGCCAAGAATTTAACAAATCTAAGTATAGAATTTGTTATTCTAATACCTAAATAACTCTTATCTAGATCCTATTATGCAATATCCTAATAGCAAATCACCTTTATTCTAGCTTTGGATTTCACTGACCTAATTGCCAAATATTACTTACTTCACCCCTAGAATAAGCCTAACCTTAAGTCTAAACTACCCTCTTCTCTTTTCAAAAACCTCATAACCAAAATTTAAAAAACCTTAGGTGCCCAAAATGTTTAAGCTGTTGCCAACCAACACTTGTAGCTGTTGCCATTTATGGAAGCACCTCGCTACCGACAACTAATCCATTAAACATCCAAAATCTCCAGTAGTAGCCATTGACTTTTACCTTCTCTAAGGTTATTTTTAGAGCTTTATGGTTTACACACCACTGTCATACACGACGTCAATTCCTTTTCCACACTATGGAGTGTAACATGCTACCACCAATTAGGTTTCTCTAGTCGCTAGCTATTCCTCATGTTAGGAGACAATAACACAACTCTCTAAAAGATCAACCAAATATTAACAACAAAAGTTCTCTTCAAATTCAACCAGCAAATCAGTATAAGAATAAGAAAATAATGAAACAAACACTAAGATTTATATGAAAAACTCTCCAGTATAGAGAGAAAAGCCACGGGCTAACCTGATAAGTAAATCCACTAAACTCAAATGAGGATTTACAAAGTTTGATCTCTTACCTCATAACTAGTTGTCTCACAAAGTTTCAAGATTGAAATCAAAGTTGATGTAATAATCAACAAACTCTCAAACCAATCCCAAAAATAATAAAAAGGATGAGAATCCTATACTACTTGCCCTCTCTTTATTTTTCCTCACTTTTGGACATTAAGAAAATACTCTCATGCAAAGAATACATATTTTTCTCTTTATTTCTAGAAATAGGTTTTTCTCCACTGTACACAATCACATATATGGTCATGTAAGTGATCGTATTTCTTTAGTATTGCCTTACTCGCAGGTGTACACGGTTATAGATAGATATACAATCATCACACAGGATTGTGTATGATATGAACATATGCGTGTATACAACTGTGTATGCCTTCACTCTTTGCATCCTTCTTCACATAATTTTAGAGAATTACATGATTGATCCACACAGGCGTGTAAGTGGAGAACTTGGACATGTGTCACTTTACAGTTGATATACACGGTTGTGTAAGTTAAGGATACAGACATGTAGCATCCTACATGGTTGTGTCTCTACCTAGAAGAGCTTCATCCATATTGTCTTCACTTGTTTGTTATCCCCATAAACCATAAAGTCATCTACTATCACCAAAAGTCTCAAAACTGGCTGAATACTCAACAATCTCACCCTTCATTCTAATCACAGGAAGACAATTTAATTTTCAATCATCTATTTGAGAGACATCCTGACACGCTTAGAGAGTTGTGTTATTGTCTTCCAATAAGTGGTATCACAAAGTTTCAGTATTGAAACCAAAGTTGATGTAACAATCAACAAACTTTCAAACCAATCAAAAAAATAAAAAAAGGATGAGAATCCTACCTTATTTGCCCTCTATTTGTTTTTACTCACTTTTGAATGTTATGGATGCACTCTCATACAAAGCCTATGTATTTTTTCTTTCATATCACAAAATAACTTTTCTCTATAGTACACAATCATATACATGACTGTGTAAGTTACAACGTCTCTTTAGCACCATCTTACTAATAGATATACATAGTTACAAAGAGATACACGATTGTCACACACAACTATGTATATTATAAACATGGGTGTGTACATCACCGTGTATGTCTTCGCTCTTTATGTCCTTTTTTTACACAGTTTCATAGAATTACATGGTTGATCCACTTGACCATAAAGGTGGAGAACATAGACGTGTATCACTTTACATAGGCCTATGTGTTTTCACGGTTGATAAATACGATTGTGTAACACATATCCTTGTCTCTACCCAAAAGTGCATCATCGTTCTTGCCTTCAATTGTTTGTCATCCCCAGAAACTATAAAGGTGTCTGTGATCATCAAAAGATTCAAAATAGGGTTAGACATTTAACACCTCTTGTCATCCCCATGAATCAAAAGTTTCAAGATAAGGTTGGACACTTAATACCTCGCCTACATTGTACATTACTTTATTGTCAATCATCCTCTAGCATAACCCTAATAAAATGATTTCAACAACTCACATAACCCTAAAGGCAACCACAAACCAATAGTCATACAACATAAACTCACCATTGGTCATACAACATGAAGCTAAAGATCGTTTATTCTTAATCCTAGAAGCACAAAAACCAAGCCAAGAGGAACAATCTGCAACAATCATATGTAGTAGATTTCAATCCCCTCTTTTTGTGAATTAAAAAACCAGCATCTATAATTAGAAAATATGGTTTGATTTTCTTTATTGCTTATAGGTAGGCCATGTTTAATTATTCAAGTTTTAAAATTATTAAATAATTGCTTTTCAATATTGTTGACACTTTAATTCTAAACTGAAAGTAAGGATTTAAAACTTTCAATGTGAACTTTTTTTATTAAAAAATTTATAGCTTATGAATAAAAGATATTAATATAAAATTTTCATATTTTAATATTCAGATTTAATATGAAATTTTTTAATTTCATTTCTAAAATATAAGATTAATAAAAATTAAATAATGTGAATTAACATCTAAAATTAAAATTTGTTTTTAATACAATACTGAGAAATTAGGGTGAGATTGAACCTCGTGCATACTAAAATAATAATGAAATTCTTTATTTTGATTTCTCGAAAATCAAGATCAAGTAAAATTTTATATCATGATTAATAAATCAAACATAACAAAATATGAATCATAATTAGTATTTTATTGTAAAACTTGATTATTTTCTTGTCATTTTTCTTGAATCATTTTTAAAATTAATTCATCTAAACCACCATAGTTATATATGTGATTGACTTCTAAAAGTATCCACATAATGAGTTAAGAGAACTTGGAGTCCAAGTCCACTTATAATATGTTTTGGAAATTTTAGTAATTTGATTGAAATAATATTATAATTATAATTATAATTATAGTTAATTCTAATTAAATAACAATTATGTCTAAGTAAGATCCAACATCTCATATTGATCCTTATTTATTAAATATCTAATATTTAGTCATAAAGTTTCTCAAATTTTACAATTAAGTTTAACTTGATTATAACTCAATTTCTCTTTTTAACGCGTTCTTTGTGAGTAACTTTTTAGGTTCTCAAATATGTTGAGAATATATATAAATGATAACTCTAAATCATATTTAAGATTATATAAATTAAAATCTTTTAATTTATCTGTAATTTTCTAACTAAATAATTTATATCATATATCAAGAATGATAACTAGCAACACATTATAACCAGCCAAATATTTAAGAATATTAAAGTAATTTTGACTAATTTTATTGTGCATGATTTTATCGTATAATTCATTCTTTTCATCATACAATGTTGATTAGATATGAAGCATGTAATCAATGTCTACTTTATTTGAATACAATCATAATAGTTATCGACCATTAGTAATTGATTTTATTATTGACATTTATAAACTATTTTACAAATTGTCGTTTCACCTTAGACAAGGAATTTCCGAATCAATACTAATCTACAATAATAAATTATTCTTCCTAACTACTTTAGCATGATGAATCTTATATTAATCACTCAACTATTTACACATAGGTTATGCTATGTTCAATGATTATTGACTGAGTTACACTTGACTAGAATAGTTTATAAGTAGTATCAAAATATAATAATCCCTATATGAGATACTTTGATGATCTCAAGTTAAGAAATCAATTATACAATGAGAAATTTCATATATAAGTGATAGTCTAAATCGAAATCTCATATGCTGTTGTTTCAGTAAACTTATTCTCTAACAAGTACTCACACATTTGTTTAAGTTTCTTTATACTTTAGTCTATGAGAACAACTATTTCCTTCATAAGGAAAAAAAAACATGTGTTAGCCTTTTAAGTTCTATTAATGTCTATTGTTAATAAAACAATGATTATGAATAATTTAGGAAAAATATATAAATACAATATAAATATCATAATTATAATCTCATCATAATTTTATTTATAATATATGTTTACTCTATGAACTTAATCATTACATTTGAGTATCTATAATATAAAATTGTCTTTAAATAATTATATTACTAAACTTAACTAACTAATTGATTGTGGGACATAAACTAACATATATTTGGTATCAATTTATACTTTAACATTATTAAAACAGTACTCATTGCAGTTTAAATATGGTATAAAAGTGATACTAAAAGTAACAACAAATATTTACTTAAACTTTTTATGAGATGTTAAATTACAAATCACATGATTGACTAATATCTAAATAAATTATTTAAATTCATGTCAGAATCTAGTAGGTCTAAATTACTTAATTATGACCCCACGTAAGCTAAGTTGATAACCCAATTACTACTAAGCGACAAAAACTTAACTTTATTAGAATTTATGATGTTATTATTACTATTTTAAAAAATTAAATTACAGTGTGATATCAAAATTTACTTATATATGTTTTTAAAAAGGTTAATTTGTGATGTATGCCTTTGATCATTTTTGTTTTGGATTAGCAATGTGTCATATGTGAATCAAAATAAGTGGTGCCCAAAAGTATATAAGATTTAAGTATATTGTTATTGTTTTATTATTATAATTTATGTACAAATTAATATGACATATGACTTGCTTACATGATATTTCATGCTAGCAACATTAACTTTATAATTAACAGTAAATTATATTTTTAATAAATTAAAATTTTAAATATTAATTAAATATAATTTATAGTTACAATTAGTGTTATAAAATCAAATAAAATTCTAAGTTTAAAATGTAATATAGTCTATCATAAAAATTGGATACCTTGATATCTAATGGAAAATATCTATAATTTATCTCTTATTCTCTTTTAAATAAGGTTTGTAGTTAATGTTTAAAAATCCAAAGATTAACTTATGTATATATGTCTCTAATAGTTTTTTTAAAAATAAAATCTTTGATATCCCAAAAGTTTGTAGATAATTCATATGCTTCCTAAAACTTCTTTTTATATTAAAATAATTACAATAGCTTTATTCATTTGGTTATGGGATTATCTGTCCGAGCTTACGTGCGGTAGTGTATCTTACACTAATCTTCATTTAGTGTATAAAATTCGATAAATGATTAGTTGGCTTACAAGTTAGAACACTACACTACAAACTACCAAGTGCCAAAGTCGATCAAATTCTAGAAGTCAAAAGAGAAGAGAAAATAACATTGCCTCAACTAATTGATGAGTTTTTCTCAATCTTAACCTACATTTGTCGGAAATAATTATACCCAATCATTTTATTAAAGGAAAACACTGATGACATAAAGCCTTATCCTAATAAAAAAAAAAAGAAAACAGCCCACGTGCAGGACGCGTGGCTGCCTCCGCGGGAGTATTATCTGTCATTGTTGTGACACTACTGATCAGTTAGCTGTATTTAGGATTTTGTGACCGTTCGAATGGAAGAGAAGAGCACCATATTTCTCATTTGCCTCTGCTCCGTGTGTGGTTGACCTGTACGGTCTCTGCAACTGTCGAGTGAGTAATTCATCTCTCTCTCTTCGTTCCCAATCCAGAACTGAATAATTGTCATCATAGCTTTGTATAATTTGTCAACTACTTTTCATTATCTGCTTATGTGCTTGGTTTTGTTTTGGAGATCCGTTCGGTTTGCGAGAAAAGTCGGGGGATTGGAATTTCTTCCTTTTTTTTTTTTTTAATGTCCTTGGATTGTGTTAAATGAGGCTGAAATTAAAGTATTCGCTTGATCATGGTTTTGCTCGGCTTGAGGTCTGATTTTCATATTTGAGATGGTGTTTGTTTTTTAATATAAAATATCTTTGGTTCGTGGATTGTTTGTCTCCGATTCAGAATTTGTCAATTCTTTTAGTTTGTTGTTTGATCTGTGATTAAAGCTTGGGTTGTTAATAGAACATTGCGAAATCACCTGGAGATTCAGTATGAACAAAACTGATACTTGGATCGTTGGATGTATGGAAATGGTTTGTTTGATGCATTTACTAATATCTGATCTCAAGAGATTAAAGGATAGAAACAGAATCGGAAACTCTTCCTCAACAATAAGAATCAAGTAAAGTAGATGAACACATGCACATATTCACTTAATCTACGTTCAAGCATAGCTATGCCAAATTATGGAGATTGTGATTTGTTTCAGATAGCAATGGGGGTATATCTCAGCTCCCCTAAAACAGAGAAGGCATCAGAAGATGGTGAGAGTGTTAGACTTCGATATGGGGTCTCCTCCATGCAAGGTTGGCGTTCAACAATGGAAGATGCAGTGAGTATTTTTTATTTCTTTCTTTACCTTACTATATTTAAATGTACTAGCCATGAATATTTAATATCGAGGTGTCAGTGAAGTTGTAAGATGACATTACTTGATGAGGCATGAAAACCATCTGCTGTATATATTTTGATGTTTAATCATGTGGTATTTGTTTGAATTTATCAATTTGGATAATGTATTCGAGCTTCATGTGGTTAATGTCATGGTTGTTCAACAGGTCAAGAAAAGGTGCTATGCGAGCTCTAAATTGCTCAAAGACATGATATCTTTAAGAATTTTTATGTGGTTAAGTCCTTTAAAATATGTCATATGATATGTTTGTTGGTTTGCTATAGGTTTATTTTTATGGAAGTTGAACAAACTAGATTTGTACAATTGAACGTGACCACGTGGTAGTGTTGTTACTGGTCACTCTCTCAACAGACTTAAATGTTTCAAGGAATTGATTGCAACATTTTATCCTTTACAGCTTTAGAAGAAATTACTGAAAACATCATACAGCCTGTTTTTCTTGCCATGCTGCAAGCTTTTAAGGCAGTTTAAGGAACATCGATTTGAGTCTCTCAAACTACGCTTGTTAGGGCGTGAACCTCTAATGTTTTAGTGTTTTCTCCTTGAAATTGAATTACCACCTAAATCCCATTTTTTTATCCACATTTGCTGCTAAAACTAGTTGCCTCTTATTATGTCTCCCTGATGTTCAATGAAAGATGTAAAAGATGGAGAGAATCAAGGAAAGCGAACGAATTGAAATAGAGTCCAAAAAGGAAGCCATTGTGTTGGAAGAACAAATACGAATACTACATTGCATTTCTTAAAATATTGTAATGTTGAAGCATCATCTTGAAGCTTGTATTCCACGAAACACATAAAAACACGAGTGCTATTTGTCACTGCAGCTTATTCATTTTACAAAGTTCATTTGATGAAAAATCATTTACAGCTCACCTAAACAGGCTGGTTTTCTGGGCTGAAGAAGTTTGAATAATTTTATGTCTATGTGATTATGGTTTACATGTGCCACTGCAGTTACAACTGGTTATGAATTGGATATTGTCACTGTGATATGACTTTACATACCATGTTAGGAAAGTAATGAAAGTAAGACGAGAGACTTAATATATCATTAAGTAGTGTAATGCATTAATTGTAGTCATAAAAGTTGTGATCAGTGGAATTACACTAACGATTAACATAACTATGACATGTTACTTATTGCATGCAAAACTTATATGACGTGTTTAACAGCATGCAGCTTATCCAGATTTGGACAGTTCTACATCTTTCTTTGCTGTCTATGATGGCCATGGAGGTCAGCTCTATTGTACTGCTTGTTATGAGTCCTAATATAATAGTCTTATTTATTTTGTATAACTTTTCACATTATGAATAAAAAAGATTGCCCTCTGTTTATGGAACTTTAATATCAACCTTGTACTTTTTCCTATTACATTATCCTTAGTACTTTTTTCCTTGCAACAATTTTAAATAGAATTTACTGCTTTTCATATCCTTGTCCTACTTCTCTAACAGGTCCATCTGTGCAAAAGATCAATTAGTAGGAAGAATTATGTTTGGGCAATTCTTAGTGGTAAGGGTTTGGGAGCAAGGTTTGAAGCTTTTGGCTATATACGATTCAACTTGTGTGGGCATACTTATTAGGGATGGGTTTGATTTTGAACAAGAAACGTCAGGTGGAACTTAAGATGACCATTGATGAGGATGCTTAAATGTGAATATGACTTGTAGAAGAGTGATAATGGGGAAATGACCTACATATCCGTGATAAAGATTGACGAATGGATCCAAGTTCTTGCTAATTTTGTGAAGTTTGTAACGTTGAGTTGAGAGCCAGTATATTTTAGTTGTGTCTGAAATTAATAGTGAGCAACCGAATTCCTTAAAGTTCATTGTGTTCCAGGGCAAGTGGTGGCCAGATTCTGTGCCAAGTTTCTTCACCAACAAGTGCTCAAACATGAAGCTTATTTGGCTGGAGATATAGGCACTTCATTGCAGAAAACTTTCCTCAGGTAAATTCACTATCATTTGCTCTAATATGTCCATTTAATGCGTCTAGATTTAATAATAGTTCTGGGAATTTTATGACACTAAATCTTACCAAGACTGCTATAGTGTTTTCTTGCATTATATGCTTATGATAGCCCAGGCCAACTTGGCAGTGGCAGTATCATAGTGATCTGATGTGTATGCTATTACTGTGAATGGTTTAAACTAAAAAGTATTTATCAACTGTCAGGTAAACTTCTCCATCTTGGAGATTGGTATTGGAATGATTATCTTGTTCACTAGGCTCTATTGTTGTTTGCTATCATACTTGTGTCTCAAATGTTTCTGAAACCTATATGTTGCAATGCAGTTTTGGTTATGTTTTTGGTCAGATAAAATTGTTCCGCATAGAATAAATTACTAAGTTTATTAGTGCTTCCTGCAGAATGGATGAGATGATGTGTGGACAAAGGGGATGGAGGGAATTAGCTATTTTGGGTGATAAGATAGATAAAGTTTCTGGCATGATTGAAGGGTTAATATGGCCTCCCAGGAATAGTGAAGCCAATGGCCATTTTGCTGAATGGTCATCTGAGGAGGTATTGCCGGAAATTGACAGAGATCTTTTTTTTAGCTCATCTGATTTGTTAGTGCAGGTGAAAATGGTTATCAATTTAACCGTGCTTTCCTAATCCAGGGATCTCATTCTGAATTTCATGGACCAACTTGTGGAAGCACAGCATGTGTAGCAATGATTCGAGACAAGCAACTTATCGTTGCAAATGCTGGTGATTCACGTTGTGTTATTTCCAGGAAGGGACAGGTAATTGTATTTCATCTCTATTGGATTAGGTTTTAGCTGTAATGCCTTCTAAACAGTTCTTTACCCTCAAGAAATGTCAACATAATTGCATTATTTGAAATTTCTTTTCTCACAAATTTTGCTTTCAGAACAAGATGATGTCCATTCGACCACCTCTCTCTCCTTTTTTTGAACACTTATTTGATCTCTACTTACACAAGCAGTCATTCTTGGTCAGATGTTATTGAGACCAGATGTGAGAAAAATGAAAATAATTGTAGGCAGGAGAGAAATCCATTCTGAAAGTGGCTTCTACCTTAGTTGAGCAAAGTTAAGAGCACTTGTCATTATATTTATTGAGGACAATATTTAAGCTGATTAAATTAATTTTCCGTTTAGTCTCTTGTGTTCACTTTTGCTGTCTCTCTATCTCCCTCCTGTCACCACTTGTTAAAAGGCTGATCAACGTTCAAGTCACATCCTTATTGTAAACTTTATCGAAGTACATCAATCCATCTCCATAATTGCATAAAACTAGCTGAAACAATTTGATCATGTTATACCTGTCCTCACTGTTAACTGAATAATGTCAAAGCCTAAAAGACCTACTTTGTTCATTCCCTTCTCTTCCAATTAATTGCAAGTGAGGGCACTCTCTGCTGAAGAAGATAAGCATGTCTGCTGAAATCCTTTAGAGTACTTAAATTGCCCAAAGAACTGAGAAGTTGGAGTCTAAATCATTTGAAATCTTGTTTTTGTACCTGTAAATATACTGATAATGTGTTCCCATGTGACCTTAGATGGTTACTGTCAAAACAGTGTCTCTTTGCAGATTTCACTGCAGTGTCTCATGTGAATAGTTCTTCGCAGGCATATAATTTATCCAAGGATCATAAGCCTGAACTTGAGGTTGAGAGAGAGAGGATTCTGAGGGCTGGTGGTTTTATCCAAGTGGGCCGAGTGAATGGAAGTTTAAACTTGGCAAGGGCAATTGGTATGTGAAAATGGTCGTAGTTCTGTGGGAGAGAATAAGAAAGCTTCTCTACTCTGCTTCAATTATTCTCACCTTGTTAATGCTAATATTTGAAGGTGACATGGAGTTCAAGCAGAACAAAATGCTACCTGCTGAAAAGCAAATTGTTACCGCTAATCCAGATGTAACCACTGTACGCACCATTAATACCGCAACATCATTTTTTAGGTTCATGTTCTTGTTCATTTCGTTTTTTACCTTTTTCATCATCTTTGAGCTTGTGGATTCAATTTAGTGGGCCTTAGTTGTTGATCTAATTATAAGACTGCATAAATATACTATCATTTGAAGTAGCTGTCACATCTCAACTTGGAAAGGGAGGGCTTTTAGTTTGAATCCCTTGTGTCCCTAATTGTGGATTATTTGTCTGTGTCGAGTGTGTTTCTGACACAACTTTTTTCTTGTTTACCATTTGTACTGATTGAACAGGTTGAACTCTGTGACGAAGATGAGTTTCTTGTCCTTGCTTGTGATGGGATTTGGTAAGTGCTGTCATGCGTTATGTCATAGTTTTTTGGCATGAAATCCTCTGTCTCCAAATTTGTGTACCAATACCAACCTTGTCCCATTAGATCCAAACTATCTATTTATGTGGGTCTCACACAAATGAATGGTTTGGATCTAATAGGACGGAGTTGGTACACAAATTTGGAGACAGAGGATCTGTCCCCTAGTTTTTCTTATTCCTTCCGTAGCTTTTCCTTGAGCTATAGACTATAGTGTAGATGATTAATGGACTACAGTAGTAGAGGTTTTTTTTTGGCAAAATTGGGAATCCTTAGAGCGACTGTAAACCTAAAGCTGTCAACTCATAAAACAGTTGCACTGAGTGACACGTGTCACTTAAGAGGGCTTAATGGGGGTTGTATAGGTGACTCGAATGCAGGGCTATTAATCCTTACCTGTTAGGTTCCAAGTGTATCATACCTGTTAGGTTCAAGTAAATTCTTTTATTAACTAATTTGACAGTATATTAATTCATTGGAACGCTCAGTTCAGACCAAACACTTCTAAGCTTTTGCTTGTACAATTACTACTGTTACAATATTGTTGACGCTGCTGCTGTTACTATCCCCACAGCAGGGCTTGTTTCTGTATGTTGCCTCTGTTCTTAGTTGCACCTCTTAGGACCTTTTGTTTCTTCCAAAGCCTGGACTTGGAAGCAACAGTTGTATTGTATCCTAGAGTAAATGCGCGTAATCCAATTTGGAAGGTGGAGTTGAGATAATCCCACCACTTGTACATGCATGCATGAAGTGATGGCTAGTTCTACAACCAAACTAATGCAACATGGGGATGATGATATCGCATGTCCATAGCTGTCACCATCCATCCATCTCTCTTTCTCTAGCACAGCGATAACCGAACTTCTTATCCAACTGACCAAAGAGCAACTAAGAGCTCAAATTAAAAATATAGAGCAATTTGTGGATGTGCTCCGGTTGGCTTGTTTGTATTTGTTATTTGCAAATTCTGACAAAGCAACTATACTACTAGGGATTGCATGTCAAGTCAACAACTGGTGGATTATGTGCGCGAGCAGTTGAACACTGTAAGTTCGGAACAGCCTTGTTAAAGCTTTACGCGTATGCAATTCACGAACAAATGTTTCGTTGTTCTATTCCATCCAGGAACATAAGCTTTCAGCAATTTGTGAGAGAGTATTTGACCGGTGTTTGGCACCCACAGCTGGTGGGGAAGGATGTGACAACATGACCATGATCTTAGTTCAGTTCAAGAAACCTGTCCATTCAAGTGGCCAGGGTTTGTTGCAGACCGATACAAGTAATGCTGGTTAATGTGACTTAAAACTGATTCATGACCATTTTCCGCACGGAAGCTTTGAGGAGTCCAAGAATCGTTAACCTAAATTTCCCTTCAGGAACAGGATTCCTGTGACTGTAAATGTTCTAGTTTTTCCAGTAATTGAACTTTTCTATAGGGTTCTGTAAATATGTTTTTGTTTTTCGGTTATCTGAATCGTCCTAAGTGTGAATAGGATCTCTTCTCTGTGATGCCGCATGTTGATTTCATAAACGAGGAACAGTGAATCACATGTTACAGTGAAGTCATTAAAAATTGCCCACTACACATGGGAGTTGAACCCTATAGATCGCATGGCTCCCAACTTACAGAGGGTAACGACTATATTTGATCCTTGTTTTGACACAGTACCTATAACAAAAAGAAAAAGGAAAACGAAGTATGTATAACTTGTATTAAATACTTAAAACAGAGTAAAAAGTCTTCACTGAACAACGAAAACTTCGCCGCTCCTAGTTTGACATTTTCACCAGAACGGATCAGTACTCTGGTATGTTGCAGGTGTGCCTCTACCGTCGATAGCGTTGCTGCCTCCCTGCCTGGAATTGTTTTCTTTTTTATATAGAGCCTTTCCTTACCAATTTAACAAGAGCCATGATGTTAAGGTAAATTGCCTAACAATAAACATACCGTAGAACTCTTCGCATTTTTCAAACTGTATATAAAACCTGTTTTCTATTTATTCATGGCAGGCCCTTCTTGATGTTCCAATTGTTCGTTACAGCAATGGATATGTCTACAAACCGGTGAGTGAAATGGGATCTTCTTGACCTTGCATATACATATACATGGAAAATCATCATTGTCTTTTTGGTTGGTGTAGGCTTTCTTAGTAGGCTTACTTAAATATGTTTTCTGCTCCTGAATTATGTGCTTAGTAAATGAATTTCGGACGTTGCTGGACTCTCTTGATGCTAGTCTCCTGTTCTCTTTTTTAAGTTTCCTTTCCTCGTCACTCTTTTCTGGTTTTCTTTCAATAATTTCTATTGATCACAGCCTTCCTCTCCTCTTCCTCTTTCCTTATCTAGGTAGTTTTGGTGCCACTCTTATCTTTGCCTAGCCTAGAGCTTCATACTTCTTGATTTGAGTCTTCAACCTTTCTAGTTTTCCTAGCTTGATTAAAGCTTGGGCTAAACCCCTCCTTACCCTTAATTTTCTTTTGAGATACATTATCCTTAGTTTTCCTTTCCAAGAATGTCCGCTCTGACTTTTATTCTAGACCTTGAGAACTTTCATGTTCTGAAAAATGGAAGCATGTTTCCTACCTCTCCTTCCAATGCCTTTGGCACCTTTGAACCCCCTTACAGCTCCTTAGAGTGTTGATGCTAGTCCCTAAGAGTACCCGAAAAGCGTAGAAACTAGTCTCTGGAGACTATTATCTGTCCACTAAAATTACATTACCATTCTCCTACACCTTAGCAAAGGGTGGGGGATCTCTTGTAGTTCCTAAAATGGAGGTTCTCAATGAAGTTATTGCTCAATGAGAGTCTATCCTGGTGGGGTACTTCTTGCAGAAAAGGCCATGACCCCCAACCTTCATCTTTAGGGTAAACCAAAATTGGAGAAATTTGGTCCTGATAGAGGATATTATGAATGATGAAGACTTGTTCTTCTTCAAATTTATCTCCCAATCTCTAATTAAGAGAGTGCTAGAAGTTGACCCTTGGCACCTAAACTTTAAACCTATCTTCCTTCAAGCTTGGAGGCCTAGTCTTAACCTGCATAATATCAAATAAAACAAATCCAATTATAGCTTAACATACATCTTATCCCTCTTAAATATTGGACTAAAAAGGAATTAGGCACTTAGCTAGCTATATTGGGAAGCCCTCTGCCTAGATGAAGTAATAACCCTTGTAAAGAGGTTAAATTTTGCTAGGGTGTATATTCTAGCTGAGCAGGACCAAAAGCTTCTTGACAAGATCCTTTTAATGAGGCTTGATGAGAATAGTGAGCTCTTTGAGGATGATGTATTAGTAACTTACACTTGGAAACTTAGTCCAACCTTTCAGAAACAAGTTTGGAAGCCTACAAGTAGGAGATTCTTAAGTGGAGAGTACTTTAAACTATCTCAACAAAAACAACAGTAAGGTTCTTAGAGGGAGGTTCTATTGGAGAATGTAGATACTATGGTTCCTCAAGAGAATCCTTAGGCTACTAATACAAACCAATCCCAAAAGCTTGCTAAGGGCCAATACAAGGAGTTGCAACAGAATAATATACAATGTATTGTTAATTTGGTAGAGGTAAGGGAGACTGTCATAGAGAAGGAGATCAATAAGGATAAGGATAACACGCGTAAAGATCCTATGATTCCTACTCCATGGGTAGCTAGCTCCTCAAAGGCTACATGTCAAAAAGATGAAGGGTCGAGGGGGCCTTTGAAGGAAGAAGAAGGCTTCCTTCTTACCTATAAAATGATATAATTTCCTAGAATATTAATAAACTAAATTGCCTTAAAAAGCAAAATTGGTTTCAAATGTTGTCAGAGAACAACACTTTTTTTATAGTTTTCCTGGAAACCAAATCAGAGAACATAATATAGGAAGGATAGCCTTTTTGAAGGAACATTAGAGTTTTATATCCAACTATCAGTGCCACCATAATGGAAGGATACTCATGGATTTTGATACGGATAGACTGGAGGTATTCCAAACTTTAATGGAGAGCCAATTCATTTATCTTCAGGTGAAAATGAATGTGGTAAGAGCAATATTTAGTATTACTTTTGTTTAGGGCTTTAACCTAACCTCTAAAGGACCACTCTTTGTGATAGGCTTAAACGGATAGGTGATCAAATGGATGAACCTTGGATAATTATTGGCGATTTTGACTCCACCCTACACTCAATAGAAACTAAAGGGAATATTGGTATGAGGAGTTTCTCAAACGATTTTAAACAATGCACTAGTTATATCCTAGTTATATACTTAAGGAAGAAAGAAGTTCTTCACACCTGGAGTTATAAACATCATTGAAAATGGTTCTTAAGGAAGAAGCTAGATAGGGTTTTGGTGAGTAAGAGATGGTTAAAGATTTCTTAAATAATAAAGTTGTTTTAAGAATCCCATAGTATTTGACTAGCTTTCTATATTAATCTAGGATATGTTATCCTTTAAAAAGAGACATTGTCCCTTCAAGTTTAATAATTTCCTCATTGAAGGGGAGGTCTTTAATTTATAAGTATAGGGGTACAAAGAGTTTGTGTGTATGAGAACATTAAAAAGGAACTCAAGCTCCTTAACATGGCTAGATTTCCTATTACTTTATTGGTTATGAAGGAAGCGAGAGCTGGATTAGAGACTATCTAAGATCCCCTTTATAGTTCCCTTAAAGATCAACATTTATTAGCTGTTGAAAGAGATGCTCTATTAACATATACCTAGGCAACTGAGGCATATTAGTCCTTAATGAAATAGAGGTCCAGGATACTTTAGTTGAAAGAAGGAGCCAGGAATTTTAACTTCTTCCATAAATCCATTCTATCAAGGAGGAACTTTAAGATAATCACTATCTTAAAGGATGAGGAAGGCAACTGGCAAACCTCTGATGACCTGATCCATCAAGAGATTTATTTATTTTACTTTGAATTATTGGGATTTCCTACCCAAGCTTCCTTAAGCATTCTAATTTTGAATTCAATAATTAAATTCCCTTTGCAAAGAGAAGTAACTAATGCCTTGATGAGACACTTCATTGCTCTAGATATAGAGAAAGCCCTTTTTTCCATAAGCCCTAATGAAGCTCTCAATCTAGAGGGGCTGGATGTTTTTTTCCTCCAAAAATCTCAGAATCTTACGAAAATCATAGTTATAGAGGGGATTCTTAAGATATTAAATAATGATAGGTTACTAAAGGAGATTAATAAGAATTTTATATATCCAATGCCTAAAATTTAGTCTCCTAGTTTCATGAGTGATTTCAAATCTATATCATTTGCAATATTCTCTAAAGGAGCTCATACACCAAATGGTTGATGAATCTAGGGTGCTTTCATAAAAGGAAGATCTATTAGGGATAACATCTAGTTGGTTTAAAAACTTCTTAAAAACTACAACAGGAAAGGCTCTAGTAAAAACAATACCATCAAAATTGACTTTAAAAAGGCATATAATTCTTTGGATTGGGAATTTATGTTAAATGCTTTACATTCTTTTAGAATCTTTAGAAAGCATTTGGGTTGGGTGAGACAATGTATCACAACTGTCTTTTATGAGATTTTGGCAAATGGGGAGCCTACCAAGTTCTTCCAAATAGCTAGGGTCTAAAGAAAGGGAATCCTTTTTCCTCCTTTTCACGCTTTTCTTGGAGATATTGACTAGATTTATCAAGCATGGTATCAATATGGATAGAAAATTCACTTACCATTCACAATGTAAGGTATTAAAGATTTCCAGTGTCTTTTTTCTTCTGATCTAATCTTGTTTTCTAAGATAGACTCAAATTCAATGATCACCTTAATGACAAGTTTGAGACACTTCAAGATACTATCTAGTTTAAGCATTAATCCCTTTAAAAGTCAAGCTTTTCTTTTCATTGGTGCATTGAGTCTCACCAACTATGTACCGTATTACCAGCTTAAAGTCTTCTAAGCTTCCCATTCTTTATCTAGGAGCACCTGTTTTTATCCAAAAGGCTTTTCTATAATAATTTTTGGTCTTTTTATAGATAAATTACAGAGGGGAACTGCAAATTGGCGTTACAAAAGCCTATCCTTAGCTTGATGGGTCCAATTAATTAACTCCATCTTAAACTCTTTACATTTCTATTGGAATGCTCACCTATGGTTTCCAAAATCCCAAATTAATACTATAGAGAAGATACTAAGATGATGATTATGGGCAGGTTATGATCTAAGTCTTTTCCTAGTTAAGGTGAAATGGATAGAGCTTTGCTTAACAAAAAGGTAGGGGAGTTTAAGCTTACACCCATCCAAATTTAGTTCACTAAAAGAATTTGGTGTCTTAATGTAGGTAAAGTGGATCATGCTTTTTATATAAAATAAAATAGCTTCTAGTGCATAAAACCAAAGGCTATCTCTTCTTAGTCTATGGTACATTTACTAAAGCTTAAAGGAAGAGTAAGAATGGGGTTCTTTCATCAATTAGGAGATGGAGCTTCATCATTACCCTAGCATGATAATTGGTCCACTCTTAGACCACTGAGTGAGGTTGTTAGCCGTAATCCTGTTAGGAATGTGATTACTAATAAAGCTAAGGTTTCTTAACACTAATATATGTAGTTATTTAAGGAGCCATCCCTTTAAATATCAACTAATGCCAGAGAAAAGGGATAGTCTATAGTGGTTACTTAACCCTTCTAAAGCTGTCATTAACTGATCTTGTAGGAATCTTTTCAAGGAGAAATCCCCTAAATTGCCTTAGTTTAAGCTAGTATGGAACAACTAAGAGCTTTAATGACCATATAGTTAGCTATTAAAGGTAAATTAAACACCTTTTATAGAGTGAGGAAGTATATGGTGGTGCAAGTTACTTGTGTAAAACTCTTAAGGAATCCATAGATCACCTGTTCTTTGAATATAACCTATACTATAATATCTGGAGAATGATCTTAGGCTATGTAATCAATTTGCACCTAACGTGTGGATTGACTTAATCAATTAGTGATGTAGGTGTCAAAAGAGAAAACAAGGGGACTATAATGCTTTCAAGGTGGTATTATCTTGTACTGTACACAAGATTTGGCTTGAGAGGAATATAAGATTTTTAGCTTGAAAACTATTAGGGGCAAAAGAATTATAAATTTTATTGTTCAAGTCTCCAAAGAATTGTTGTTGGCATACAATGAGGAGTTTGCAGATTTTTTTAGTATCTTCGGAAATGATTGTTAAATCATACGATTAAGAATGTAATAAATGAAATTCAAATTAACTATTAGATTATGGTTTATGCACATACGTTTAAGAAAATTATAATTTACAATAACGTAAATAAAGTAATTAACATGGATTCTGACAATGTAATATAGTTGGACTCTTATGTTGATCCGAATTAATCATCTTTTCTAGAGAGGTCAACCTTTGCTTGATCAGTGGAACCTGTTATGCTATCTTATCCTTTTACTCGTCAAACTTTTGCTTTAATTTGATTAGATGTCATTGTAAATGTAAACGAATTTTTTATTGTAAAAAATCACTTAGTATTTAGGTTATTAATAAAAATTCAACTCTTGGATAACATTTTAGAATACTTCTGATTTTTTATAATTAACATGAACCTAAGATCTTTAATAAATTATTAAAATGTAAATTATTCAAACAAGGAAGATGAAACATGATTCAGCAGGAGAGGAAGAGGTAAAAATTGGAACAAAAATTTCATTTAATTTGTTGATCCTAAAAAAATGGATAAACAAAGTTCTATCATGGAGTGAGAAATGGAAAATTCATGGAAAGTTACAATCCTCATCTTAAAATATTGCACCAACACATCTTTATTAGCATTAGACTGATGAAGCATCAAGATTATATTAGAATTAGGATTGAGAAGAAACTTTGGCGTTTATTACTTGGATTATATTTGTGATTTATAGAGGATGAATCTATAAAGAATTCACCTATCCTAATAATTAAAAAAAAAACCTAAACTGAATGATCCTATGTTAAGAGCTAAATTGGCTACTCCAACTCATTTGTACTGCTGAGATGATGGAAAATTAGCATTTGAGATGTACAAGAGTGGGGTTAGGGAACTATATATCTATTAAAGCTTCTTAGCATACTACTCTGTACTGAAACTATTTGAAGACTCAACTTTTATGTGATATTAAAAGCAAATGGAAAAATTTAGGTCCATGCATGAATAGATAACAAAGAAATTGTATTATAGTGTTACAAAAGAAGCAAGGCAAATGCTACTCACAGGAAAGGAGTACTAAGTGAGCTTGAACCAACTTGACAACGAGCACCAACAAGCAAGCGATGAAACAGGTCTTGAAGCTACTCACAATGACTTATATTTGAAAACGATGTACAAAGAATAAAATGGTAAGAGAATGGTGTAGAGAGATTACAACTCTCTAAATTTAACTCAATTTTGTAACAAGTAGGTGGCTCATTTGTGGGACATTTATCCTTATGTTTTCCTATCCATAATAGTTGTGGGTCATTTTGGGCCAGCTATTAGGCTTCTTGTAAAGGGTTGTTTCATCTTAAAACAAACGTTGTAAGATTATTATATTATGTTAATATATTTATTTAATTTAAAATTATCGTCTTTTAAAATAAGAAAAAAAATTAACAACATATTCAAAAGAGATAATCGCACATGTTTACTTAATAGAAAAATTAAGTGCCTATTTGGATGAGCTTATAACAGTAGAGCTTTTGTCAGTCAAGCTTTTATCAATAGGGCTTTTTTTAGAAGAGATTTTCTAAGAAGTCAGTTGATTGTTTGATTGCCAATTAAAAAAATAGCTTTTTTAAAAGAGCTTATACAGTAGACTATTTGGCAAAATAAAAATAAAAACCACTTTGTTAATTTTAACTATATTTCATTTTATAATAAAAATTATTTATGCATATAAATAATATTTACAGTATATTAAACAGTACACAAATCACAATATATTAAGTTTACATTTTAATTGGCAATGTTTTGCAGAGCATGAATTACATGTCAAAGTAAAGATGGGAAGGGTACAGTTAGCGTTATAAATCCAATCTAAATAACTCATTCAGCACCAACAATTCCCTGGTTTCTGACAATGGAATGAATTAACTGGCGTGCCCTCATCTATCATTTACTATAGGACAATGAACGATTTTATCTAGTTCAGTATAAGATCTTTAAATTTCATCTGTTTAGAGTTTGTTCATGTACAAGAAAACGTAAAAAGATATGTGCTTTTACAATACTTTTACCCTTTTTTTAGTGGGTTGGGGAGAAGTGTATACTTTAGCATTAGTTACTGCGTTATTTATGCATCGGATATTGATAGCTTTAACGTTGTTCAAGCAGGAGCCAAATGAAATAATGTTATTAAATGGAGAATTTCAAATTGACGCTTACCCTCTTGGATCATGTATGTGAGCTAATGTTGTTGGTGATTGTATAAAAGAGGGGCTGTAGAAAACACAAGTTTCATTTCTTTCCACGAGAAATCTGAATCTTTCCTTTTGCTTATAGGTTTTAGCCTAAGAGAATGTAGGAAAAGACATGGTTGAGTTCAATGAAACATAAAAAGTATCCAACTTTCATCAATCCCTTGTCAACAATCAAAAGGGTCTGTTACAATTCAGTGACCTAGAATTGTCATTAAAACTTGAACTTTAAGTTACAGTTGAACTCAATCTAGCTCATCTAAGCAAAAAATGAACAAATTTTTACCAAATGTATGTAAAACATGACTGATTTATAAAAATGACAGGTGTTTGTACAACCTTTTGATGATTGGTAAGTGATTCCAATGGAAGGAATTGCCCATCAACAATAAGACCTCTAAGCTC
>JANZLF010000001.1:14322033-14334730 GCA_026546835.1 Erythroxylum foetidum | reverse complement strand
CTAAGTCAAATTATCACTCAAGGTTCGGGGTCCAATACTAAGAGAGGGTATCTTCCCATGACTCATTGGATAACACTCTCGAAATATATATGTCCTAAGACACAAGAAGAGATGACGCGTATGAATATGATCCCGTATGCATCTGCAGTAGAATCTATCAAGTATGCTATGCTATGTACAAGATCCGATGTATCATATGCTCTAAGTGTTACTAACAGATACTAATCAGATCCTAGTGAGGGTCATTGAATGACTGTCAAGAACATCTTCAAGTACTTGCGAAGGACTAAGGACGTTTTCTTGATAAATGGAGATAGAAATTTAAAAGTGAGTGGGTATATAGATGCCAGTTTTCAATCTGATAAGGATGATTCCAAATCCCAATCAGGTTATATATTCACACTGAACAGTGGGACTGTTAGTTGAAAGGGCTCTAAACAAGAGACAACTATCGATTCAACAACCGAGGTAGAGTACATTGCAGCTTCAAACGTAGCAAAGGAAGTAGTTTTGATCAAGAAGTTCATTACTGAATTTGGTGTGGTTCCTAGCAGTTATGGGCCCATACATTTGTATTGTGAAAACAATGGGGTTATTGCAATAAAGCCCAATGAGATTAGGATATGTCCCGATGAGATCGTGACATCGATATTGCTGAAACAAGTCTTTGGTGTTTCTCCACACCCGAAACCCAGTAGGACCGACCCTAGTATGACTGGACCACCTCAGCATTTATATATATATATAAAGATGTGTGCAACGTGGAAGATGAGAGCCTTCTTTAATAAGATGCATTTACTGTCTTTTAATGATAAAAGACAAAAATAATAAAAAACAAAAATAATCAAAAACAAAAAAGTTAAAAAGGAAGGTTAATGTTCGTAAGAAAGGTTTTTAACAAGTATATAAAAACCATCTTTCAAGCTTCTCTTTTAAGCTTTATCATCTTCTTCTCTCTTCTTTCTCTTAATGTTTTTGCTTTTCATAGAACAAAAGAGAGAGCTAGCACTCTTGTCTTTGTTCTAATCATTTCTAGATCAAAAAGTTTGATTCGGTTAGTTTCTCCAATATTTGCATGGATACCATTGGAGATGGTCTGTTTTGGTCATTGTGGTTTGTGACAACTCAAGGAGTATAAAGATAAAAGAATGAAGGAGACTACACATAAGGTACATGGTTATTATATGAATAATTGATTTCTGTAAATTCCATGAATTCCTACATATATATATGTTATGAACATGTATGTGAATTGGGAATTTTTAGCAAGGTTTAATGGTATTTCCTTGTATAGGCACATAGATCTTGGACTTCGGGAAAGTCCCAGAATAATTTTTTTTTATTTTCCACACCGCGTGTATATGATGCACGCACTAGGATTTTTCTATATAATATGTTTTATAGATCCAAAATCTTTAATATTAATGGATTTTAAAAAGTACTTTAATTTTTGGATTAGTCCAACATCCTAGCCCATAATTATAATGCCATTTATGTACAGAAGAATAATGATGAAATTCCCACTTATGAACTTCTTAAGATACACATAAGAATCGACATATGTTTGCTTGTAACCATTACTTTTCATAAAGGAATTGAAATTTAAATACTACTATCTTGGTGCCTATTTTTACCTTTATAAACTTTTCTTTCTCTTGCAAACTAGATACTCGTGGCCTTTAACCTTGAATCCTTGTGGTTGCTCTATGTATATCTCCTCTTTTAAATCTCCATATAAGAAAGACATCTTAACATCTAATTTCTTGACTTTAAGATCCAATCTGGCATTCAAAACCAATACAGTTTGTATTAAGGTCATCTTGATCATTGGTGAGAAGATTTCATCAAAGTCTATGTCATTATTTTGGATGAATCCTAACTCCACTATTATTTCCTTATGCTTCACTAACTTGTCACAATCTTTCTTTATCTTAAATACCCATTTATTTTTCAATATCTTCTTGCCTTTTAGAATCTTTGCTATCTCATATGTTTCATTCTTCTTCAAAGAACTCATCTCCTCCTACATAGCTATGATCCAAAGACCTTTGTCTTTGCTATTAAAAAACAATTATTCAGATTAGTGCGAGAATCATAAGATAATGATATGAATACCAAATTTACATGAAAAACCCTCTATAGTAAATGGAAAAACTATGAGCCAAACCTATAAGCAAATATACTAAATTTAACTAAGAATTTATAAGAGTTTAAATGCCAAGTTATTGGTCCTTGCTTAAAACTATATCACACCACAGCTACAAGTTGTTCCACCAAGTTTTAAGATTGGATAAACAAGTTAATATAGCAACTCAACACTCTTCTCAAACTAATGCCCAAAACATTCTCTCTATAAACAACTTGTTGCTATAAATTATCAACAAAAGAATGAGGAACTTTATCTTCTCACTCTCACTTGGTTTTTCTTCACTTTTCGCTATTCTATCCGCTCATACTTAAAACATATAACTTTTGTCTCTTTTATAATCTGAAAGTAGGGGCTTTTGCATCATACACGACCAGATAAGTGACCGTGTCCCTTCCAACTTCAAAGAGATCATAGATGTACATGGTTATATAAGGACACATGGTCGTCACACATAATTGTGTATGCCATGAATAGAGCATGTACTCAATCTTGTATGTCTTTAACTCTTCACATCTTTATGCATATGTTTCTAGTGACTTATACAGTCAATCCACATAGTTGTTTGAGTAAAGGACATGATTGTATAACATCCTACACGGCTGTGTCTCTCATAAAATACTTCACTTCAACCATTATCAAACTTGTCTTCACTAGTTCATCATTCCTATAATACATAAGAGTGATTGTGATTATTGAAAGCTCATGATTTTCTCAAAATAGAGCTGGAAACTCATCAATGTGAGTGTTTGAATCCATATATTGTCATATTGTATGTATTGCATCGGTGTCTTATGCTATGCCATATAACAACAAACATTGTTATTTCTTTGGTTTTTGTTAAGTTTTCTAACGAATATAGATAATGGATAGTCGGCGTGTTACAACACTAAAATTATAGGGATGATTGATAATTTTTAAAATGGAGGGTTTGAATAAAAAAAAGTAGACTTCTGTAGGTCCTATAAATTTAACTCAAAACCATTGGTACTTTTTGAGACCTTCTTCACGAATTCAGTTCAGTTTCCACTCAAATTTCTTCTCGTTTTGGATTGCCTATCTTATGAATTATGTAATACTCTTTGCATTGCGACTTGTATGTTCTTTTCCTAGAAAGAACAAAACTAGTAGCTTGAAATGTTTGATGGATATGAAAGAAAACATAACGGGAAGATTAAAAATATAATTGGAGGGTGCTATCTCTGGTTTTTATTTTATGAAAGAACCACAGTAGATGCAGCTATCACAAGTGAATAAACTTGAAACCGAAATTGTTTTACAATACTGTTTATTACTTTTTCTATACCAAATTGTATACTTTGAACGACACTATTTTATCTTTGTATCATCTATTTACAGTTTAGGTTGTTGTCTTATTTTAAATTTTTACTTTAATCATTCAATAGATGCTCTAATATAATTCAAATAAGTTTTTAAAAACAAAACAAATAAAAAGAAGAATTCATCTAAAAGTATCTTTCAAACTCATTTAAAGACTTTTTACCATATTTAAATTATAGTTAAATTTAAAAAAAAACTCCATTTAATCTTTTAATTTTATTAAAATTTTGTTTAGAAATTTAAATTTTATTTTTAACAATTAATTGTAATTAGATAATACTCTTAATGTACAGCATGCCTTTCATCGTAATTGAAAAATCAAAAGATATATAAAAAGTAATTTATAAAATTAAATTGATAAAAATTTTAAATGTTAATATTTTATTAAAAGTTGAAGCTTTACGTAGTTTTATAAAAGAGTCTATTTCACCGCGGACCTGTCACCACACCACCATCAAATGCTGGTAATTTCCAACCAAAGACAAAGTCCAGCAAATACTACTAAATACTCAGAAAGTCGACTCCCATATTCCCATTACCTAATATTCGCGTCAGCTCCAGCTCCAGCTCTTACAATGGGCTTCGTAATACGTAAGCGTGTGCGTGCCCTCCTTACCAACCCTGTGGGGACGCGCCATTCACGAATCACTATATCGATCTTCTTCGTGGCGCGTCCCAACAACAACCCACCAAACTTCATCCTGTTATTTGTTACGGGGGAGGGGACGCCAACCATCTTGTCAGAGTTGGTGATCAGTTGAATTTGCATTAGGACACGGCCGCGTCCCCATCTCACCAACCGCCCACCACTTGCTGTACTCACATCTCACTACTCACTACTCACCGTACTTTTATTGTATGAGAACTCAACTGTTTTGTACTCAACTTTCCCCCTTTGTCTTTTCTTAATTAGTAAAAGAAAATATGTCACATACGTTATAATACAATTGGCCTTACTCTTGTAATTATCAATATGTAATTCTGAAAATTAAAGCTGATGTAATTAGGTACGTGGAGATGACGAGATGGGGCTGAGGGGCTACCCAAGGTGTTTTTGCTTTAATCTATTCATTTAGTATTTTATATCGACAGTGCCTCCATATACATAAACAAAGTTATTGAAACCATCTAAGTGGAGGCATTATAAAATACTAAATGAATATATTAAAGCAAATATATAAATATACGCAACTAAAAGGTGAGGTTATTATAGAAAAAAGAAGATTGTTTCAATTATAAAACAAAACTCTACGTCATCCTTTGCTATAGTCAATAGTGGTGGTCTAGTTTTACCAACAACAACAACAAAAAAACACAGGCGGGGCCTAAAATAATTAAATCGACTACGAATCTATTGCCCAAAAATGTAAGTGCAGAATTATTTGATTTGGTCAACTTCGAGGATAGCACTTCACTTCCCAGGTTTGTCATGAACAGGAGAAAGCCTTGAGACCCTAAACTAAAAATAAATAACATTAATTCAAATAGTATAATCAACCATAAACTAAAATAGAAATCATTCAAATACTGAATATATTGTCATGGGAGATTACTTGCAAATAAAACTTGATTTAACAAACTAGTCTATTAATTCGTTAAAAGTATATATACTTTATTTAAATGAAGAAGTTAGGATGTATTTTATTAAAAAAATGTAACTTTGAGTTTAAGCTTCTCCAAAATTTGAGGGGAACTAAAACTTTTGACTCCATTTCATTGTTCTGAATAAACTTAACAGAACATTATAACTCTATTTGATAATAGCAATATTGGTAGTCAAGCAAATTTGTCGCAAACAATATCATTTACTTGCTTTTTTCTGTACATTATGTTGGTTGGCAAAAAGGATAAAATATGCAAATATGAATTGTTTTAAAACACAAAATATATGATATATACACGTCCTGAATTGATAACCCCGTCTTTTTGCTACTTAATTATGGCCATCGGTAGTCCTCATGATACAACAAAAACTCATTCAATTAAATTTTGAAATTTTCAATTTTAGATATCTAACTATAGGTAAAGGAAAGCAATTACTTTCTTGTTCTTTAGGCAATCCAAATAATTAAAAACCAAGTTTAAACTTTTCTTAATTCTCTATGTAGGAGAATAGTCGTTCTCATACTACATTTCATCTCATACCTTTTAAGTCCTTAAAGTTATATATTTCTTCAAATAGTATGTTTAATTTTTCATAATTTTTATTTATAAGAAAGTAATTCAAATATAAAAGGTTTTTTATGTTCACTCAAAACTTTAAGATATTAATTTATATACCCAGTATTTGTTTATAAATAGTCTTCAATCTTTGTTGTTTCTAAAGTTGAATGGTTTTTGTTGGCTTTTTCCTCTACGTAACTTCTGATTAAGTTATTGGCTTTTTATCTGACGACACTTTTTTCTCTCCCATCTCTCTAAAATTATTACTCTTCTACCCTTTTTTAATTCGCTTCTTTGAACCCAAACTAGTTTCCCGCCTTATCTTGGTTTGAGTATCCCACGCTCTTCTAAATATCTCCTTTTCTAAAGCCCTTTTCCCACTGACCAGGTCCTGCCAGGGTCTTGGAGAGTTTGGATGGAAGTAGGTGGGACTTCCCGGTATATCGAACAACTCCCACCGCTCTCTTATGAGATTGTCAACTTGAAATCCTAGAAAGAAGACAAAACCCATCCTAAAGCAATAACTAACAAAAGGTTATTTGAACAGGGAGTGGCACTTACCGGCACCTGAAAAAAGAGACTATATAGCTATCACAACAAAGGAGTCTTAAAACATTATCAAAATGTCTCGAGGGATGGAATAATTTACCCTCTGAAGGAGATTCTGGATGCAGGAACTCAGAAGTGATTAACAACACTGATTGGTTTTTTCTAGAATAAGAGGCCATAATTTCTAACTGTGGATGCTTGGGTAGAAGCCCAGATAGAATAACACGGAACTAGAATGGGTGTTGCTTCGGAAAGATGGAACTATTCTGTTTAAATTTGGGCAGGACAATGTAGTGCAGGAAATCTCAGAACAAGGGCCATGGGATAGGAGATCATCCGTTATTTCTACAATATTGGAGCCTAGGCTTTGAAATGGGTAGAGAAATTATCGAAAATATCCTACTGTGGGTTCACTTCCATAACATGTCGATAGAATTATGGAAAGTAGACGGGTTAAGCTTTGTTGCCAGCTATTTAGGCAAACCAGTTGGCATGGACTCTCAAGCCACACAAATGGAACAAGTAGGATATGCAAAAGTTTGGAATATTACGTGATAACCTGTCTATAATGCGCTTAGGGGAAAATGGAGAGTTGGTCAAGAAGATGATACCACTGTCCTACCCCTAAAAACCCAAAGCTACTAACAAGTGGCAACCAACAGGGCATGTCTTCCTTATGGGCTAACATGGGGAACTTGTAGAACTAGAATAATCTGAACAGAGAAGGTGGGCCAAATGAGCAAAAAGAACAATCAATGGACAAGTGTGGAGAGAAACCTAACGGATGTTATCATGGTACTAGATTATTGAGATGTCAAATATGAGTAGGAATCCCATATTAGAAAGAGATGGAACTAGTGAAGGACATATAAGTGGAAAGGACCCATAAACCTAATGCCTTAAGGTTTTAGGTTGAAGTGTAGTATCAAAGCCCACGAGTATGTTTCGTCACTAAACATGTGTAAATCTCCCATGAAAATAGGATCCCCAATTCTAACAAGTGTTATCAAAGCCAATGGTTTAGCAAGGGATGAATATAGAGATGGTAGTCAGATCCTGTGGTTACTTCCCCATAAAGAAGAGCAAGGAGACTCCTGGTGGGCCTAGATAAGTAAAGTAAAAGGGCTCTTGGTGGCACCATATTCTCGAGCTACTAAGCAAAAAAGGCTTTCACTTAAGACGGGGTCCAAGCCCAATGTAGAAATTCATACTTGGGGGGAAGATTTTTAGGATGTCAAATGTGAGTAGAAATCTCACATTAGAAAGAGATGAAACTAATGAAGGAAATATAAGTGGAAAGGACCTATAAACCTAATGCCTTAAGGTTTTGGGTTGAAGTGTAATGTCAAAGTCCACGAGTATGTTTCATCACTAGACCCATGTTTTAGATCTCCCATAAAAGTGGGCTCCCCAGTTCCAACATGGATAACCTCTAAGCTAGGGATAGGTGAGATGCTTAGAGGAGGGCCAACACTTATAATGAGGAGCAAATTTCTATTCTGGGAAGGGATGCCCTTGAGCTAACGATACAGATGGAAGATGGACAATAACTTAAGAGGGAGGCGATCTAAACTGATACTGTAGCTACAGTCTCTGATCTAGATTGTTTTATTGATAAGGAGATTTCATCTGATTTAGAACCATCGAGACCACTTACAATTCAAATTTCTACTACTAGGCAAAGTGCGACAAGGAAGAGAGGTAAGAAAAAACATAAAGGGGTGATATCCCCATAATGTCTTTTCTGATATGAAATAAGTGGGGTCTTAATGATCCCCAAAAAAGGGCTTAAACTAATAAGCTTATTAAGGAGAAGAAGACTATATTGGTAGGCTTGATTAAGGCCAGAATTAGAGATCTAGATCTTATAAATAACCAAAAAATTTTGGGTGCTTAATAAAAGAGTATATCCAATCATAATTCTCATGTCAACGAATGTATCATCTATTTTTTAATTTGGATAGAATGACAGTACAAAAAGGAGGAAAGCTTCCAACATATACATTTATCCTGCCAATTGTGAGGTATTTACGAGGTATTCACCAGAAGTTTTTGTTAACTATGATTTATGCATCAAACTTTGCCATTCAGAGGGATATATTGTGAAGAGGGCTAAAAACTATCCAAGACTTTGTAAATAATCCATGGATGGTTATGGGGATTTTAATTTCATAAATTCTATGGAAGCTGAAGGGAAGAAGCAGTATACTTTAGCTGATACTCAAGAGCTCACGACCGTTGTTTATGAGGTGCAATCAGTAAACCTATATTCCACTGGATGTGCAATAAGGACCTATGCTTATTTGTAAGAAATTAGATCAATTTATAGTGAATGACGACTGGCTTGATAAATTCCCACATTCTCTGGTACATTTTGGTGAAAATTTAACTTCTGACCATTCTTTTATGTTTATACAAAGTGATGTTAGAGCTAAGGACACAAGAGCACCATTTCGATTTTTCAATGGAATGATTCAAATGGTGGGATTTTAGGAAATCATTGATAATTTTTTAAAACAGGAAGTGATAGGCTACAAAGCATTCCATCTTATGCATAAACTGAGGTTGGTTAAGAAAAAGTTTCATAAATAGCAAAAGTAGGATATTTCCTTTTTGAAACTCTAGGTGAAACAGACTTAAGCAGAGTATTACTCTAAATCGGATGATGTAGCCTTAAAGGTGAAGGAAAGAAATCTGCTTAAGAATTATCTGAGTGTTGTAAGACTGTAGAATTCGATCCAAAATCAAAAATTTAGGGTGAATTGGCTTCAAGAAGGAGATTCAAATTCTAAGTTTTTCAATGTGATAGTTATGGCAAGACGTAATTGTAACCAACTACTTAGATTATAAGACAATAATGGGGAATTGAAATATGACCAGGAGATCACAAGAGAGATAGCAAGGTCCTATTTTGCTAAGTTGATGGGTCCTGAATGTATCAATTGCCCTTGACCAACATGAAGCGAATTCTAGAAGGAGCTATAGAGTATGAGAAGAACGTTAAACTGATTGCTCTAGTTTCGGAGCAAGATATCAAGAAATCTTTCTTCAGTTTACACCATTGAAAGACCCAGGTTCGAATGGCTTCTCTACAGAATTTTTTCAACAAACGTGGAACATCACTGGACAATTATGTACTAAAGTTGTGATGGAGTTCTTCTTAAATGTTAAGTTGTTGAAAGAGCTGAACAAAACATATCTTTGTTTGGTCCCTAAGAAAAAACACACGATGACTTTAGAGGAATTTAGTCCTATCTCTTGTTTCAATGTTATTTACAAAGTAATAGCTAAACTAATGGCCAATAGTCTGAAAAGGTTTGTTACGAATATTGTTGATGTGAATCAAGGAGCTTTTATTCCTGGTTGTCAAATGGGGACAACATATTAATTATGTAAGATCTGATGGAAGATTACGCTTTTGGGAGATCCATAAAAAGTTGTATTATAAATATATACTTCTACAAAGCCTATGATACTATTAACTAGAGTTTCATTAAGACCTTCATGGAAATTCTAAAGATGCCTTCTGGCTTTGTTAACTAGCCCATTGAATGCATCCAATCTCCATCCTTCAGCGTGCTAGTTAATGGAGTCCCATCCAAATTGTTTATGAATTCTAAGGGTATTCTTCAGGGGGACCCCTTTCACCATCCATTTACACCTTGATTATAGAGGGCATGTCCAAGCTACTAAGATTGCTTACAGCTTCAAATGGCAATTATCAATATCACCATAAATGCTCTGCACTCAAGCTCACCCATCTCATCTTTGTTGACGACCTTTTGTTATTTTTTACTACTGATATTGCATTGGTTAATGACCTAATGCACTCACCAAAGATATTCTTGGAATGGTCAGGACTGTGGACAAATATGGAGAAAAGTAGCATGCATGTTTCAGCAGATGTGCAGAATGCTAGAGAGCTAAGTAGAGTACGTGATTAACCTCCACCCCCTTCTATAAGATACCTAGGAGTGACCATTGCTTCTGCAAAGTTGAAGTATGCAGATTGTTCACCTATTTTGGAGCATATGAAATCCAAAATTATGTTTTGACAAAGCAAATTTTTATCCTACGTAGGTAGGATCACTTTGATTATATCAATATTGATAAGTCTCCAAATACATTGGTTAGCACATACGGTACTACCAAAGAAGATCATGGAAGACTTCAATAAGTTGTTAAAAGCATTCTTATGATCAAGAAGAGATGAATTAGGCATAAATGCTAAAGTCAAATGGTAGGATGTAGCATGTTTAAAGGAATAAAGGGGACTCAACATCCAATCTACTGCTATAATGCAAAAAGTATTAATTAGCAAAAGGGTTTGGTGACTATTCTCAGATAAGGAAGCTCTTTGGACAAAGTGGGTCAATGTTGTTTATCTTTAAGGTAAAAATTTATGGCAAATTATGATGTCCAGATAGTACTTGAGGTTCTTTAATGAATTGTTGAAGATGAGGCAACATTTATACCCTTTCATTAAACACAGAATAAATGGTGGAAGAAATATGTGGCTCTAGTTTGATAACTGGCTATGTATTAGCCCTCTAATTAACAACCTGGTGATCTTACATATGCGCAATAGATTGTAAGTGGATGCTAGAGTTTCTTTATTATTGCAAAATGGAGGATGGACGTCGGAGTTTAGGGGATTCTCCCACTTACGTGAGTATCAGCCTTTAATAGGTGATAGCAACGAAGATGATTCTATCTCATGGACCCTTCACCTAAGCAGTTTGTTAACAACTACATCTTGTCATTGGATTTTTGGACAAGATCTACTGGTAGTCCCTAGTTACCTTGGTCTAGAAAAAGTCTTTAAACCCTAAAGCATCCGTTATAACTTGGCTAGCCATTAAAAATAAGTTGCGGACAAAAAGTCAATGGTTTAACTCAGATAGCACTTGCTGCGTACTTTGCTAGAATGTTGAAAAAGACATGAACCATTTGTTCTTTAATTGTGTTTATTCCAAACCCATTTGGAGACGTATCTAAGAAATGGTGAGTGTTGAAAATAATAGTTGTGATTGGAAACTTAGTTTGAGATGGTTCATTAATCTCACTAAACTAGGTAATGAAAATGTCATCCTTCTCAAAGTTGCTTTCATGTCAACTATTTATATGATCTGCAAAGAGAGGAATCACTAAATCTACCAAAAAATAATGGAAGATAAGTACCAAAGTAGCGAATAAGCTATTGAACTGGATACAAGAAATGATTTTGGACAGGGAAGTTGACAATTTGATTTCATAGTAAATGAAATCAAGATGGAATATCTAAGAGTAGTGGCTTGTTAAACATCTAGTATATATATAAGCAATTATTCTGTTTATCTTCTACTTTGTCCATTAGTGCCAGACAAATACTCTCTATTTTGGTGATTGGTGTATACTTGTAATTTTGCAATAACTTGGCTATTATTAATATAATTTCTTATTCATTTTTTAAAAAAATTGAAACATTTATCGCATTTAGATAATAACGTAAATCTTACATCTTGTGGCCATTATTTCTCATACAACAAATTTAAAAATTTTTAAGTTACTTGATGGTATTCAACGAACTTTTAGTCACATACATTGAAAAACTTCACTTTTTATTAGTTGGCAAAAAAACTTTCACTAAATTTTACGAGAGTTAGAAGAGAGATATTAAATATACGTAACCTTTCTTTATACTTTTATAAAGAGGTTATTTCTGTTACTTATAGTTGTAACCTTCCAATCTTAAATGAGTAATCTTATTAATTGCTCTAAAACTTGAGATGATGATTATAAAAATCCAATATAGTAGTTGGCTATTTGACAAATTAGTAAAAGAAAAAAATTGGTAATTATTATTTTGTGACTTTTGTAATTATTATAATTAATATTAATTATTTCAATCTTAGCTAATGAACTAAATTAAATAATACAAATCAAGACTACACGATATTAAAATAAAAATAATAACCATATAATGGAATTAAATATAGAAGAGTGTCAACATGGTCGTGTCCACCCGTTGTTGATATCTTGCAACTTTATTGGAGGATTGATGAGTTCTTTAAAGAAGGAACTCATGAAATCTTATCTATCCACACCCAACATACCAAAAGTCAGAAAGAGGAACGTCGTAGAAGTAAAGGAATTAATATTGAAATAGAGGAAAAAGAGGGAGTGGGTGACAGGTTTGAATTAAGATATCAAACTTACATTGGACCAATCTTTTGTCCAAGTTTTTGGCTGAAAAGTCTTTGCATCCTCTAATTATTTTTGCCTCTCCGTTGTGGGTTAAACCTTAGAAATAGGCGAAAACAGAAAGCCCAGACGGAGAATTGGGATGGCACAGTCCGATGGTCAATGAAAGTGCGTGGCAGTTGATGAGTGGTAAAGGTCTGTTGGCTGGAGTAGGTGAATGTCTCCACAACATTATTGTTTGGCAATGCACATCCTCTTTACTTGTGTGTATATATATATATATATATATATATAACCCCCAAAGAGAAGAGGTTG
>JANZLF010000001.1:14300774-14316991 GCA_026546835.1 Erythroxylum foetidum | reverse complement strand
CACACACATAGAGAATTCACATGAACAAAAAGTCAGTATATCATAACAAAATACATTTATTGATGAGGGAAAAGAATATAATGACTACATATAAAAAGGATGGACTGTATGGGTATACCTGTACATACTATTCAACATCTCCTTGGTCTTGATCAATACAATTACACGATACTGATGCACAAATCACCATTTTTACCAAGAATATAATGATTGTGAATAAATTAATTAATTGTATAGTAATGAAATGGCAATTCACATGCCACTATAAAAATAGTAACATAACTACAACCAAGTAATTGATTTATTAAACTAATGCCCTTAGCAAGAACAAGAACAATAAAAATTGTTAATTAAACATGATTATACCAAGCTTGCGGTAGTAAAGAAAAACAAAAAAAAATCAAATATCCCACTTTCTAATATATATTATTGGATGAGATTGATGAATGATCTAAAAATATGATATAATTTAGAAGGGTGAATGCAAACATTTTAATAATCTTTGATGTCCTTATTTTTTAAAAAAAAATTATGTTTGGGAGAACAAAAAATATTGGTAAAATTATGTGTGCATGCTCGAGGGAGGACTATATGGATTCTTTTACCATATTTGGTTCATGGGAATGCCACATCTTTGTATTCTCTCTAATATAAGTTGAAAAGTATTTTTCATTTGATAGAAAGCATAAAAAGGGAGTTATCTCTCTAATGGGTCCTAAGATTAAAGGTTTTGCTGGAATTTTGGCATAAAAAGAATACTAAATTTTGTAACATCAATATGTTTCAACCAATTAAAATAAGATTTTATAATTTTATATAAATAAAAGAAATTGGAAAATACCCTTTAAGTGTGATGAAATTTGAATAGAAGTCAGGATTCCTTGATAGATTGTTATAAGATAAAACATCAGCATAATAAAGAGAAAAAACTAGGGCTCTTTGAATCTTATTCACTAATCTCTTCTTCACAAATCACCATACAACACTTAAGCTAATGATAGGCAACAATATACAATACATCAATTAAGTTAAAATACAATTTATGGCAGGTTACAATTCCAATAAATAGGTTTAGACTATATTAGTTAATGGACTCAAGGGCCCGTAGTATGGTTAACAATGTAATATCCATCTCATAAATGGCCTAATGTCATATACACATAATTAACATGATAATTGCATTAGATTATAATAGTCTATAGTAATTGATTCAACATTCTCCCACTTGGACTGCAGAATTATACCATAATACTTCCACAACAATATGTATAGCTAAATTAATCATATATAGCTAACACATTAATATGAGGTATGGGATGTACAAAACTACATACTACTAGTTTTGAAGTTTGACAATAACATCAATGTAAGTTCAACACAATGAATATAAAATTTCATAAATAGTGACAAACATCCATAATATGCAAGTGTTACGCAAAATCCGATAAATTCCTACAAAAACATACATAAAAAAATTCCCACTAAAACAAAGAAGACTAAGCTATTAATAGTCATATATAAGAGACATATTTTTAAAACATACATATAAATAAGCCTTTAGTTAATAGATTTGCCAATATACTGGTGGAAGGCAAGTGTTCAATAGTAATGAGAGATATGTAACTTTCTTTTTAACAAAATGGAACTTAATGTCAATATTTTTGGAGCGAGAAATGCTCTTAGTGTTTTGAGAGAAAGATATAACTGTAGAATTACCACAATATAATTTTAGCAGCCTCAAATAGATTTTGTAATTCCGAATGCTTAAATGAAATTTCACAATCATATTGTATGATAATTAGCCTTATAATATACTTTACCTCTATGGTCAAAGAAGCTGTAAGCACTTGCGTAATAGTTTTCGTAGAAGTAACTCCTCCTGCCATTATAAAGATATACTTAAAATAAATTTTTTTATCATACTTGCAACTTGTATAGTCAAATTCATTGAAACCAAACACTTCAAGAGTGTTGGTATATTATTACGTTAATATAAGATCTTGGTACCCTGAAAATACCTCAATACTTACTTTATTGCTTCCTAACGAATTTATCTATGATCACTCAAATATCTATCAAGTACACCAAACATAAATACAATATTAGTAAATACATACTTGAGCATACGTCAAGCTGTCAACCACTGAAGCATAAAGGAATAGTTTTATTTGATCTCTCTCAACATCATTCTAAGGGTATAAGCTGTTAGACCCCGAAATTTTCTTTCAATATTTATCGATTTATGTGTTTAAATTTTTTTAACGTAGTCCATAAAATTAACAAGTATGAATAGAAATTAGAAATTAGAATTAAGTGTTAGAATTAAGTTAGCTTAAGTACTTAGTGGGCTTATGTTAAAAAAAAGAAGGGTAAATATGGAAAGCCTAGTTTAATGAGGGGTAAAATGGGAAGAAAGACAAAACAAAAGGGGTTAGAATTAGAAGAATAATAAAGAAGAAAAAAAGAAATCGTGAGAAGAAAAGAAGAGAGGAGAACAACATAAGGAAGAAAGAAAGAAGAGAAGATAGTCATGAGAGAAGCTAGGGAAGAAGAAGAAAACGTGGAAAGAGAAAGAATCAAGCTTGTCTAAGGTAAGTTTATCCTTCTTTCTTGCTTAGGTAGAGAAAGAAGTGGAGAATGGGTTGTGTTGAAAGAAGATGAGACCCATTTTGATTTTAGTGGGTTTTGGAATTAGGGTTTGGTTTAACTAGCTTATATGAACTATGGGTAGGTTAGGTTTGAGCGTAATTTGTATTATTGATTTTTTGTGATTATTAAAGTTTATGAATTTTATTAGAATATTGTTTTGAATGAAACCTTGGTTGTTTTAAGAAACCAAGAGAACCCCAATCTAAGAGTAAGAGGAAAGGCAAGCTTGACTTGGATTTTGCAAGCTAATTAGGTGGGTAATTATTCATAGCTATTATGTGATTATGTAAATTCTTGCTTATGTGTGTGAATGTTGGTTGCTTGAAATTGAATTGTTATGATTTGATGGGAAATGCATGATGTATTGTGATTATGTTATACCTTGAAAGAGTTTATAATATTTTGAATTAAATGAAAAGAAGGAAAAAGCATGAAAGTATAAGCATGTGATAAAATGAATATGTGCTTTTGTTTGGGCAAGAGAGGAACCATTTCGTTCGTCACTTGCACATAGACAAGAGCCTTCTCCTGGCTGCCCGCTTGTAGCGTATGAGCTCCAACAATGGACTTATTTTGTTCATAGTGAAAACTTTGGTTTCTCCATTTCGTACCCATGGGATCCCTCGAGCTATTTGGTTGTGCATTGCACCTTTGAATTGTTAAGTATGATGCATTTGAATGATTTTCTTAATGGTTAAAGTCTATGTTATATGTTATGTATTAACTGCTTAACTATGAGTTTTGTGCTAAATTGGTGAATGATTGAATTGGTAGACACATAAATACATATTCTTTAATTTGTGGTAATTGTTGATGGCTATAAATATATTAGTCACTGAGCGTTGTAACTCAACCTAATATTTTTCCACTCCTCAGGTACAGAACGAAAGGGTTAACTATCCTTGCAAGGTATCGAAAACTCCAAGATAATTAGTGACTTTTGTAACTAAGTTAGTTCAATCATTTTTGGTTAGCTTTATAAGCATATCAAACATTGAGCATCCAATGTATTTTGTATCTTGTGTTAAGTCTTTGATGTAATGTCGATATGTAATTAAAGCTATGTATGAAAATGAATGAAGAATTGAAGAAGTTTCCAATGTGTATGTGCTTATTTATCTTGTAGTTGTACATTTCCTATTTCAAGTTTCCATAGGGGTAAAAATTGTGTGTTGACTTCAGGGGAAAACTGGATTAATTTAGGTGGAATTAGACAAAGTTGTCTTGTGAGAAGTTGTAGATTATCTTTCTAGCTTTTCAATGCTATATAGTATGAAATATTTGGATATCGGAGTTAAGAGTTATGATTATTAGAAGTTTTTAATGTTGCATAGGATGGAATTTCGGGATAGCTGCCTTATTTCGAAATTTTAACTCTTATAAAGGAAAATTTTTATTTTTGAGATCTTCATAGAAGTTGTAGGTCTAGAAGTCCTCTTCGAAATGGTCTTTGAATGAGCTTAATCTAATATTTGTAGTGAAAGTTATGCCTATTTTTATCAATACAAGTCAAAAGAATAAATGCAGGGAGGGAGAAGTCGTTATCGCGAAAAGTTGCGATCGCGACTCTGTGGACTTGCACGTAAGTCGCGATTTGCACGATCGCGACCCGTAGGCTTCCCCCTAAACCTGAACATCTTCTACTCTTTTTACCATAACTTGGTCGTTCGACCTCCAAATGACCTAATTATTGAAGTATTGGATTCCTAACTCATTCCTTATCTCTCTATAAAAATTTATAGCTTTTAGTATTGATTTGAAAAATATTGATTAAGTCAAATTAAGGGTATCAATTGGAAGAGTATGAATTGAATATTTTCCTAAACATACTTCTGTATTTTGAGGATATCTTGATCTGTAGAGCTCCAAATGATATGATTCTTATTTCTAAATAAACTAGAGATAGAGAGCTACAAATTAGCTGAAGGAACTGAATTTTAATTCAGTCTGTAAGATTTTCAATTTTCGGATGGAAGTTGAGTATAGTGTACTATTTTAATTTAAAAACAGTCAAAAAGTGTTTGGCCCATAACTTTAGATTTCTAAACCAAATTGAATGATGTTAGTGTCATTAGAAACTTAAGACAATGTTGAACAAATGTTCTGAAGAAGTCAAACTGAAATTCTAGTTAGAAGTTTTCCAAAATCTATTTTGAAATAGAAGAATGAATTTGCTCGTATTTTATGACTTCAAATGTTGGGCTCCAAAAAAGGGGTCCAACATAAGTCCTTGAAGATATTGTCACCATTCATAACTAGAATATTTATAGAAGAAAAGGCTTTCTTATTAAACCTCTTTAAGATATGATGAATGTATGTACTTTTAGACAATATGAGAAAAAAAAACTTAGTCTCATCGCGGTGAATTTGTATACCTAAAATTTGTGGTGCTCTACCAATATCCGCATGGCAGAATGGTCAAATAATAGTTGATTTTGTCTCGATCAATAAATAAATGTCATTAGTAGTAAGTAAGATATTATCAACATATAAAACCAGAGCTATGTATTTGCTCATACTAACCTTTATGTATATACATTGATCAATAATGTTTTTTTTGAAACTGTTATCAATGACAATTTTATGAAACTCCTGATATCATTGCCTTAAAAATTTTGTCAACTTATAGATTGATTTTTAGATCTTATAAACTGTGTTTGCTTTTTCTATCTCAAAACCAATAGGTTAAACTATGTAGACATATTCACTTAAGTCTCCATTTATGAAAGTCATTTTTACATCTATTTTATAAAGCTTTAGGACAAATTAAGTCATAATTTTTATATTGATTTGTAAGGAGTCCTTAGTGAAAACAAGATAGTAAGTTCTCTTTGTAGTCAATACTTTCTCGTTAGTGATAGGCCTTAGCTACTAGCCTTTCTTTATACCTTTATAATTGACCTTTGGAATCAAACTTGGTCTTAAATACTCATTTATATCCAATGAGCCTACTAACTTTTCATATATCTACCAAGATCCACAAATCATTTTCTAAAATAGAGTTTATCTTATTATTCATAACATTCATCAAAGAATTGGTTAAGGACTAAAAATAGCTTATTTATAAGTAGCTGGATTTATGTCGGACTCATACTTTTCAAGTATACAATATAGTTATTAGAGGTTGCAAGTATGTGAACACTTTTTAATCTCCTTAAAGACACATTTTCTATGACTATATCTAGAGTTTCTTCAGTTATATGCTTAATATGCTCATCCTAAATGTCTACTAAATGATGGTCAAACATAAGGTTAATTTTTGGGGTGGAAGCAACAAGTGCATGGATAATAATGAACATATTTTCCCTAAGCCTTTGGCTTACGCCAATCTCATCCTCAAAATATATAGCCTAATATAATTTAATAACTTCTTCTATTTCCTTTTTGACATCTTTAAGAAATTCCTTCGCATTATCAGTCTTTTTAATGTAACCATATATAAAGTCCTCTATATGATAGCTTATGATTATCAAACAACATCACTTCTAGTAATCCTATTTGTCATAAATCTTCTTATCACTAACAAAAGTCTTAATATTACGGTTAGGATGAGAGTTCTCTCTTAAAGCCATATTTAATTTGATAATCATTAAGTTTATCATGGATATTTAACCTATGGTTTGTGATTAGTCTTATTAATCTTTAATATGGTAGAGAATTGAGGATTGCTTCAAAGTTGAAGAAAACCCATAAGAGCAATATTAATATACATGTAATACAAGATCATACTATTCACTTATGCTTCATTTTCTTAAATGATCCATAAAATTGATCATCAAATTTAGTATAAAAATGGACTCATTAATAGGTTAAAGTAATTCATTAAATATAATATTCAAATGCATCAATCAATAATTGAAAAGATAGTAGAATTATGTCAATTCATAACACATTACAACAAACAGGAGTTTTGGCTACGTTTTCTTTTACTACTATTTAAAATTCATAGCTAAAAGTTACTATTGGGCTAAGAAATTTTAAAACCGTATCCTATTGAAGTAGTATCTCTAAAATTAAATATTTTGAGGGTTTTTTTAAAAATTAGCTATGTTTAGAATAGACTACGTTTGATCTTCGTAGCTAATCAGATTTGACGATGTTTTTCAACTATGAACTTAAGTTTTGTAGGAAAAAGTTTTTACCTACAAAAAAAAAAGCTTTGGTGATATTTTTTAATCGTGAACTTAGTTAGCAGTTAAAAGTTTTTAGTTGCAAAATGTTTTTGTAGCTAAAACACAAATCTATCCAACTATGTTTTCAAACTAAGAAATACATTTTTAGGTAAAAATTTTTAGTTATGAAAATATTTTCGTAGTAGAAAAAGAAGGATAAAAAAATAACAAAAATGATGTCATTTTGTTTACAAAAATAACCTTGTTTTCTCAAGACTTATAATCTAAAGGCATTAGTCTCATTATTTTTCTTCTTATGCATTCATCTTGTTCTAGTTGCTCCAACATCATTGCCATCTTCTATCTTCATGGCATTCCTTTTTTATTTTTGTGTTCTAGGTACTGACTTCTATCTTTTTGCCCTATCTTCATCTTTTGTTTTCAAGGTATTCTTTATGTGTTCCCCTAAAATGATGTCTATTTCACCTACTTAAAAGGGTTCTTCTTCTCTCATCAAAATTTGCTTCTAAGTTAATTGTCTTCTTCTGTCCCCACCTATTTTTACTTTGTACTTCTTGTTTTTCTTTTGTTGCATTTTTTAGGACTGAAAGGATTCCAATTTAAAGATGTTTATATAGTGGAATTGCTACCTGTACGTGTGAAGTAGAAAGGTTGTCGAACTTTTGTCTAAAAAATCATTAAATCCATAAAATCTAAAAATTTCTTGTGCTTCAACAATGTAATGCCATGTGTTTAGAAAATTTTAGAGCTCTTAAGCTATACCTAGGTCTTGAACATATAAGTTAAAAATCTCTTTTGAGTCTTTATATAAAACCAACTAAATTTTGCTGCATCTTATGCTTAATCATGCTTTGTAGTTCATATTTGATGATGTTGCAAAGTTTTGTGATGAAATTGCAACTCATATGCACATTATTGTTCATATTTTTTATGCCAACAACTTATTTCTAATGTGAAGGCAATTAAGTTCTCATGGAATGTTTTTGTAAAGTCATGTATCGGAAATCATTTATGAATAACCACCTTTTTTGGAAGAAAATTCTTACAACTTTGAATTTATGAGTCGTCCTTTCTTTTATGTATCTCCTTTTAAATTCCAAGTTTAAGCCTAACAATATTTCCTAATTAGAATTTTATTTTTTAATCTTAATTTTTTATCTAAAGCGTTGAATTCAAGATTACTGTAGACTACAATTCTTTGTTGCAGTAAGGTGAATTGCACCTATAACATAAATGCCCTAAATCCTTGAACTTTAACTTTCTAGTTTAATATCTTGTAAATTATAGTCTGATTATTTAATTGATCATTTCCCCTATTTTCTACTTAAATCGGTGACTGTTCCAATTTTTATAAAATATTTTAGCTTTCTAAAGAAAAGCGAAAAGAAAAAGGTCAAGAAAATCTTCCCTATAGTGTAATTATTACCTATATGTTACTAATTAAATATTCTCATTAAGGAATTTATAAGACAAAGGTTCCTTTGGAGTTTAAAGATATGCTCCAGATTGGTTGTGTTCGTAAGGTGGATAAAAAACTACATAATGAAGTATACAGGATTAATGGAATTTGAGTGAACTACATATGAAGACCGTAACAAGATGTTCTTATCTAAAGGAATCAATTTCTTTCTTCTACCTTTATCATAGGTAAATCATATGTTCTTAATTGATGATACATTTAATCCATTAAACTTAGTAGTTAATGCCTCAAAATGCTTAACACACTCACTTTAATTCATGTTTGATTTTTGGTACAATTTGGAAACGTAATAGATTAAGTGAGTCAAAAGCATTCTCGTTAAACCATCTTCTTGAGATTCATACTCTATTGTCTTTATATAGCAAAAAGAAGAAGAAGATTAAAAGAAAAGGAGACAAGGAAAAAAAGCATAAAATTAAAGAACATGGAGCATCAATTCACAACTATGTAATTAACTTTTCATGGCCATGATAGTCTGTAACATCCCATCACCTGTGGGAACGTTAGAATAGTAAATATGAGTAATTAATGAGCGCTTAGAAATGCATTTTTCATGCTCCTGCATAATGTGGCATACACATACTCGTGAATAGTAAAATTTTACACATGAAAATAATTGTACATGCATTCATTGATATTCCGGATATAATTGTGTATAAATGTGAGTATATTGAGAAATGTTGGCCCTTAAACTTTCTTCTTAATGAATAAGTATGATTTACATCGATTATGAGGTCTTTATGAAATTTTATGGAAGTTAATTATTATGTTGATGTTAGAAAGATTATATGATATAGGTTGATTGAAATGAAGTGTAAAAGTTATAAGAATGTTCAAGGGATGTTTTGGCAAGACACTTAAAGTTAAAAGATCATAAGCCTATAAGGAAGGCTAAATGGGGCTTTTTGGGCTCATTAAGGGTATAAATAGAAGAAAAAAATGTAGTCTTGTTTTTTAAGAAGTAGGGGAAACATGAATTGAGAGAGAAGAAGAGAAATTAAGAAAAAAGAAGAAGAAAATTTCCTGGTTGAGAGAAATGAAAAGAGTTAAGATAGTGTTTCAACATTTCTTAGTCTTCAGAGAGATTTTGAAGTGGTTCAAGAAGAGAAAAAGGAAGAGAAAGAGAAGAGCATCTAATTGAGTCAAAGATCTCTTCATGTGGTGAAGAATCAAGGTAAGATCATTTTGAATCTTTTGGATTGTTTTTGGAAGAGTTTTAGGCCATGGAGTTAGAAAATACATGGGTTTAAATATTCTAGAAACAATTTTAGTAATTATGCATTGTGAGACTTTTAAATTTGAAGACCCTATTGATATGAGACTTGAGAGTTTAATGAAGTCAAATTGGTAGCTGAATGGTAAGGCTCAGGACATTCCAAGTTTTCGAAATGTAAAATTTTAAGTCTCCCATAGGGAAAATTTCGTGTTCTGAGTTCAGGGGAAAATCTAGATTAATCTAGGTTGACTTAGATAAATTTGTCTTCTAGAAAGTTGTAGTTTATCTTTCTAGCTTTCCAACGGTATATAAAATGAAATATTTGGATATCAGAGTTAAAAGTTATGGTCCTTATAAGTTAAGATGCTTAGGAGTGTAGGACGTATCGTCTAGTGGTGGTCTCATCTAGTGAGGGCACTTCGTCTGGCCAGGATGCTTCGTCTAGTGAAGGTGCTTCGTTTGGTTAGGAAACTTCGTCTGGTAAGGATGTTTCGTCTGGTGAGGCGTATCGTCTGGTGAGGACGCTTCGTCTAGTGAGGATGTATCGCCTGGTGAGGACGCTTCGTCTAGTGAGGATATATTGTCTGATGAGGACACTTCGTTTGGTGAGGATGTATCATCTGGTGAGGACGTACTGTTTGGTGAGGATGCATTTTCTAGTGAGGACGTATCATCTAGTGACGTCATATCGTCTGGTGACGACATGATATCGTCTAATGCATTGCTCATCTTATCCTTTCGTCTGGTCCCATTTTTGACCCTAAAGATTATAGAATTTGTCTTCAAGGTCTTCATGAAGGTTGTAAATCTTAAAGTTCTCTTTAAAACCAACTAAAGAACATCTTAATCCGATATCTCTAGCAAAAGTTATGGCAATTTTTCTAATTCATATGACCCTTCGTTTGGTCCAATTTTGACCTTTAGATGACAAAATCTCACTTCAAAGTCTTCATAAAAGATGTAGATATTGAAGTCCTCTTTTGACCCTTAAAGAATGACCTTGATCTGATATCCTTAGAGCAAGTTACATCTTTTGTCCCGAAATAGGTTCAATATGGTTGAGGACAGAACCTTGTTTGATTTCCTTCGGCTATAACTTTGTTATCCGACCTCCAAATGAAGTGATTCTTGGACCAATAGATTCCTAGCACATTTTCTACCTCTCCATAAAAGTTTATAGCCTTAGATATTGAATTGAAAAAGATTGATTGAATCAAATTAAGGGTATCGGATGGAAGAGTATAAATTGTGATTTTAATGATTTTAGTGAGGAATAAACGTAAGTATAAATTATACTTAGAGGAGTATTGTTATGGGACTAATTTTGTGATGACACTAGTCGATAAATACCTAGTATTGTCATGAACATACATTGTACATATTTTATTACATACATATGCATTGTTAAACACTTATGATTGTACAAATTGTGATGGATGTGTATGTGCTATTTGATATAGAGGAGCAACTGGAACGTCAACCTTTAGACATTATCGAAATTTTCAGGCATTAACTTTAGGAGCAACTAGTGAGTAACCTAGATGGTTTCTCTCAATTATTGTTTGCTTAAATTATGTTTTGATTGATAAATGAATGTGAATTGATTTGTGTTGATTTCGGGACAGAAGGTTCGATGATTGTGAAATATAGAATGTATATTAAAGTGTTGCTTAAATATGAATGTTAAGAACTATGTGTTTCATAATATGATCGATAATATGATCGATTGCGATAGATGCATTCCATACATGAGTTTACAATCAGATAATGACAGTTGTGACTAGAGCAGTTATCGATCAGAGCTTAAAGCTCAAAGTGTGCAAAGAGCCTCGAGCTTAGATAGTAACTAAGAGCCTAAGGCTCACTATGTAAAATGAGCCCTGTATCTTCATCGGATAAGGGATAGTTATTAATGAGCCCAGTATCCAAAATAGATGCAGGACAGTTTAGACACTCAGTCACAACAACGTAATAATGGGAAAAGAGTCTCATAAGCATTTCATATGCATTTTTAGCCAGTATGTGGATTGTTTGAAATGCCGAATTGATTTGCTCTTAAATGTGAATGTGATAGGTGTCCATTAGGAAAAGTTGTGAATTATATATTATGTGATTTGTTGTTTTCTTATGAATTATATGTTATGTGATTTGTTGTTTTGCATTAATTGAGTGAACTATCGATGATGGTTACCTCATTGAGCTCGCAAAACTTACCAAAATTTCAACGTTGTCTTTTCAGGATCGAGAGACGACTCTAGCTACTAAGAGGCTCTACTAGCTGTGTAGATTGTGAATTAGTAAGAGAAGTCATAGCTCAAAGGTCGGTTAGTTAGGATTTTTAGATGGCTTAGTCAGATTTTATATATTTTCCTGTTTCATGTAGTACTTTTGTACTGGGTTTTGATGACGCATTTGTAGTAAAAGTTGAAAGACATAATGTAGACTTTTGGTTTATGCAATGAAATGAGGAAAAAGTTGGTTTTTAAAATCTTGTGATTTTCTTTTCTATAAGGGATTAATGTTATGATGCCTTGTGAAGTGAATGTAGTGATCGAACGTAGCGTATCGTTATCATAGGATATATACCGGAATGACCTTCGAGCGTCCTGATGTATATCTTATGGTAAAAGGGGGCACTACATTTAGGTAGTATCAGAGTATGGTTGGCATCTTTTGGGACATATAAGAATGTTAAGCATGAAATATCGTGAAAAATATAGAAAATGATTGAAGTTATTGTTTGTTATAGGTCATCCACTTTAAGTGATCAAATTGATCAACCAACTAAACAAGGATCGATACGAGCTAGTAGGGAATCCTCGATATCTCAATCGGAGAAAATGCCGCCTAAAGTTCCTGAGAGAAAGGAAAGGAGGTATAATAAAGTTGGACCCCGAACGTTTCTTAGAAGTTAGAACCGGTAAATGAGAAATTTCGGTGATTAGTTTTGAGTAAAGAACAAATGATGAAAATTCTGGAATTAGAAATGATAGACAAGAGTAAGGCAGTGAATGAGAAATGCGAATAGATTCATGTTTTGCTTTAGTGATTTGGTGGATAAGAGATTTTGAAATGGGAAGAATTAAGGTGAAAGTTAGAAGTAAAATGAAAGCAAAAAAAATGAAGTTGAATTTGTGTAGTAAGTTGATGAACAATATGTATATATGTGTATGTTCTATTATTGATGTTCATGATTAAACAATGATTATAGTTTCTTTATGGATGATATTGATTTGAAATGAAGTTGAGCATGAGTAGTAAATGAAGTAGAAAAGGTGATCTTGGTGTGAGTTGTGTTAAGGAAAGATTGTGAAACAAAATGGGTGGTTGATCTGGAAAATATTCACAGAGTATGCTTCAATCTTTTAGCCACAACTTTGTCTATAGTTATCCAAATGAGATGATTCTTAATTTGGATTAAATTAGAAATATATGGCTACATTTCTTATAAAGATTCGAATTTAAATTCTATTTTTAAGAATCTCAAAATTTTTTATGAAGTTGAGAACTAGGCGTAGTATATAGGTAGATGAATGTAAAATTCATGTTCTGAATTCAAGGGAAATTCTGGATTTATCTAGCCTGAATTAGAGAAAGTTTTCATCTAGAAAGTTGTATATTATCTTTCCAGCTTTCAAATGGTATCTATCATGAGAATTTTGGACATTAGAGTTGAAAGTTATGGTCTTTATAAGTGGAGATATTCAGGAGTATAGATAGTATCGTCTATGATGACGTCAGATCGTCTATGATAACGTCATATCGTCTGTAAAAATGTATTGTCTGCGATGACATCATATCTTCTATAAAATGTATCATCTGTGATGACGTCATATCGTCTGTGATGGCATCATATCTTCTATGTTTGACTTTCTACTTCTTTCATGTTTGACCTTCTATATACTATAGTTTGGTCTATTTTTGATCCTTCATATGATAGAATCTGTCTTTGAGATCTTCAAAAAAGTTGTAGATCTTGCAGTTTTCTTTTGAACCATCTAAATAATACACAAATCCGATATATTTAGGGAAAGTTATGATAATTTTCCCCATTCATCTACTTTTTTTTCATTAGTCTACTTTTTTATTTGGTTTCGTATGTACCTATTGTCTGCTCCATTTTTGACCCTTCAGAAGATAGAATCTGTCTTTGAAGTCTTCTTGAAAGTTTTATATCTTGAATTTCTCTTTCAAATCAACTAAAGAACACACAAATTTGATATCAGTAGGGAAAGTTATGACAATTTACCCCATTCATCTGCTTTTTCCTATTAGTCTGCTTTTTCAGGTTTCATCTATACCTATAATCTGCTCCATTTTTGACCCTTCCAAAAGATAAAATCTGTCTTCTAAGTATTCTTAAAAGTTTTAGATTTTGAAGTTCTATTTTAAACCATCTAAAGAACACACAAATCTGATATCTATAAGGAAAGTTATGACAATTTTCCTTATTCATCTGCTTTTTCCCATTCGTCTGTTTTTTCATTTGATTTCGTCTATACCTATCTTCTGCTCCATTTTTGACCCTTCATAAGATAGAATCTGTCTTCAAGGTCTTTTTTAAAGTTGTATATATTGAAGTTCTTTTTCGAACCATCTAAATAAAACACTAATATGATATATTTGGGGAAATTTATGACAATTTTCCCAGTCATCTGCTTTTTCCCACTCGTCTGCTTTTTCATTTGGTTTCGTTTGTACCTATCGTCTGCTCCATTTTTTGCCCTTCAAATGATAGAATCTATCTTCAAGGTCTTATTGAAAGTTGCATATCTTGAAGTGCTCTTTCGAACCATCTAAATAAAACACAAATATGATATCTTTAGGGAAAGTTATGAAAATTTTCCCTATTCATATGCCTTTTTTCATTCGTCTGCTTTTTCATTTGGTTTTGTCTGTACCTATCGTCTGCTCCATTTTTGATCCTTCAAATGATATAATATGTCTTTGGGTCTTCATAAAATTTGTATATCTTGAAGTCCTCTTTCAAACCATCTAAAGAATGCCTCAATCTAATATCTTTAGGGAAAGTTATAGCAATTTTCCCAATTCGTCTACTTTTTCATTTGGTTTCATCTGATCCTATCGTTTGGTCCATTTTTTACCCTTTAGATGATAAAATCTGACCTCAATGTCTTCTTGAAAGTTGTAGATATCAAAATTTTATTTGAAATTGTCTAATATGATCTTAATTAGACATTTGTAGAGGGAGTTATTCCATTTTTCCCGAGACAGGTTCAATATGACTGAGAGCAAAACTTTGTTTGATTCTTTCGGCCATAATTTTGTTATCCGTCCTCCAAATGAAATGATTCTTGAACCAATAGTTTCTTAACACATTTTCTATCTCTCCATAGAATTTGATAGCATTTTGTGGGAATTCAAAAAAGATGGATTGAATCAAAGTAAAGGTATCAGTTGGAAGAGTATGAATGGAATGTTTTACTAAGCATACTTCGGTATTTTGATGATGTCTTCATCGGTATAGCTCCGAATAAGATGATTCTTATTTCAAGATGAACTAGAGACATGGAGCTACAAATGATACAAGGAAATCAAAATCTAATTCAATCTCTAAGACTTTCAATTCTGGATGGAAGTTGGATATAGAGTACTATTTCAGTCTATCAACAGTCTGAAATGTTGGGCCCTAACTTTCAGATTTATGAACCAAATGGATTGATTTTAGTGTCATTGGAAACTTAAGACAAGGGATAACATTTTTCTAGAAGAAACTGTTATGTCAGAATATTCAAGGGTGCTTTTGGCAAGGCAATTAAGTGTAAAATACATAAGGCATAAATGGAAGGGCAAATGAAACATTTCTCAATCATTAAGGGCATAATTGGAAGAAGAAGTGTTGTCTTGCATTTTAAGAAGGAAGAAGAACGAAAATTGAAGAGAAAAAGAGAGAGTGTCATGAACAAGAGAGAGAAATATGAAGAGAAGAGAAGGAGAGAAAGAAGAGTAAACAAGCTAGGGTTTAACTTTTCTTAGTCTTCAAAAGAGATTTTGGAGTTGTTCAAGAAAGGAAAAAGGAAGATGAAGAAAAGAGTTGCCCTTTGAGCTAAATATCTCTTCAATTGGTGAAGAATTAAGGGAACCAAGAGAATCCTTCCCAAGAGTAAGGGAAAAGACAATCTTGACTTGGACTTTTGCAAGCAATTAGGTGGGTAATGTATTTACAGTTATTGTATGATTGGGAAAATTCTTACCTATGTGTGAATATGTATTAAATTGTTTGAATTTTGACTTGTTGAAAATACATAATGATTTTGATTTTGTTATATTGTAGAAGAAGCATGATATGTTGATATAATTAACTTGTGATTTTGATCAATGTTATGCCATTGAATTGTATCGTGGCATTTTGATTTGGATGGAAAGAAGAAAGAGCAAGAAAAGTATGAAAGTATTTCATTTTTATAAAATGATTTTGAGCATTGATTATGTGCTTTATTTGGTTGAGAAAGGAACTGTTTCGTAGTTACATGCTGATCGGCGGTTCGTCGTTCAATTCAAGAATTGATCCTTGGAAACCGGTCAAATAAAATTTATACCAAAGATTGCAATACAGGATGCAACCTCGGGTCGACTCTCAAGGAACCAGTGCATCAATTGATCCTAGACTAGCCTAATGTTTGAATTATGCATGCAATGAAAGCAATAAAAAGGGGGTTTTGATTGATTAATCTAAAATTAAACTAAACCAAAGCAAAGATAAATATTTTGGGATTTT
>JANZLF010000001.1:14283277-14297289 GCA_026546835.1 Erythroxylum foetidum | reverse complement strand
AATTTAAAGCAAAAATTAAGGGATAAACAAAAGAAATTAAATAAATAAATAAAAATAAAGAAAAAAAATTTTCGAGACCCAACAAAAACTCATTTAGGAATACTCTTTCACGTAAATATAAAAGATATAATATTTTTTTATATTAATGGTCATTTGGTAAGAGAAATAATGCTCGAATTATTAAGAAGTCAAACAATCAATGTGCAAGTTTTTGAAATGATAGAACTTAGTCTTATATCCTAGTTTCTTAAGATGGAAATTAAGCAAGACTAAAATAGAGTTTTTATACCAAAGTACATAAAGGTGTATAATAAAAAAATTATACAAAGAGAAACGTAAATTAACAAGAACAAAAACAAATCAAAAAGAGAAGCTAAGTAAGGAAAATGGTAATGATAAAGTTTATGAACAATATTTTAGAAGTTTGATTGAAAGCTTAATGTATGTCACTTGCAACAAGGACTAACATTATATCTATTGTTAATCTCTTATTTTGATTTATACTTTATGCTAGTGAAATTCATCTAAAAGTAGAAAAATATTAGTCTTTAATGGCACCAAAAAGGGGATGTGAATTAGATGTTAAAAAAATAGGGAAAAATGTCAAATTGGACCTTAAAATTTTTGTTAGAATTTAATTTAAACCTAAAAGTTTTGACACATTTGAAAAGAACCTTAACATTTTATAAACATTCAGTATAAATTCTAACTTAAATGTTTTGGTCAATCATCTATTATGAAAATTTTATGTGCCATTTTTTTATGGCTCCTTGACAATGTAGCAAATGAGGCCTAACAAATTAAAAGATAATAAGCCTCTCTCTCTCTCTCTCTCTCTCTCTCTCTCTCTCTCTCTCTCCATCTTCTCTACTTAAGATTTCTAATTTTCACTTTTTAGTTATACTTATAAATCTCATTTCATATTTGGATTTACAACTTCGAATCCTATTTGGATCCTTCAAAATATAGTGTTACTCAAGGAACAACGCAAACCTTATAAAAGGAAGCAAAGTCATGGTTGAAGTCGAGGTAAGGAAGATTTTGGGCATTTAACAGAACTCAATATGGGAAGAAATTATGAGGGTTTATATAAGCATTCTACTTTCTTATCAATAAATGGGTGGAATATAACATTTTTTATTATACCGTCACCTTATATAACTAGAAAAAAGGAGTAAAATTGTATTTTAAATTGTTGCAATGTTTTAACTTAATTAAAAAAAAACCAGCATTCTTGAATGACATCCCAACTTCAAAATAATATGGTAGAGCACAAGCACTTTTAATTTGAATTTTGATTTTGATTGCCATGAATATAGGCACTTTATCTTAAATTACTTATCATTAGTTATATAATTTACAAAAATTACAATTGGAGATAAAACTTGAATGTTAAAAATACAGTTTTTGGAAAATAAGAATAGGAAAGATAAGAATTGTTATAATACTTTCTATATGATGCTAGATACAAATTGTAAAAGGTCTAAAATAACTTTTCGATTCCCTTCACATGGATTTTGTTTTGTATGTAGAGTGTAGGGCTTTGTTGGTATACCAACGGAAATGTTGTCATTACAATTTTAGAAGAAATATTAGTAATCTTCAAAAAGAATGTTAACTTTTTAAAGTTAAAAAATATGAAATCAAATCGAATTTCATCATCAAAATGGTAACAAAGTTTGAAACAAGAAGAGAGAAATAACCATTCTTTTCCTCTAAGAAATCAATATAATTGGGAGGTATGACCAAAGCCCCACCACTCTGCTAACACGTAAGATTTTATTTTTATTCTTAATTTATTACAAATTGGTAGTCTCTAATCTAAGTTTTCAATTTACTACCCAAAAAAATTAGCTTTCTATTTTTTGCTTATGACATAACAAATAATTTTGGGAACATGAGGGGAAAAGAAGTGGAGAGAGAGAGAGAGAGAGAGAGAGAGAGAGAGAGAGGAAAACTATTATTTTTAAACTTTTTAGACCCCACTTTCCACATAAGATACACATCTAACAAAGATCCAACAAAAAAATGCCACATAAATTTTTTATAATGGAAAACTTAAGTTGGGGTATTGAACATTTATGAAGTGTTATGATTCTTTTTGAACATGTTGAAATGTTTGAATTTAAAAGTAATTCTATTGAAAAAGTTAGGATTCAATTTGACCCTTTTTCCTAAAAAATTGATAGTCTATTATAATCAATATACTTAATTGAAAACAATCAATATAATAAGGATGAATAAATTACTTAACAATAATCAATCAATCAATCAATTAATAATTTAAAGATTATAAGGAAAAGAGATTGTGAATTAATTTATAGTAGCTCAACAAACAACATTTGCCTATATTTACTTCTAAGACTCTTCTTGGAATTCCACTATAACTGTTCTTTGAAGACTAAGAATAATCTTTTTACAATCTTTCTTGGTAAAGAAGAACCCTTTTACAATCTTATTCCAAGGTGAAAAGAAACCTGAATTGTACTTGGATCATGCCAATAATAATATAATGCCCCCAACCAATTTTTACAACTCAAAATATTTCACTTTAACACTTGATAATTTCAAAGAGGCTCACTTACACAAGTATGAAACAATGATACTCAAATGATTGAAGAACACTTAGAAATGTGTGTAAAATACACCCAAAAATTCTTGATAGTAAAACCAGTGAAGAAACACCCATTTATAGTGTTTTAGGATCCCTACTATATATAGATCTAAGAACTAGCCATTACAATGACTATATGAAGAGTATTAATTTAGTAGTATAGTATATTGTTTTACTAGTGTGCATTAAATACACAGATTTAGTAGTCGTTGAGAGATTGGTTGACTAGTAGGCATATTGGTCAACTAATATCAATACATGAACCAATATTACAATAAACTCGTGATACATTAAATTAAATGTTGACCACTAACTAATATAAGTTGACTAATCACCCTAAAAATACAATTTTAACAAACTTCAAATGCTCAAAACTAATTTTTAAATGCAATTATGATTTGAACAGTTTCCAAAATGATCCATAAAGAGTGTTTGAAAGATTAAGAGGTTTTTCTAATAAAAGGAAAACCTTTAATGTCTCTTTATAAATTTAAAGACTTATAAAATAAAATGAAATGAAATGTTTATGCGTAGTGAGACTTTTAAAGCATAAAATTAATAAAATGAGATTGCAAATAATAATACAAAACATAAAATGACCTTGATGAACCTTGATCTTCTTTTATTCTTATTTTGATCTTCTTCTTCTTCTTTTTTCAAACTTTAACTTTAACTTCTCTTTATTAACTTCATAAAATATCTTTTTGAGTTTATCGCTTCATTTTGTTGTTATATTGCTTTTCATTAAGATAATAAATTCATTAGTAGTAGTTACACTTTTTATCATCAAAACATCAATTGGAATCTCTCTTGGTTGAATGATGATAAACATGTATGATATTAAAACTTTTAATTAAACCAATAAGGGAAAGTTTTTCAATTTACCAACTTTTTGCTCTTAAGTGAGCTTTTAGATTGTTTTTTCATTTGTCAAGCACCATAAATTTTGTCTTTCTCAAAGTTGACCTTTTAAAGTTTATTGACAAGTTACTTGAAGTTGAGATTGGAGATGAAGTCCATACTTGCATATCCAAGCCTCCAATTTCAAATCCATACATCTTCATTAGTATCATTAAACATTTTATATTTTGGCTAGAGAAAATGTTAAAATTGATTGTGTATATATTTCCTTCTCTTTTTCCTAAAAATTCAATGTTATTGTTAACTACTTTAGCTTTAATGGATGATCTTCCCTCAAAACATACTTTGTAGTCCTTGTCATACAATTGGCTCGCACTTAATGTGTTATGGTTGAATCGATCAACTAAGAGCATATTACCAATAATAGTTTGATCTTCCTTATCATAATTTTCAATATCAATTATCTTACTCTTAACATTGTCTCTAAATATGATTAATCCTCTATCTTTTTCTCAGACGGTTAAAAAGTATGATGCATCATTGGTCATTATGCCTTTAGTGTATATTATTCACATACTATTTGTTACTCTTTTTTCTTAGGAACTTACAAAAGAAAATAACTAATGTGTTTTAAGTGCCTAAATTTGTTTGGGTCATTGATTATTAGTCTCCTTCTTCTTTTCAACCTACTTCCTTGAGAGTTTACTTATTAACCTTTGTTTGATGAAATAAAATTTGTGAATGTGCCCATATTTACTATAAAAGTATAATATCATTTTATATGAATAATATAGGTTTGTGTTATTATAATGAACCTTATAATTTTGGTGTATGAATGCATTTTTTGTTCTTTTATATGTATATGAATGGTGGGGTCACTCCTCTAGATATTAAGGGAGTTGACTTCTCTTTTTAGAAAGTGAATATAACTTTATAATTGTATGTATGTCGTATTTTTCTTTGACTATATTAGTTTTTATAAGGAGTATAAATATGTGTCATGACATTACGCTTAGTATAAGTCCCATTATGAGTAGAAGTTTAATGCTTACCAGAAGTTTAATGCTTACTTTTAAATTGATGTTAAGGCTGAAAGGAGTATGAGTGAGATTCCATGTTATCATGTTTCTTTTCATAGTATTTCCTTAAATTTTATGCTTAAATTGTGAGTTATATAAGAAAGCATAAGGATTGCTCTTAATGTGAGATATTTGTCATCTTAGACAATGTTTCTTCAATATAAAACTCCTTTACTTTCACGAATATAGTTTAGGTATTGGATACACTCCTATAGCTATATCTAATCTCATATATATTATTTAAACTCTTCTGAGTTCTTAACATGCTTTCAAATTTCTCATGTTTATTATTTAAACTCTTTTAAGTTCCTAACATACTGTTAAGTTTCTCACTTCCTTTTGTAAATTTGGATGATGAGTCCTTGTGGCATTGAAATTCTTTTTTAACACTTCATTCACATATTTCAATGCATATAAGTCATGATTATCAATAATAACCATACTTTTAGATGTTTTAATGATATGCAATTCACTATTTTTTTTATTTTCACTTATACATGTATATAGATTCTTTAAGTCTCTTTAAGTTTGGAAAGAGGCTTCTTTCTTTTCATACTCCCAATGTCAAGGCTCTGTACCAGTTCATTATAAGATAATTCAACATAATTATCATTATCATAATATTTAGAGTTGAATAGTACCTCCTCATCACCTTTAGCCATTAAGAATATATACGATACTTCTCCTTCTAAATGCTCACTTTTAAAATCACTTGTGTCATTCCAAGTGAAGGCTTTAAGTTACTTTTTTATCCCTCTTCTTTTTTTCTTTTCTCTTAAGTTTTCATTTTCCTTCAGGAGAGGGTATTCAATCTCCATATATCCCAGTTTTATATATTTAAAAATAAATAACATTACTTGATTTGTGTTTTAGGTCTATCATACCACTCTCAAAGTCCTTTCTTCTTGAGAGGTTCTTCTTTATTAAAAAACCTCTTAAATTTTTTTGCAACTAGGATAATGTCTTTCTCATCACTTTTAATAGTTGATTTCTCTTATTTTAACCTAATTAATATCTTCCTCCTTACATCCATAGTCTCTTCTTATTGGGTTTTTAAGCCATCATAAAAGAGTAGTGATCTAGTAAGTTCCTCTAATAGATTGCTTTCACCTTGATTTCCCAAGACTTTAGAAGAGACCTAAGCAATTTTCTCACTATTTGACATTATTATATATCTTGTCTAACCCTTTAAGAGTATTGATAATATCAATAAATATAGTGTATATGATAAATATTCTTTCATCATGTTTCATTTGAAATAGTTCATTTTGACGTGTTAGCATGTTCACTTTGGTCTCTTATATTTGTTTTGTACCCTCATGTGTAACTTTTTAAGTATGCTAAATTTTGATGAGTCAATTCACATATAGAGACTTTATAGAATCATAATGTATAAATAAAATATGAATAGTCTTTCTATTTAAGGAAATTAGTCTCTTAACTTGTGGATTCCATTTTTATTTTAGTTTAAGAACTTCCGTATCTTCTACAACTTTTGTAAGAATAAGTGGGCCCCTTTAAACAACTTACCACAAGTGAACATTTTTGTAATAGAAAAAAATTGTTCATATTTGTCAATAAAGATTATTATTTTCATAAAAAAACGGAGCCATCCTAATATTTTGACCTTCTTCACTAGACAAAGTACACCTAGAAATGTCATAATTATCTTTTCTTAAACTTTATTTGAAGTTATAAAGGAAAAGATCCATTTTGGTACCATTTTCTAGTCCTTAATGGCACGAAATAAGGGTGAATTGGGTATTTATAAAATTAAACATTATTGTCTAGCTAATAGATGCAATTTGAGAAGAAACAACATATGATAAAAATTTAATGTAAATTAATATAAAAATCAAGTAATAATTTAAAGGGTGTGAGGACGATGAAATGCAAATGGATTTGTCGTGGTTTAGTAAATAATTCTTGCCTACCTCGACTCTCCAAAATACTTCTTAAAGTTTTTACTAAGTCTCTTCTTTCAACAAGGCAAAGAGGAAACTTCTTACAACAACCTTGTTTTCCATAATTAAATAACAACTCTTCGTATAATCTTTCTTTATATTGAGAACTAACCATATAAAAAAGAATTTACAACTTAAAAGACGTCACTTAATCACTTTAATAAGGAAAGTTAGCTTACTCACTAAAAATGAGACAATGAATGCTCAAATTCTTTAAAAAAATTCTTTAAAATATATGTCTGAAAACACTCAAATGCTTTTTGATGTAAGAGTAAATGAGAAAACATATATTTACAATGGCTAGTTGTAGACCGTTGGTCAACCAGTATAGCATATTGGTTACTCAATGTGCATTGAGATTCACAAGCCATTAACCACTGAACAATGTAACATATTAGTTGATTAATATGTCAACAATATTGCTACAAGTTATTAGTGTTGGATCCTGGTTTTTTTTCTTCTAAATTCTTATTAATTGTCTAGTTAATTATTTTTGTTTTGCTTGTTTGTTTAATTATTTATTTTTAGAAGTGGGTCATTAATTAGAAATTTGAGGGAAGGATTAGAATTTGAAATTGGAATGAAGTGTTAGAAATTAAGTTAGCTTAAGTAGTTAGTAGGCTTGTATTAAGTGGATTAAAGGAGTAGAGCCATAAAAGCAAAAGAGGGGCAAAGTTGGAAAGGCCAAGTACGTGAGGGGCAATTTTGGAAGAAAGACTAACAAAAAGGTTTGAATTAGAAGAGACAAGAGAGTGTCGTGAAAAGCTATAGAAATGAGAGAAAACGTGAGAGAGAGAAGAGAAGAGAAGAAAAATTGAGAAAGATAGGGAAGAAGGAGGAAAAATCGTGGAAAGAAGACAAGAATCAAGCTTTTTCAGGTAAGTTCATCATCTTCTTCTTGCTTTAGTAAAGAAATGAGTTGCTGTGTTTTAAATGAAGAAGTTTTAGAAAGAGAAAGGAGTTTTATTTTAGGAATGATTGGAGGAAGAAGATGGGTTTTCTAACTTAGGTGGACTATGGGTAGGTTAAGTTTAAGCTTGATTTAGGTTTTTCCCATTTTGTTGTGATTATGAAAATTTGGGGGATTTCCATTTGAATTGGCATTGAATGAGATTTTTTGATTGTGTTAGGAAATCAAGAACAACCTACCCAAGAGCAAGAGGAATGGCACAATTAAATTTAGATTTCAAGAGTTTTAAGGTGGGTAATTTATGTATAGTTATTGCGTAATAGGCAAAATGTCTTGTATGTGTATTGTGTGTTAAAATGACTTGCTTGAAATGTAGTGATGTGAGAATTTCATTATGATGTATGACATTGTGATAAAACAATTGAATAGTTTATATGATCATGTTATGCCATTGAATTGAGCCATGGCATTTTGCATAAAGAAAAAGCATGAGAATATGAAATTGTGAATGATTGAATTGAGCATGAACTTTGATTGTGTTTGGGAAAGAGAGAACCTGTTTTGTAGTCATGTGCACGCCGACATAAAGTCTTCTCCTGGCTGTCCGTTTATGGCCCACGAGATCTGAAAAATGGACTCGTTTCGTTCACGATGTAAACTTCAGTTTCTCCGTTTTGTTCCACAAAACCCTCGAGCCAATTGTTTGTGCATTTGCATTTTGATATGTTAAGTTATAATGAAATTTGTGTGTTATGCTTTGATTATGTATTGAGCTATGAGTTATGAATTGTAATTGTGAATGTTGAACTTGCATTACTAGATTAAGAGACGACATGGTTGCATATATGAATATTCACATATATGTTTAATTATGTGGCTTGTTACCAATAGCTATAAATATCTTAGCTACTGAACTGTGTAGCTCAACCCAATATTTTTCTACTCCTCAGGTATAGATCGAGAAGATCAGTGATCCTTGCAAGGCAATTGGACAAATTCCTAGATGGTTAGCTTTTGTACTAAATTAGTAGCTAGACTTTTGAATAGCTTTATAAGCATATTAAACATTAAGCATCCAATGTATTTTTGTAATTTGCGTTAAGACTTTGATTTAATGTCAATATGTAATTAAAGCTATGTATGGAAGCTATGTATGAAATTCATTTTGATTTGGAAATGAATTGAGAATTGAAGAAGTTCTATTGTGGATGTGCTTATTATGTTGTAGTGTACATTTCATATTTCCAGTTTCCATAGGGGTAGAATTGTATACTAACTTCGGGGGGAAAAACTAGATTAATGTAGGCCAAATTAGACAAATTGGTCTTCTTGCAAGTTGTATTTTATCCTCTTAGTTTTCTAACGGTATAAAGTATGTAAATTTTGGATATCAGAGTTGAGAGATATGAGCATTACAAGTGGTGATGTTGCATAGGATGTATACCCAGGAACATAGTAAATGGTGAGAATTAATGGCTTTGATGGATTAAATGAGTAAGGATTGTGGATTTAATGGATCAAAGTTGGTGTTTTTATAGATATGAAGTGGTTTTGCACTAAAAGGGTGAATTTGAGAAGATTAAAAGTGAAAATAATGTTAGAATGGATGTAGGAAGCATTAGAGGGGCTTTGGAGGGGTTTGGGAAACCCCCATATCTGTTTAACGGACTTTAGGTCTGTTAAACGGACCATATCTGGTCAAAAAGGACCCTTAGCATCGCCCATATTCGTTTGATGTCCATTAAACGGACCTTCACGGCTAAAAAGGGCCCTCAAACCCGACAATGTTCGTTAAACGGACATTCACAGGATAGCTACAGTAAATCGCAATTTTTGACCCTTTTAGAGGCAGAATCTTGCTTTGTGGTCTTCATTAAAGTTGTATATATTGAAGTATTCTTTCAAATGGTCTAAGAACAAACTCAATCCAAAACATGTAGAAAAATTTATGGCAATTGCGCCAATACAGGTACAAAATGATTAAGGATATAAACATGTTGGATTCTTTCGGCAATAACTTCGTCATCCGACCTCTGATTGAAGTGATTCTTGAAGCAATAGACTCTTAATGATTTTTTATACCTTTCCATAAAAATTGGTAGCTTTTGGTATTGAATTGACAAAATTTTATGGAAATAAAATGAGGGATTGATTAGAAGAGCATAACCGGGTTATGAACATACTTTGTTAAGCATATCTTGAGCTATAAAGCTCCGAATAAGGTGATTCTTGTTTCAAAATAAACTAGAGACATAGAGCTAAAATTGTCTTAAAGAAGCCAAATTAAGATGTTGGTGATTGGCTGGTGTGGGCAAGCTACCCCGTGAGATGACCGCTATGAAGGTTCATTGAAATAACCCTTCAAGGAAACCCGCTTACGCTTTCTGACTCCGGATTGTTGAAATAACCCTTCAAGGGACCCAACAATCAGTATATCAATTTTGACCACTTTAACAAAAATTAGTTAATCACTGTCCTATATAAGTTGACCAATTCTCTAAACATCATGATTTTAACAAATTTAAATGATAAAACTTCATTACCTTAATGCAAATGCTTTCTAAAATGTTATTGAAAGAATGTTTTCAAGTTCAAAGGCTTTTTCCTTGGGAGTAAAACTTTAATCCCTCTTAATGAAGGAAACTACTCTTGCAATTAATTTAAATGATAATATATTCATGTATAGTGAGCCTTTAAGATTATCAAAAGTGACTAAGTAAAAATATAATAAACATTATAAATTAGTTATAACTTTATAATCCTTGACCATATTTGTATTTTACTTTGATATTCACTTTGAAAAATTAACTATCTTTTAAACAAGTACACACATACATAACGAAATTGAATATCTTTATCCATATAACAAAATCATAAGGCTCTAAAAGGAAAAGTATGGTGGCAAATTAATGTATATAGGATTAGAACTGATGGTATGGTTGTCCATTAAACAATGCTAAAGTTTTTCAATTCCTAATTGACATAAAACAAACCCAAACATTGCTTAATTCTAAAACTTTTGGTCCCTATTTTTTTCTCTTCACTCACAAAATTTGTTCAATTGGGGAACTAAATTTGGTTGGCATTATCATTTTCTTCCTCCTAATTACTCCTCCTTCAAGTGGTGGTTACAATTAGGTTAATTAATTAGTTTAAAATTAAATTAAAATAAGTGAGTCTTAAAATTTCACGTGTATTATGTGTGATATTGTAAGACCTTATAAGTCTAATAAAAATAAAATTGTGTCACGTTAGTACTTACATAGCATAAAATAAACAAAGACATAACTCTATCCATATTATAGTCCATTTAAAGTTTAAATTGAACCATTAGAAAATGTTAGTGTTAATGGTAAAATTGCACGTTTAGAGCTCAAATTACCCCTTATACTTCTTTCAAAACTAAAAATTCAATTTTAATTTTTCTTTATTTATAATTTCATAATAATCTAATGTCTATGTTGAGAAGTCAAATGCTATGGTTATAAATCTTCCACAATTCCATGTGTTTTATATTTGACAATTTAATTTACATCAATGAAAGTAGAAGAAATAAACCAAATTGCTAGTTTGATACACTACAAGAAAATAAGGAATTGGTGATGGAAAAATAATGATGGAATACGAATCGTTGCAAATTATCGATGGTTTTTATTTTTTCTGTCAAAAAAGTTGACGGTAAAATATAATTTAGCAACTGAGCAACGACAATTAAGGCAAGAATTGATGGCAGAATAATAAAGTTTTGAATTTTCTAACGAAATGTTAGCAACAAAAAATTTTGTCAGTAAATTTCCATCCTATACATCATCGTTTGCTTACGGTTGAACGTTATTAGCTTAAAGAAAATGACATCATTTGGTTTAACACAAAATGACGTCATTTTATTAACCTTAAAACACACCCGAAGGACTCTGGCCCCCCCCCCCCCCCCGGACCAAGTTTTAGGTTTTTAGGGAGGGGAGAGAATTTTCTCTACCTTCTCTCTAGCACTATGCCTCGGAAACACCGGAAATCCTCATGGACCACCTTGCCTCACTCTTCAGCCACCTCCTGCCCCAACCAACCAGCCCTAGCACCACTGCCCACCGCCACTCTCCTCCTCCTGCCGCCGCCTGCGCCTCCACACCGGCCACCGTCCCTGGTGCCGGCGATAGCTCCGGTGGTCCTCTCCCAACCGCACCACCGCCATCTGACTCGCCGTCCGCCGCTCTTCCCACCCCTGCCCTCCTTTACGGCCGGCACTCCCCAGATCCGGCTAGATCTGGCTTCGAAGTTTCGGACGCCGCCAGCCTTCCCCTTCTCCGATCCGCCTCCTCCTCCGTCCCCCGCCCGTCCTCTTCTTCCCCTTTCGACTCGCCGGCGCCTGCTCTCCACAACCTTCCCCTCGCGTTGCCCGTTGGCGCCCTCCTCGCCGGCGAACGTCCGCCCGCACTTTCGGGCGATTTCGCCCCTTCTCCCGTTCCCGACCATGCCACCTTCCCTCCCCTTTCCGGCGTTTCTCCGCCCCCGGCGCCTTCCTTCCCGCTCCCGCTCGCAGCTCGCCTGTCGCCCGCTGGCCTCCCTGGCGTTGGTTCCGGCCAGCCGCTGGTGGACGCACGCCCACCGTCTGGCGCGCTCGGGGCTGCACCAGCGCTGCAGCCCTCCCCGCCTGGGCCCGTGCAGGCCCAACACCTGGGCCCTCCTCCTGTGCTGCCCGCCCATGCCCAGCTGCCTGCCCAGGCCCACTCCTTGGGCCCTTCTGATAGGCTGAGGGGCATAGCCCAAGCCTCCCCTCTCCCTCCTGGTGGACAGCAGCCCATTTTGCCTTGTTCTGGGCCCCCTGCCCACTCTGCCCCAATTGTTAGCAGCTCTCCGTCCATTGGTGGAGGTATTCTCCCTACCCCTACTGTTAATTCTTATGCCTCTGCCGTGAATGTGAATTTGAATAAGGTTAAGGCCTTAGGGAATAACATTGGAAACCCTCGTCAACCTCATAAAAAATCCTCGGATTTTTCTTGGGTTGATAGAGTTCGGGTTTCTACTTTGAATTCTGGTTTTCGATTTTCGGGTCAATCCCGTGCTCGATCGGCTGGGCGTGTGTCGCTCCCAGCTGACGTTATTACTCGTAATCGCCACGGGTGGGACACCTGTCTAGTCGGGTTTTTCCCTGGGCGTTCTCTGCCATTTCCTGCTATGCACTCACTTGCGATGAGGGTTTGGAAGACCTTTGGTTTGGACGCTGTTGTTTCTACTGGCACTGGTTTTTTTCTATTCCACTTTCCATCTGAGGAGGCCATACAGTTGGTCCTCGACACGGGTCCTTGGTTCTTTGGTGGTCGACTTATGGTTTTACAGCAGTGGCACCCCCGCTTTATCTTCGATAAATCCCGGGTGTCTCGCGTGCCGGTGTGGGTTCGTCTCCATGATCTACCCTTTCCTTTGTGGAATGAAGAATGCCTAGAAATTTTGGCTAGTCAGATTGGGCGTCCCCTAGGCTGTGATCGTTACACTGCCGATCGATCCCGCCTCTCCTTTGCTCGGGTCTGTGTGGAGCTCTCTGCTACTGATGAGTTACTACATGATTTGGAGTTTGATTGCTGTCTCAGTGACGAGCCGTTTCATGTTCGGATCGAGTACGAGTGGACACCCAAGCGGTGCTCCCAGTGTCATGTTTTTGGACACTCTTGTGCTACTGCACCATTGGTCCCTCCCCATGCCTCTGCGGTTCCACCTACCTCTGCACCCCCCCCAGCTTCCCCTGTGGTGACTGACCCCACCTCGGGCCCCGCCCCAGGCCCCACATCGGGCCCAGCCCCTGGCCCCACCTTGGCCCCCACCCCTGGCCCCACCTTGGGCCCCACACTTGGGCCCGCGCCGGGCCCCGCCTCTGACCCCACCCCCGGCCCCTCACTTGGGCCCGCGCCGGGTCCCGCCTCTGACCCCACTCCGGGCCCCGCCTCTGGCCCCGTTCCTGGCCCTCTTATGGCACCTGCCTCCGTTGCGTCTCCTGCTGCTGCTGCGCCCAGCCCGTTTTCGGCTGCTCCTCTTGCTGCTCCTACGAGGGCTCCTCCTTTACAGTCTAGCCCTTTGAGCCCGCCTGGCACCCCTTGCCCTGCTTTGCTTCCAGAGCTGCTGGCTACACCCAGTCCGATGGCCTGTGTTCTGAGTTCGGAGGCCTCTATCCCTAGCAGCATCCACCGGCCTCGACTGACGGGCCATCTCGGTGACCTCCTCTTTGATGCTTCTTTGGCCCCTGCGGACCTCCTTCCTGCTCGCCTGCTGGACTCTTAGGCGCTCTGCTGGTCTCACAGTTTCTTGTTCCCCTCTCGGCCGCCTGTGGCTTGCTTTGATTTTCTGGCCGCCTGTGGCCTTGTTTGTTATTTTTTATTTTCTGGCCGCCTGTGGCTTTGATTGATTTTCTGGCCGCCTGTGGCTTTGTTGCCTTTTGCTTTTCTTTCTCTTTCTTGTACCAACTCTTATTTAATTAATATATATGTTACCATTTCCAAAAAAAAAGTTTAGGGTTTTAGGGTTTTAGGGTTTAGGGTTTAGGGTTTAGGGTTTAGGGTTTAGGGTTTAGGGTTTAGGGTTTAGGGTTTAGG
>JANZLF010000001.1:14263733-14274722 GCA_026546835.1 Erythroxylum foetidum | reverse complement strand
TTCAGTTAAGAATCCTGCAAGGTTATAAGCAAAAGATTAAGTGTAAGTCATACGGAAGTTGGGTCTCGAAAACGGGAATCCAACAGTTGGGGTCCGGTCTCAGGGTCGGGTTCCGACAGTAAGGGTCCTTTATTTCCTCCGATAAGTTAATTTCCGATCTTAACCATCGCGAGCCGATCTGGTTGGATTTTCTGACTTCTGCTTTCAACCAAACGCCGTATGCAAATTTCTCCCAGGGGATTGTCGGATGTTCATAGAGAAGACGACTAAAACGATCCGTGTGGCCAACAATGCCACAGAAATAGCAGAAAGTGTTAAGTCTTTCATACTTAAAATCCAAGCAGATTTTTCCCCTTGTGGCCGTTTTACAAAAAGTTTCCGTTTGAGTGGTTGTCGGATGTCCATCATCACCCGACTTCGCATAAAGTCTCGCCAAATTGATGAGAAGTTCCTCGAGTCCGATTCTAGGTATTCGCCAATATAGTTGCCCGCATCAACAGCAAGTTTTTCAGACATGAAGCCACTAGGAATGTTATGTATTTGAACCCATAATTCTAGTCTGACCAGTTCCACTTGTCTAGGATTCTCCATAGGTTGTAAGCGTCGTAGCAGAAGGATCTATTGTTGGTAATTCCATGGACCATCTCGTAATACTCTGTCCATGTCAAGATGATGGAAAAACTGGAAAATAAAAACATTATTGCCCAGATCTTTGATCATCATGCCTTTAACAGGACGCCATATACTGGCTATGATCTGTTTAAAAATTGGGAAATTGATTATTTTCTCTGTTAGCAGTCGCCCTATCACACAGTGCTGCCTTTCAGTTTCTTGAGAACGTTGTTCAGCATTGTCAGGTTCATCGTCGTATTCCAGAGTACCCTCGTTTTCTTCGACATTCAAGCGCTGGTACATTGCAGCCACCAGAGTATCTTCTTCAGAGCTCGTAGCCATATTTAGGTAAAAGAGAAGAGGATGCACCGAAAGTAGTAAGATGGGCAGAAACACTTGTTATCTAAAAACAAGAGGAAAAGAGTCTCAACATAGCAAGTCAGGGTTGAAGATTTGTGTTTACTCAATATTTATTTGGTTAAAAATTACAAGTGCAAAAAGTCCTTTCAATTAAAAAAAAAGTGAGGCGCCTAATCCCGGTAGCTGGATTGATGAATGAACGCACGATAAAGTCACGGGTTAAAGATAAAAATTGAGCAAGTACTGAGTCGAATAACTTTTGCTCATCCTCACATAGTTTAATTTATAGTAGTGCATAATAAGTGTCCTTTTTTAATGACAGAACCTGAATGCCTTAAACGTCACGCGAGGACAACTGTTAGACGCTTGAAAGGGTGGACCAACAAGCAGAGAGTAAGTGTCTCACTTTTAGAATTGTGGATGAATCGAGTTGTTTTTCACAGTGAGTGGAAGGCAAATAGCATCTCTTTATCATGTGCAACTTTCACTATCGACCGTGAAATTGGCCTTTCTCCACTATCCCAGTAACATTGACTAATGTTTAACGTTTTGAGAATGACCCAACGTGAGGACTCTCGGCCTTCCAGATCCCGCTTTCTACTGCTTACTAACAAAAGTTACTTGACAAGCACTGGTATATGTTAAAGTAGACGTCACAATATAAAAGTTGTTCCATTAATGATTGAAAAGCTTTCAGATTATTTCATATTTTTCCTATTTCTCAAGTTCTCAACAGTTCCCTAAAAAACTGAAGTAATTTATGTCAAATTTAGTAGGCTTAACATATTATACGCACTAAATTTGGGTGCCTAATATGCCTAATAAGACAAATAACAGTTAACCAATTTAGCCAACCATACCTTCAATCTCTTGCCTGTAAATAGGCAGAAGATAAGCAAAGAGAGTGCATCTCATTAACAGAGAAGGAGATGTGAGGTTAAAGAGAAAAGAAACACAAAGAGAGATAAAATTTTCTATGTATTTTTGTGGGTCTAATTTTTCTTTGTAATTCTTTATTTTTCATTAGTAAAATTTTTTATCATTACTCGTGGTTTTTATCCTAATTTGAGGGTTTTTCACGTAAAATTTGTGTGTTTATTACTATTTCTTCAGTACTATTTAGCTATGAATATACTCTAATCTATTCAATTTTTACGACAAGTGGTATTAAAGCTAGTTGAAAAAATTACGAAGAATTTTTTGATGTAATCCGTTCGGAGCTTGAGTGAGCATAGTGAAAGTTAGTGAATAGTAACCACACAAGGTACAACTGTTCATGCGTTTATTTTTACATTAAACTCTGCAGTTACTATAATTCAAGTATAAAATATTATTCATGCATATGGTACTATTCACATATACGAAGCTATTCATATAAACGGGTACTATTCAAGTGAAATAGTGGGAGTCAAAATTCTGTTTGTGATAGAAGCAATGGTAGTAAATTTTGAGATTAAAAAGTTCAATGAGAGTAATTTTTTATTGTGGAAGTTGAAGATGAAGGCTATCTTTAAAAAAAACTATTTAGCAGCCATCAGCAAAAGACCAACAACATTTACAGATGATAATAAGTAGAATGAGATGGACGAGAATGCTATTGCAAATCTTTATTTAGTAATAGTAGATGGGGTGTTATCAAGTATAGAGGAGAAGAAGATGGCAAAAGAGATTTGGATCATCTTACAAAATTGTAGAAGACTAAATCACTGCACAATGAAATTTTTCTGAAAAGAAAACCATACACTTTATGCATGGCGGAATTTACTTCGGTGACAGAACACTTAAATACTTTAAATACTCTATTTCCCCAACTCACTTCATTGGGGCACACAATAGAGATAAGTGAACATGTAGAATTTTTACTGTAAAGTCTATCAGATCCGTATGGTCAACTCATCATTAATTTAACAAACAACATAGACACTTTAGTCTTCGACAATATTACACCTGCTATTTTGGAAGAAGAGAGTCGGCACAAAAATAAGGAAGAGAGGCTGACAAATTTGCAATAAGCTGAGACCTTCGCGGTGACAAGAGGAAGATCAATGGAACGTGGACCAAGTGGGAGTCATAATCATGGTAGATCAAAATCTAGGAGTAAGAAGAATTTCAAGTGCTACAATTGTGGAAAGAAAGGGTACCTGAAGAATGATTGTTGGAATCTGAAAATGAAAGATTCTATTTCAAAAGGAAATACGGTAAATACTTCAGATGATGGAGGTGCAATGGTCTGTGAAGCAGCAACAACTATTGGAGATAAGAGAAGATTTGTTAATGTATGGCTTCTCGATTCAATAGCTGCTTTTCATATGCCTTATCAAAGAGAATGGTTCCATAAATATGAATTTCTCTTAGGGATTTGTGCAGTTGTAATGGTCAAACTCTGAAAATCATTGATATCGATACCATCAAGTTAAAGATGTATGATGGGACAACTCAGTTTATTGAAAAAGTGCAATATGTGGAGGGTCTAAAGAAGAATTTGTTGTCTGTAAGACAACTAGATGATCTCAGTTTCAGATTTGAGATGCAAAACAAGATCATGAAAGTGATTAAAGGAGCATTGGTATTTATGAAAGCAAAGAAGATTGTTGCAAATTTGTACATGCTAAATGGAGTTACTTTGCAAGAAAGAGAGGCATCCGTTGCAATGACTAGTCCAGATGACAAATCTGTAATGACGTGGCATAAAAAGCTTAGACATATGTCAGAACAAGGAATAAGGATACTTATAGAGAAGAATTTACTTTCAGGACTCACAAAGGTATCACTACCCTTTTGTGAGCATTGCATTATGAGAAAGCAACATCGATTGAAGTTCAACATATCAAAGTTCAGAAGCAAAGAAATTCTAGAATTTATTCACTCTGATATATGGCAACCATGTTATATGGAGCGGAGTGCTGGCCTACTAAACGTAGGCATATAAGACAGTTGTTGGTTGCAAAAATGTGTATGCTTAGGTGGATGTGTGGTTTTTCTAGAAGAAATAAAGTTAGGAACGAGGTGGTGAGAGAGGAACTACTGGTAGAAAGTTTTGCAGACAAGTTGAGAGAGACTAGGCTTCGGTGGTATGGGCATGTGTGGAGGAGGCCCTCCGATGCTCCGGTACGGAGCTGTGAGGGCATCACACTTAGTGACTATAAGAGGAGGAGAGGAGGTCGTACAAGAATTGACGGGAAGTGATCAAGGCGGATATGTCAGAGTTAGCCATTAGTGAGGTCGTTGCTCAGTGTAAAAAAGTTTGGCGTGAACGGATAAGGGTAAAGGATTAACTGTTTCAGTTACTCAATCCCCTTACTTGTTGAGTAACAAAGAGGGATGAACAAATATAATACTAGGTTCTCGCAGATATATCCTCCTTCAGGTATTCCCCTTCTTTTTTCTTTTTTACTGTTTTTGTATACCACATCATTCTTATATTGTCTCATTTGCACGCGGGTCCACCGGAAACAGCCTCTCTACTATGTAGGGGTAAGGTTGTGTACTATCGGACCTCCCCAGACCCTACTTCATTGCGAGATTTTAGACTGAGTGATGATGATGATAATGATGTATGGCAAACACTAGTTACATCCCTAGGAGGAGCAATTTTTTGTATCATTCATTGATGATTATTCGAGGAGATATTGGGTGTTTCCTATTAAGAGGAAAGTAGATGTGTTTCCAACTTTCAAATTTTATAAAGCGTGAATGGAACTCGAATCTGATAAGAAGATCAAGTGTTTGCGTTCAGATAATGGAGGCCAATATACTGGTAAAGAATTTGATGAATTCTACAAGCAAAAAGACATCAAAAGGCAGTTCACGACGACATACACTCCTCAAAAAAATGAAGTAGCAGAGTGGATGGATAGAACTCTGTTGGAAAGAACAAGAGCGATGTTGAGAACTGCAAACTTAGATAAGAAATTCTAGGCCAAACTAGTTAATATCGTTGTTATGTTGCGAATCAATCTCCATCAACTGCAATTGAATTGAAGATACTGATGGAGATGTGGACTAGTAAACCAATGGATTATTCCAATCTCCAACTATTTGGAAGTCCTACTTATATGATGTTCAATGCCCAAGAAACTACGAAGTTGGATCCAAAATCCAGAAGATATATTTTCTTAGGATATGCTAAAGGAGTAAAAGGGTATCGTCTATTGGATCCCATTACCTATAAGATTGTTATCAACAGAGATATTATTTTCTTGAAAGATAGTGATCAAGAGTAAATAGAAGATGTTAGCACTTCAAAAGAGAACTCAGAGACTATAACAGTACATGTGGAAAGGGAATTTGATCAAAATGATTCTTTTCAAGCTGCACCAGAGCACGAGAAGCAATAACCAGTCAAGTCTGATGTTTTAGATACTCGGAGATCAACTCGCGCAAGAAGAGCACCGAGCTGGCACTCATATTATATTATGGAGAGTAATATTACACATTGTCTTTTAACTAAGGACAGAGATCCATCAACTCTTCAAGAAGCAATTAATTGTTCAGATGTATCTTAGTAGATGGCAGCAATGCAGGAAGAAATTGAAGCTCTGCATAAGAATAAGACATGGGAGCTGGTATCACTACCATAAGGAAGAAAGTTTATTGGCAATAAATGAGTTTACAAGGTCAAGTAGAGTTGTGATGATCAAGTAGAGAGATATTGTGCTAGATTGGTGGTAAAAAGATATGCTTATAAAGAAGGAATTGAATTTAATGAAATATTTTCTCCTATAGTTCGACTCAATACATTTCGAGTAGTCATAGCGGTGTGTGTCATATTTGACTTGCATATTGAGCAATTAGATGTGAAAACTACATTTCTTTATGGAGATCTTGAACAAGAAATTTATATGCTCCAGCTAGAAGGTTTTGAAGAAAAGGGAAAGAGAACTTGTTTTGGAGGTTGAACAAATCTCTGTATGGTTTAAAGCAGGTGTTGAGGTGTTAGTATAAGAGATTTGATTCTTTCATCATGAGCCTTTGATACAGCAGACTAAATGCAGACCCTTGTGCATATTTCAAGAAGTTTAAGAAAGATGATTTTATAGTCTTGCTGCTGTATATAGGTGATCTATTGGTAGCAGGGCCAATAATGATTGTATCAAAGAATTAAAGGCATAATTGGCTAGGGAATTTGAAATGAAGGACTTGGGAACAGCAAACAAGATTCTAGGGGTGCAAATTGACCAAGACAAAAATAATAGAAAGATTTGGCTTTCTCAGAGGAATTATTTGAAGAAGATCTTGCGGCGATTCAGCATGAAAGATTGTAAGTCAATTTGTACCCCTCTTCTTGTTAATTTCAAGTTATTCTCATGTATGAGTCCTAGCAATGATGAAGAGAGGATAGAGATGTCTCATGTACCTATGCATCAGTAGTGGGCAGCTTAATATTCTCTATGATTTGTATAAGACCAAACATTGCACATGCAGTGGGAGTAGTTAGTCAATACATGGTGAATCTTGTTCAAGGGCATTGGAATACTGTTAAAAGAATTCTCATTTATATCAAGGAACCTCAGATGTTGCATTATGTTATAGATGCTTAAATTTTACTATCAGAGGATATGTTGATGCTAAGCTGATTATGCAGGTGATCTTGATAAAAGTAAATCCAATACAGGATATGTGTTTACACTAGTTAGAGGAGTTGTGAGTTGGGTTTCAAAACTACAGGCTACAGCCAATTATGGCTACGTCAACAACAGAAGTAGAGTATATAGCAGCTACATAAGCCAATAAAGAAGCAGTGTAGTTGAGGATGTTGTTAGAAGAACTTAGGAATAAACAAGAGAATATTACTCTATATTGTGAAAGTCAGAGTACTTTGTATCTTGAAAAGAATCCAGCATTTCATTCAAAGATAAAACACATTTGAGTTTAGCATCACTTCGCTTGTGAGAAAGTGGAAGAAGGAACGGTGGACATGTAAAAAATTCATATAATGGATAACTTGACAGATTTTATGACAAAAGCAATCAATGCTAACAAGTTTATGTGGTATCGATCCTCAACCGGCCTGACAGAGACGTAAGCAATATGAATCAACAAGACAGAAAGAATTGTGTGAAGACATGATTGATTCTCAATTAAATCTTCAAGTGAGAGAATTGTCAAACTCAGTAAACTTGGTGTGTTAGGCACCGAATTTGGCATGCCTAATAAGAAAAATAATGGTTAGCCAATTTGTCCAACCATACCTTCAATCTTCTACCTATAAATAGGCAGGAAATAAACAAAGAGAGTGCATCTCATTAGCAGAGAAGAGAGATGTGAGGTGAGAGAGAAAAGAAAGACAAAGAGTGACAAAATATTATGTGCATTTTTGTGGGTCTAGTTTTTCTTTGTAATTCTCTATTTTTCAGTAGTAAAATTCTTCTTTCCTTGCTTGTAGTTTTTACTCTAATTTAGGATTTTTTCATTTAAAATTTGTATGTTCATTAATATTCCTTCAATCCTATTTAGTTGTGAACCTGCTATAATCTAGTCGATTTTTACAACAATTTCTCTTTTACAGGAAGTTCATAAAAAAAGTTTGTCGTTTATGTGTGTTTATAGGTATTGAATGAATTAATAAACTCACAACTATAATTCTCACTAAAATGTTTATGATATTTGAGGAATATGGATTGTGGAGTGGATTACTGTTGATTTGGATATGAAAACCTGAATGAGATATTGTGTTGTCTTATTTAAAGTAATTATTAAGGTGTCTTTAATAAAGTTTTAGTTTATGACTATGTTGATTAAAATTAGTGAATAAAAAACTTTTCTAATAGAGAATGAAAAGTTAATGAATGAAAGATTAAAATTAGTGAATGAAATATTATAATTATTTTGTTCACAAATTGGGTTATATTATATATAGTCACAAAATAGTTGTCATAAAATGATTTATAAATTGAATTGTATAATCATATAAAATAGATTAATTTATGGCTGGATTATGTCATCATATAAAATGAGTTATAGTTGTGAATCTATGGTTGAATTATGTAATCATATAAAATGAGTTATAATTGTGAGTTTATGTTTTGGTTATATAATCACACAAAATAGGTTATAATTTCTTTTTTAGTTGTACTCACACAAGATAGATTATAGTTATGAATTTATGATTAAAATATATATTCATACAAAATGAGTTATAGTTATGACTTTTTAGTTGAATGACATAATCTTACAAAATGAGTTGTGGTTATGACTTTATGGTTGAATTGTACTCATACAACATGAGAGTTATCACTTGCATACCTATGTCATATGATTTTTAATAAGTTGTTGTTGACATATGTCTTCATTTATTTTACAGATAAATGGAGGATAGTTCAAGTACTCTTGATAATTTAGCCACTTCAGGAAGATTTGATAATCCAGCTTGGGCTCATATTAGATTGTTCCTTAAATGAAGAACCATATCATTTGTTTGTATTATAATAAGCATTTGAAAGGTGGGAAAATCACAAGAACATTAAAGAAGAATTTAGCCAGTATCAAAGGTGATGTGAAGCCTTGAAAAAAAGTGAGTCATGATGTGAAATGACAAATGAAGACTTTACTTGAAGAGTATCAACATGAATAAGATAGAAGGCAACGACTGGATTACGAAATTAGTAGTGGAAGTTCCTTTTGCAATGATCAAGATGATAGTGGTGATGGTAAATGTGGTATTACTATCAAACAAAAAGGGAATGATGCACCTGATATGAGGAAAAAAATATAGATATCTAATTTTTTTACATAATGAACAACTCCTATAGCTCCACCTTAAATTCATCGTGCCTTGCAATCTAAAGAAATGACTCATAAGATGGGTATGGTAATGGCTAAATGGTGGTATAATGCAAGTACAACATTCAATACTGCCCAATCTTATTATTATCAGTCTGTATTGAATGATATTGCCTCTTACAGTCTAAGATATAAAGCTCCTTTAATTGATGACTATAGAGGTAAATTTATAAGCTATTTATGGATGTTCAATCATATGTGATGTTTGGAAAAACAAAAGACAAGAGCCTATTATCAATATTTTAGTTTACTCTAAAAAGGGTACAATGTTTTGGAAGTCTATCGATGCATTTGGATTTGTTTGAAATGCTAATACTTTGTTTCATATATTTGATGAAGTTGTTAATAAAGGTGGGATAAAAAAATATTGTTCACTTTATTACTAATAATGATTCTACTTACAAAGCAACTAGAAGAAGATTATAAAGCAAGTAGAATTCTTTTTATTAGAACCATTGTTTTGCACATTACAATGATCTGATGTTGGAAAATATAGGAGATGTTACATATTTTCTTATCATTGATGAGACTATGCAAAAAGCAAAAAAGTGACAAAGTTCATTTATAATCATATATAGGTCTTGAATTTAATGAGAAAGGACTTCACCAATGGTAGGAATTTATGTTGTCCTGCTATTACAAGATTTGTAACTAATTATAGGAAGAGCTAAATGAGGTCATTTGGCAGATCTCTCCTAAAAAGAGAGTTATTCTAGGAGGAGACTTTGATAGTCATATAGGGGTAACCTTGGACAGATATTTATGGACTCATGAAGGTTTTGGGTACAGTTATAAGAATAATAGTGGGATTGCTTTGTTAGATTTTGTAGTAGTGTTTAAGTTAGTGATATCTAACTAATTTTTTAAGAAAAATGAGGAGCACCTAATGATTTTCAATAAAAAGAACCACAAAAATTGAAATTGACTACTTCTTCGTGAAGTAGAGTGATCAACTTAGTTTTAAGGATTAAAGGTGATAGCTAATGTTTGCTTGTCAACTTAATATAGATTGTTAGTTATGGATATTATAATTAAGGGATAGATGAAGAAGACAACCCTAAGAGGTGTACCAGAGTTAGATGGTTGAATTTGAAAGGGGATACAGTGGAACAAATTAGGGATATGGTAATATATGGAGAAGAATAGAAATAAGAAGGAGATGCCAACCAGATGTAAGACAGAGTAACAACTCTTTTAAGGAATGTAGCTAAAGAGATCTTAGGGGGCGCTTCTAAAAGACGTAGGGATAGTAAGATAGATTCTTAGTGGTAGAATGAAGATGTATAGGAAAAGATTAAGATCAAGAAGGTTGCCTAGAAAGATTTATTAGATAGCACCACAGATGTGGAAAAGGTAGTTAATAGAGAAAGTTACTAACTGGCAAAGAAGATAGCCTTAGAAGCTAAAAGCAAATGTTAGAAGAAATTATATAAATGAGTAGAAAATAAAGATATAGAAAAGGATATATTTAAGTTAGTGAGATCTATGGAACATAAAGAAGAGACTTAGATCAAATTTATTGTATAAAAGATGAAGCATAGTAAGTGCTCGTGGCTAAAGATGATATCAAGAGAAAATGACAGAGATACTTCCATAGTCTTTTTAATGAAAGAGTAGAGGACAATATCTCTTTAGGTGATCTTAGCATGTCCGAGAGTTATCATAACTTTACTTGTTGCCAACAGATTATAAGGGAAGAAATTAAAAGAGCTTTAAGGTAGATAAAGAGTGGAAGGATACTGCCTGATGAGATAACCATAAAGGTGTGAAAAAGCATAGAAAAAGATAGTCTTACATAGATAGCCAAGCTTTTTAATGTGATCCTTAAGTCTATGAAAATATCAAATGATTGGAGACTTAGTATGCTAATCCCTCTATACAAGAACAAAAGGGACATCTAAAGTTGCAACAACTATAGAGGCATCAAACTATTTAGTCACACCATGAAGTTATGGGAAAAGGTTATTGGAAAAAGCGTGAGAAAGGATACCCTTATCTTAGAGAACTAGTTTGGCTTCATGCCAAGAAGGTTCACGATAAAAGGCTTACATCTTCTTAGAAGATTAATGGAATATTAAAGGGAAAGATAGTGTAACCTACACATTTTTTTATTGCCTTAGAGAAGACTTATGGTAGGATACATGTGGAGGTAATTAGAAGTTATAGGAGTTATATATATATATATATACATATATATATATGTATGTATGTATATATATATATATATGTATGTAT
>JANZLF010000001.1:14242596-14263633 GCA_026546835.1 Erythroxylum foetidum | reverse complement strand
GGATGATAGGAGGAGATGTAGAGCATTTTTCTCAATTGATATTGGGCTACACCAAATCTCCTCATTGACCCTCTTTTTATTTGCAGTAGTGATGGATAAGCTCATCAAGAATATTTAAGGGGACGAGCTTTGGTATATGTTGTTTGTTGATGACATTGTTTTAGTGAATGAGACAAAAGAAGGTCTCAATATCAAACTAAAACTTTAGATAAATAGTTTAAAGTCTAAGGACTTTAAATTGTGCAAGACTAAGTAACTACAGTGTAACTTTTCAAGCTATAGGGTAGCTTTCGATGTAGAGGTAAAGATTAATTCAAAAGTTATAACACAGAAAAAGTGTTTTAAGTATCTAAGATCTATTATCCAAAGTAATGAAAAGATCGATGAAGATATAGTTCATTATGTCATATTAGGGTGGATTAAATGGAGAAGTGTATCAAAAGTTTTATTGATAAGAAGATACCATTCAAGCTCAAAGATTATATAATTTAGTGATAAGGTTGACCATACTCTATAGGGCAGAGTATTAGCCCATCAAACAAGTACATAGTCATAAATTAATGGTGGCAAAGATAAGGATGCTTCTTTGGATATCCAACCTTACTAGAAGAGATAAAGTCATGAATGTAATAGTAAGAGAAAAATTAAATGTGGCTAATATTAACAAAAAATTAAGAGAAATAAGGCTTAGGTGGTTCGAAATTGTTAAGAGGAGACATTTTGATGGTCCTATGAGGAGATACGAGAAGATTATACTTAGAGACTATAAAAAAAAAGGAAGGCTAAGAAAAATTATGAGGAGTTGATCAGAGATGATATGGCTCCACTGGAACTTACTGAGAATGTGACACTTATTAGAAAACTTTAGCACTAAGATATTGGTAAAGGATCTCACATAGAGAGGTCATGCTCTTTCTTATAGGTCTTTTAAATATTTTCCTTCGAGTCTTATGTCTTGTATTTAAGCTAAACATTTAATATGTAGTATTTCTCTCTTAGTTATTTAGCCTAAACATTTTCTTGTGATGGCTTATTTGTTTTATTTATTTACTTATCTTCTTTCTTGTTTATGTATTTATTTACTTATTTTATCTTTTATTTTTATTCTTTACCTTGTACTTTATTATTGTATTAATTATTTTATATTTTTAATTATATCTATTTATTTATTTTATTTTTATTATCTTTTATGTCTATTTTATTTTTATTTTATTTTATTTTTATTACTTTATGATTTTAATATATTTTTTCTTCATGTGAGTCTATCGAAAATAGTCTCTCTACCAGTTAGGAATAAAGCTGCATATCTTTAAACCTCTTCAAACCCCACATTCAGCAAGACTTCTACTGGGTTGTTATTGATGTTATTGTTATTGTTAATAAATATATTGCATCTTAGCATGCTAAGTTTAATGTTAGATTGGAGATTTTCATAATTATACTTGAAAATCATAAATTTTGGTCTCAATGTCAATTTGTTATTTGTGTTTATGAGTCTTTGGTGAGAATATTTCATCTTGCTAATAGTGATAAGAAAGCAACAATGGGCTATTTTTATGATACTAGGAGAGGCAAAGGAAGCAATCAAGATATGAAAAATAAATCTTCTTTGTACACACCTTATCTTATAGTCATCAATGAGAGACAGAAGAGATAACTTTACTCTCTATTGTTTGCAGTTGAGACATTTTTTAATCTTATTGTCTATTTTAAACTAAGTTTTACAAAGAAAGTTGAAGATAATAGGGAAATGTTATTAAGTATTATAATAATTATTGCTCATGAGATGATGCAATATCTCTTAAGCTCACAAATAGAGGTTTATATGGTGATTCTGAGTCCATTGTTATTAGGCAAAGAGACAAACATATTTTAAGTTTATTTTTTTTTCATTTTTGTTATTTGTTGGAAATTAATCATTATGTTATTTGTTTATAATGTTGTTTTTGTGATCTTATGGTAGCTTAATGGAATCAATTCGAAAGTGGTATTCCAGAATTGTAAAATCTTGCAATTCGAATTTTGAGTAAATATATGAGTACAACAGGATGTGAAACGAATTGGAGCATATTTGAATTTACCCATTCTGAAAAAAGAAATAACTTGGAGCAGAAAAGATTAAACAACATGATCTTTATTCGATATAATTTAAAGCTTCAAAAAAGTTATATTATTATCAGTATTAAGTTCAATATAATATCTTGTAATTTCTTAATAATTTAATTTTAATTATTTACCAGGACTATTAATAAAACGAGCAGTTCTGTAGATCTAATTTATCTTATTCATATTGATCTTTTAGCGAATTGAGTTTATAAGGAATCAAGTTTGATAAATGAGAGTAACTTGAGAAATAATATTGAATAAGAAAGTATTAAAATTTTACTTGATGGAATGAATTCAAATGGCAGTGATGATAGGACTCCTCTCAATGACGAATATTTTGTACAAAATGAGAATCGAGATCATATGGGTTGAGTGAATATTTGACTAAACAAAGTTTCATATTTTAAATTTTTTCTCTTTTTAAATTTCATTTATATTTGATGCATATGACAAATTCTATTCATGCAATATACTTATAAAATTTTAACTGTAAATTTTGTTCAACTTTCACTTCTAGTTGATTATGTTCCTCGGTACAAACTCTTGTTGTAATAGTTATGGAGTAATAGAACTTTATTTTTCTTTATATTTAATGTTTTGATGTAATTTTCTTTACTATATGACAAAATTGTAAGATTTTAAGTATTTTATATTATCTTTAGTTTTATATTTGTATGATAAATAAACAATCTTTTCTATATTAATTCTAGATATTGTTTATATATGAAATATGTGAAAAGTAATATTAACAAAAATAAGTAGATTTTTGTTTTTTCAAAATTTTATTATTATAATTTCTGAAGAAAACGTTGATATAAAATTATCAATTATATATCAAAATATATTAAGAGATTATTTTACAATTTTAGAAAAATTTATGAACTATTTTATGATTTTTTTAAAAAATTATCCAAATTAGTATTGACCAATGTTGATACAATACCATACTAAAACTAAATTTGGTATCAGTTATGGTATGATATTCATATCATTATGTTGGAGTTAGTTCTCAATGATTTGTTCTTTTAAGCCTTTAATTCTCATCCAACTTCATCCCATTTGCAAAAGGTATAATATGCTTTTCTATTTTCTTCCATTAATTTAATGTTTTATTTTCAATAGTAAAAGTCACAAAATTTTCATGTGGATTAAAATTTCGGAAAAACTATTATAATTTTTAATTAAAAACTCTTTTTATTAGACTTTTGTTAAAGCATAATAGTAAAACACGTATAAGTTGAACATTATATATAGAACAACCAAATATTGTTAATATAATAATTCAATTTAGCTCTTAAATATGATCTGAACTAATTAAATATAACTTAAATTGATCATTCAAGATAATTATTAGTTTACGTTAGATTTAACTAGTTGACATTGAATTTAATTATCTTAGTTTTGGTTTCAAGTTGTATTGAACAATTATATTAGCAATATTTGATTATTCTACATGCACATTTATTATATTATTTTTAATGGAAATCTAAGAAAAGATTTTTTATAAAAAATTCAAATTTTAGAAATTTCAGAGTTTTTAAAAGTATTATTTAAAATATAAGAAATTTCACACCTTTTACCCAATTTTCAATCTGTTGATTTTTGTATTGTGTTATTCGTATGTAGAAACCATAAAGGGGAACTAACTACTTATTGTACCTTCCACTTCTTAAGGCCAAACCATGAAAACATTACAATACATAACTTGGGGGCAGCTGCATAACTTGGAAGAAAAGCTTGATACCTACATTTACCTACTTCAAGCAATTCCAATTTCCTACGCCTATAAATACATTACCCATCATAAGCTTAGTGTCATAATAAGGAAAACATTAGCACTTCCAACTATGGGTTTACTTATTTTCCTTCCATCCATTATAGCTTCCTTATGTCTTCTTGCCCTTGCTGCTGGAGCTAGGCCTTTACCAGGTACTGTACAAAATTTTATTGTCCAATTTAGTAGAAGAGGTTGCAAGAGAATTAATCAATGCAATTAAATGTTTATAAGCTTCATGGAAGGTATATGTTGGACTGTTGCACAATCATATAGCAAGATTAATCCTATTGATTTATGTCATTTGGAGAACATAACTATTAGTTGTTTTTAACAATCATGTGTGTTTGTGGTTCATCAGATAGCTCTACCCTCAAACTTGCGATGATAAGCACTTACGCTAGACCTCATTCACCTCCACCACCTTCTCCGGTTCCATCTCCCGAAACAAAGGAACGAACAGCCAACTTGGACTGCTATTTCACCCCACCGCCACCTCCTCCGACCACATCACAACCGATTCATCAACTGGCCGCTAAACCTGGACGAAGTTCACCGTCACTTCCTTCATCTCCGGAAAGACAAGTGGGTCTTGTGACTCCATGCACTCGAGGCATCAGTGCTCCAAGCGACAGCTACATATCAATGGTTACAGACTATGGTAGAAAGTCAAAATCGCCCCCACCAGCACCAAAGCTAGCTCCGCCAACACATAGTCTTTTTCTCGGGAAGAAAGGGCATGGAGGATCATCCCTGACTCTTACAAGTTACCTGGTTTCAACCGTGACCCAATATATCGATATATGAGCTAGAGTAGTATTTGACCTGCATGTAGGCTTTGCTTGCAAGGGTTTAGTGTGTGCATTACGAAGTAAGCTGCAACATATGCTTATGATTGCGTGTAGCTTATACGTATGACTATTCTGTCAGTTTTAACTTTTGCCAAGGAAAAGCTTCGAATGTTAGTGTTAATCCTCTTCCTATACAATTTCTGAGAGCATTATTCTACTAGTATATCTAATCAACTGAAAATGACTACATATCATGTCACATCTAGTTTAATGAATATATGAATCAATTTGTTAAAAAAAAATGTTATAGTACCGTATCCATGCTTTAATGATTGTTTTATCCACAATATATTATGTTATTTGAGGTTGAAATTCTTATTGATCCTGATACACCAACCAAGCTAACTTTCTTTGAAAAGAACTTAAATCCAGTTTATAATTACAAAGAGGAAGAATTCCACTAGATTATGATTAAGTAAATAATTAAACACAAACATGAATAGGAATAGGAATATAGTCCAAAAACATCATTTTACATGTGATTAAATGTTTTCTTAATTTGAATTGTTGTACCAGGATCAAATGCATCTTAATTTACTGCTTTCTTTTAATTTTTTTATTAGTTATTCTAATTGAAGTCTTATCGCAAAACTATGGTGTTAATTATATTCCCACGTCCCTTTTCACTCGCAGAATCTATCCCCAAGTAATTCCTAGAACGTTTAGTTCATGTTTGATAGGATCATACAGTTTAAAAGCATGATGCAATTTTTATGCCCAATCAGAAAAAGACACTAATTGTATGATAAAGTTCTAAGTAACATATCCTCAACAGTGCATTGATCTACTATGCTGATATATTCCATTAACACTTAGAATAAATAATGGAAAAGGGAAGTATAAGACTCAACATCCTGGTATTACCGAGTCAAGTGGAGCAGAGAAATGATGAGTTTCGCAGCTTTATCAACATTGTTTGTATATGGGGCGTGATTTGGCTTGGTGGTGCCATTACAGAGTATATGCACATGGATGCTAATGAGTACCCTTTCCCTACATTCGATACTGACATGGATACACTTAATCGATCAGGAGTTTTAACATATTAATCTCAATTTCTCCGAACTACATTTATTTAGGTGTGTGGAAATTGAATACCATTTTATTTTATTTCTTTTTTTGATGTAATTTTTTATATTAGTTTCTACTTTTCAAATAAAAATAAGTTTTATTTAATTATTACTATAAATATAATTATATTTTATTACTAATAATAATTACATATTATATCAAATTTAAAGATAAATTCATAAAAATTTAAAACAAACTAGATTGAAAATAAGATGAATGCATATTTTAAAATTTGATAAACAAGTTCCTTCTGAGCTAAAGGAAAACTATATATAGTACTTAATCTGCCTTATCCGACAATTGTCCTCTAATTTTTAGTTTTCCATCTTTGAGAGTTATTTCTAAATAAGACCAATAGGTTATGCTATGAAGTGATTAAATAGTACAACATACAATAAACAAGCATTACGGTTGCAGCAACCTCCGCGAGTAAAATTCTTACATCACTGTCTAAACAAGTATAGCATCTAAGATGCCTTCAATTGTGATCATACCAGAAAGTTTTGTTCATTTCTTTTACAGATGATATTGCCAATAGCTAGTGGTGGTTATAACCTACCTTTATCTTTGTAGTGATAATGGGAATGTGGTCCCTGTACCACTACCCGTTGAAATTGACAGAACTTGGTGAATCAAGCTTGATCTTCTTAATTATTAATAAAATTTGGAATTTATTATCAAGAATAAAAGCTAATAACTTCAGGCAAAATGAAATTTTTCTAAAACGATTAAACAGTGAATGCATGAAACATATTCTACATGTCTTGTTTGGTTGAGCTTTTGAATTACAGAAAAGTACTTTTTTTAACGGCAAAAGTTATTCTTAAGAAAAATAAGTGTTTGGCCGTAAAATCTAAAAATACTTTTTAAATAAAAATGACTTTTTTAAAAACTAAAATACAACTTTTTAATAGGCTCAAATTTGGAGCTTTTTAAAAAAGCCCCTCATTTTAGCTTTTTGGGTAAACTTTATACTTATAATTTCCGACGTTTATGTTTATATTATCCGACGTTTGGAAAGTCAAACCAAAATATCTCTCTTATTTCTGCTTCTGTTGTATGTCCAATCTTTTTAATCCCTTCGTTGCTCTTCTTTACGGCTCACCATACCCTCTTCTTTAAACAACCTAAGAGTGTAAAGCGTAGCTAAATCTACTAGAGATTGCGAGATCCAGAGGTAATTTTTCTCTCCATCATTGCTTCCATTTCTTTTGATTTGTGGGTTATTGTTTGTTTTGTTTGATTGGCAGGAAATGGCTAAACTACTCCCTCATTTTTCTCCCCATCGTTCCTTTTTCTTTTTCTTTCTATATTATTTACGGAGTCATCATTTATATACTATAGTAATGGTGCAATGGCTGAACCTTCCCTAATCTATTCAACTGTAAGGCTCTTTTTAGAATCCCGAACTCAACAAGGTAATGCAAGTGTTAGTTAATTTTGTGCTTATTTAAACTATATACTTAGGCAGTCTTCATTACTTCGAGCGCTTTGTTATTGTTACTTGTGCATGCCAAACTCTTTGTATGGATAGATATAATATTGTGCCAGTTTGTTTCTTTCTTATTGGGGAGAATTAAAACAAGAAAAGGTTTGTTTAACTTGTGACTAACTTGTTATCATCAATACAGGCATTTTAAGTGTTGAAGTCTAAGGGCTTTGTTGTATATATTAAAGGAAGCCTTTATATAGGTGGGCTGATGTAAAAATTTGTTACAGAGATCCTATATTAAAGGATTACATCAAGGTATATCAATCTTATCTCGTATAATACATATCCTCCATAGGAAGATATACTCCCTCCCTTGTGAATAACTTACAAATTCATTAATCATATACTAACATTCTTCTTTAAATTTGTTCAAAGGTATCCTTTAAGCCTAATTTGTCCATCAATTTATTAAGAACTTAATTAGAAATTGTGTGGGTTAGAATGTCTCTTAACTGCTCACTCAATTGAATAAAAGGAATGTTTATCTTCTTGAAATTCAACTTCTTTTTTGATGAAGTATTTGTTTACTTCAATATGTTTAGTTCGAACATATTATATCAAATTATTAACTTTCTTGAGCTGTTTGGTTATCACAGTATAGTGGTGTAGGTTTTTTTAGCTTGAAACCTATTTCAACGAACAATATCTTAAGTCACAAAGTTTACATATGATCCATGCATGCCTTTATGTTCTATTTCTACTGGCAATTCTGTTGTTATATTTTGTTTTTTGCTTCGACATATGAGAAGATTGCCATTAACAAATGTAAATTAACCAGAGCTAGACTTTTGTTTAGTGAGGTTTCTCGTCCGATTCACATTGGTAAATCCTTTTACTTCAATACGTCCATGTCTTTTGAATGTGAAACCTTTTCCTAGAGTCCCCTTTAGGAAATACTTAATTCTAATTACAACAATCCTATGATCTTCACTTAGAGCATATATATGCAATATCGAGGTGTATGTGAGACAAATAAATTAATTTATAAACTCCATTGTTGGTTATCTTTAATTGTTCATATGCTAGCATACTAGTTTCATATGCTTTTAATGCTGAGTTCAGAAAAGATTTAATGCTTACTATGCTTTTGTCTAAGTCATTTTGGTTATGCTTTTATATTTTCTTATACTTGCTAAATTCATTGTTATATGCAGTGGGAGTTTTGTTGTTAATAGAAAATGTTAATACCAAGTCCAGATATTCAAGGTAGGGATAAATTAAAAAAAGGGTTAAAGCGTACTGGAATAATATAACTTTTGAAATTTTCAAATCTTTTGTGGAAGAGACATTAGCTAGAAATTGACCAAATTGTCACTTTAACAAGATTGGATGGAAAATATAGTTTCAAAATTTGTTCATGAAACTAAAAAGAATTATGAATACAAACAATTTAAGAATAAATTGGATGGATTAAAAAAGGATCGACAGCTTTGGAAAAATTTAGTAGGTAAGGAAACTAGAATAAGATAGAATCCTACTAAGAAATTGGACTAGGATGGGATCCTACTAATCAAACTATTGATGCAAGTGACGAGTGGTGGGAAAGAAATTGAAGGTAAGCATTTAAGTTTTAGATTTATAATGTCTAATGTTACTTGATAGTTTAATAACTTAAACAATATTATTGTAGGAAAATCCCGAGGTTGCCAAATTTCGAACTAAAGGTTTGAAACATATTGAATAGTTGAATATTTTATTTAAAGATGTTGTAGTTGCAAGGGAAGGAGCTTGGGCAGCTTCTTCAAGTTTTGTACCAAATGATGCTTATGTGCCGTCTAGAGAAAGCCTAGTTGATACCAATCTTGATGATAACTTTTTTGAAGACTTTACTGTCAATCAAGAAATTGAAAATATTAATAATGAGATTGGTTCATCAACTCCAACTCTAGGAACTTCTACAAAAGGAAAGGGAAAAAAGAAGAAAGAAACATGATACTAGAATAAGGGCAACAGAAAGGTTATATAAACATTTGGATCGTATATGTGATGTAGTAGAGAGTAGAACTTCAGTAAGCTCTACTAAAAGCGATGAACCTAATTGTAGCATTTCTGAGGTGATGGATATCTTACGAAGTATAAATGAAATAAAAAAGGGAGATGAACTGTTTATGTTAGCTACCAAATTATTTTTGAAGAAGAAAAATAGAGAGATGTTTGTTGCGCTTAAGGATGTTGATCTTCAAATCGATTAGCTTAAGAAAATCAAATGATTGTGATTTTTGTAATAAATTAGACATGTATTTAGTTACTAATATTGGGCTACTTGTAATGTGTTATATTGGAATTTGCTACTTGTAAAGTGTTGTATTGAATTTCTATTTGGTTAATTTTGTTGTAATGAATTAAATTGTATTTTATTATTATTGTTTTATGATTATTGCTATATTACCTTGTTATACAATAAGCTTATTATTTATTTATATATATATTTTGATACAAATGTCATCTTTTGATAATGATTCTGACAATAATCATGAATTTAATGAAGAGATTGAAGAAGAAATTTTGCTTATGGTTCAAACTAGAGTAGCACTAACCATAGACCATTATATTAAATATTATATTAAAAAACCATGTAGAACATCCCCTCACACTAGATGGACGTTTGTAATGGAGATGCTTAATGACCATAGAGATAGATGTCATCAACAATTTAGAATGAAGAAGGATGTGTTATGTAAATTGTTGAATGAGTCATATGGATTAAAGAAAGGTACATAAGTAACAATAGAAGAGATTGTAGCTATGCTTTTGATCACTTTAGGTCATGAACTTTGCAATATAATGGGTCAAGAAAGATTTCAACATTCTGGTGAAACAATTTCTAGATGGTTTGAAATCGCATTAGAGGTTGCTTCATTTACGTCGATTAATTTCATAAAACCAAAAAATCTAACTTTTAGAGAAATTCCAAGCAAAATTAAAGATGATAGAAGGTATTGGCCTTATTTTAAAGACTGCATTGAAGCAATTGATGGAACACATATACTAGCTGTAGTTCCAAGGTCCAATCAAATAAAATATATTGGGAGAAAAGGCATTCATATGCAAAATGTAATGGTTGTATGTGATTTTAATATGTGCTTCACTTTTGCTTGGGTTGGTTGGGAAGGCACAACACATGATGCTCGAATTTTTATGGACGCTTTGCTTAATGATATATTACACTTCCCTCATCCACCTAGAGGTTTGTGACGGATAACTTTATGCTTTTTTATTTATTCTTAATAATTCAGTACTTCTTTATTTATTTTTTTATTTGGAATGTAGGAAAATATTATTTGGTAGATGCAAGATATCTTTACATGCAAGGTTATTAAGTACCATACAAAAGTGAGAGGTATCATCTTCCTGATTTTCGATGTGCTAGTCTTCCAAGAGGAAAGAAAGAAATATTCAATCATGCGCATCCTTCTTTAAAATGCACAATCGAAAAAACTGGTGTTTGGAAAAATAGGTGAAAAATTTTACGTCAAATGCCCAATTTTCCTTTTCCAAAGCAGGTTAAAATTGTAATTGCTTCAATGACCATTCATAATTTTATAAGGTTAAATGCTCAAAAGGATGAAGATGATGAACTACTTCCTACAAATGAAGAAATCAATGAAAATGAAGACGTTAAAGAAAATCATTTAGACGAGCCACAAAATAACGAGATGAATGATGATAGGGAACATAATGCAAATCTTCTTATATTACAATAAAATGCATAATTTATTATCTATTTAACTCTTTACTCAACTTGAATATTTATTTTGGGATTATAATATTATTTAGCTTTTATATGTTTTAATATTTATTTTTCATATTAGTTTTATTTCCTACAAGAAAATGAGACATCTCTTTAAATCATTTCCTACAAGATGATTATTTAAAATTTCCTACAAGATGGTTATCAAATGTAAACATAATATATTGTGCTTTGCATATTGTTAAATATACTTTAAATATTATTTATATGAATAAATAATTTTATTAAAAAATAAAATATAGTTAAAATTAATAAAAGTATTTTTTATTTTTATGTTGTCAAACAGTCTACTATTGGATCGGAAAAAGAAAGTATGATATATTTAGAGAAACAGTAGATTTTAAAACTTTTTAAAAATTTATGTTGCAACGGAAGCAATATATCCAAATCATCATATCAATCCATACATGATATGGTATAAGGATAATAATAAATATAAACAAGATAAAGATTACTACCGACTCCTTCGCTACAGCTTTAACTCCTCGTTGTGCTATCCTCTCCTTCTTCTTGTATCCAACCCTAGCTTTAGCCTTGCTTTTGAATCCTTTCCTTTGTCAATCTATCCTCTCCTTGTTATTATACCCTCAACGAATTTGATCTACCACTTATTCTTCTTGGACAATTTGGTTAATAAGATCCTTTGGTGGGAAAAGAGAAGAAATGTTTGGAGGATAATTTTCTTAGAAGAAATAAGGAAACAATGAGACACTTCTCATTCTAGGTTTCGGCCATGCATAGGTGAGATGAGTGAGTTGGTCAAAACAATATAAGAACCCTTTCTTACACACCTCAATTTTGGTTATGCATGAAAAGAAAGAAAGGGAGAGCATCCAATGCATCATATTTTTCTTTAATCAAACATAAGGAAGCCATTAAATGAGGCACTTCTCATTTGTTTTAAGATGGCTATATGAAAAGACGAATCACCTAATATGACATGTCAATTTCAGTGTTTTAGTTATGAAAAATGGAAGATGATCCATCCAATACACATCTTTCATGTTTAATCAAATGAATACTAAAAAGGTTACATTACATGCCATCATTAAAAGAAAACCATTAAACCATTTAATGGTAAGATCATAACTTCATTTAATGATGATATAGCATGATAAATACCATCTTTATTTAACAATTTAATGTTAAATGTACAGTTGCACATTCATCCATTAAAAAAATGATAATACGCTTCATTTCTTAAAAAAAATTAATACGATTAATCTAATTATTTAAATTAAACCAAAGTCTAACTCATTTCTAAATGTTCATTTTGGCTTCTAATTAACCATTAATTAATGCAAGCCCAACATTCTATCATGGTCTTTAAAACCTCCATTTATATTTCTTACTTAGCTTGATAACCTTCCTTAAAGGTAAGTGAAGAATCTTATTGGACTTAGATAATTCAAGCTCTAATAAGCCTATAATTAATTTAACCTCATTAGAATTAATTCTAGCTCATTAATTAAATGTCGTTCCATTAAAGACAATTAGTTGAACTCTTGAATTATTAAATATTATGATAACACATTTTTCAAATAAGATGTCCAATTGCAAATCCTATTATGAACCTTATTATAGTCATCCGCACTATAAAAGGTAAAATTACCGTTTTACCCTTATATTGGTATTTACTTCTAGATCTCTCATTTTACTCTATATGGTAATTAACACACAAGATATCATCTTGGTGTTAAGATTTGATAAGTGGCTAATCCATCAAACTCCTGGCTCCAGTTTAATCACCAATCTCCATAAAACATCTAATCACTATAAACTCTGTATTTAAGTGAATATTCTCTGATACATGTTTCAATTAATAATTCCAACATGTATACACTAGATTGATACTTTGTAAAAATTCATTATGATCATATCAAGAATTATAATGAAACATATATGAGTTCACCACTCATCAAGATTATGGTCCATAATAAGCAAATGCTCAAATGTATGTTTTAAGATTAAGGTAGCGACCTACTTTATTCTGTAAAATACATGTGATTTTATATTCATTTAATAGTGTCATTATCGATAGTCAACTACTATTGTGATATGAAACTCATAATTCTCTCGAAGTAAACTCCTTTACTTACATGAAGATAAATCACAACACTATAGTATAAACTATAATCAAGCGACCAATTTGATTATTCAACTGTGAATCAATTAATTTAGATTCTAATAATATACATATTTCTCATACATCTACATGTATATGTATATTATTTATAAAAGAATCTTGGTACCTTATGACTAGTTATATAATGCTCATACATATAAAATCAAACTCTTTTGTTTCATTAATAATCAATATTTTCATTACAAAACTGTAATTGAAAGAAAATTAAGTTACATGTAAATACACTTGCTTTCCAGGGCATTATATTTACATAACTCCAACACCAATTGGATCAAAATATATTTAGCTCTCATTAACATGTTCAGAGTTCTGAAACTATCATTCAATGCTTTCTTGTATTTGATCCTATCATTATAATTGTTTATATTAATAAGTGATAATCTTTTAACTAATATTATTTATCAAATTAATATTAAAGTATAAATTTTATAGACATTAAGTTATCTGGATCAGGTGTTGATGAAGGTCACACCATCATGTTTCTTAGTATGGGTGTACAAAAAGCGCTGACGTAGTGTAGGCTTCATGTTTTTAGACTTTTCCTATATCAGAATAAAATGTTATAAGTGAACTATAATTTACAAAAATGTCAGCAAAGTTTCCTCTATTTTTATGATATTTACCCCCTGTTAATAAAAAAATTTATAAACAATGGCAACAACCATTTATAAAATTATCACACATATATTTTCATTCTAAATTTCATACATCAAATTGCATTGCAATGTAATTGGTAGTAATTAGTACAAAAATCAGAATATAAGTGTAAAATCAGAATATAGACTTTTCTTGCATCAAAATAAAGTGTTATAAGTGAAATATAATTTACAAAAATTTTAGCAAAGTTTCCTCTGTTATTATGATATTTACCCCTTGCTAATCAAAAATTTTTTCTCAAAGATAGCCATTCATGGAAACAAAGATTTATAAAATTATCATTATCCATAATACACATATATTTTCATCCTAAATTTCATTCATCAAATTACATTGAAATTTAATTAGTAGTAATTAATAAAAAAATCAGAATATAAGTGTAAAATTAGAATACAGACTTTTCCTACATCATAATAAAGTGTTATAAGTGAACTATAATTTTAAAAAATTTCAGCCGAGTTTCCTTTATTTTTATGATATTTACCCCATATTAAGCAAAAAAAATTCTCAACAACACAACCATTCATGGCAACATACATTTATAAAATTATCATTCTCTATTATACACATATATTTTCATTCTAAATTTCACACATCAAATTACATTGAAATATAATTGGTAGTAATTAGTACAAAAATCAGAATATAAATGTAAAGCTTAGATATTTACAAGTTTCTCTGCATGCACCTAGTGGGTAATAAATCCTCTTGTGTGTATGGGTAGACTCTCTCCCTCTGGTCCTTCCCATCTGCTTACAGAATTGAGCTCTAGAATGGAGATTGCCTTAGGATCTTGTCCAGTACTGCTACCAATGAATCTATATTCTTCAGAGATCAACCCAACAGTGAAGGTCCAATTTTTGCTAAAGAAGTTGACATTGAACCCATCTAGTATTGGATCCTTATGAGGGTAATAGCCTTCACTATAGTTTCAATTTCATTCATGGTGATAGCACTGCTTAGGAGTTTAGCTTCCTAAGATGAAATAGTGTTATGCAAAATTTGATTAAGGAAGGTTTTAGAAGATTGAGCCTCTGATGGTTTGTTCATCAGCTTACTAAAATAATCATAGGCTCCTTGCATTAGTAGTAATTAAGAGTCAAGTTAGACATTTCTATGTTCAAGGGAAATGATTTTATTTCTTTCTTTCCTTGAAACAATTTCTTTTTGATAAATTGAAGTGTTTTTATCACCATTTCTTAGCCAATCAGCCCTTTCTCTTTGTTTCATGAGAGAGTGATCATAGAGAAGTGCTTCAGAAAAGTTGTGTAATGCTTCTCTTTCTCTTAACTGCAGGATCTGGAATCAGGGATGAGATGCAAAATTTGTTGGGTATTCTCCAAGTCCTTCTTGGCTGTGGTGACTAGGATGTATGTGTTGCCAATGTTTTCCTTAAGGAGTTTTTTCTTCTCTTGTCTAATAAGGTGTAGATTCTTTGCAAGAATATACTGTTTGGTGCCTTTAATGTTGGAATCTAGAGTTATACTAATTCCTTTCTCAAAACTTTCTAATCCCAACAGGGAGTCATTTAACCTAAAGGGGATATTGAATTTAACTGCTTCTGTAGAGGTTTAAATGGGTGTATGATTCGATAATGAACTATTTGAGTACTTAGAAAAGCAATTTGAGAAGATAGACATCCACCTCTAGTTGTCAACACTTTTTTCCAACTTCTTCCTGATCAGATGAGAACCAATTTGCTTATTGTTTTAGGTGTAGAAAGATGCTCCCAATAGAATATCAGTGAGTTATGCATCATCCAGACATTGACTAAGTTCATTACAAAGGTTATAAATATCTCTTAAGCTTTCTACCCCTTCTAACTTTAGAATGGAGTTAAAGACACCTAATAAAATACATGGTATACTGATTGAATTAGCTAAAACATTGATCTGGTTCCATAAGAAACTTCTCTTATATGCATTATTGTGTGTATATATGACAGAAGTGCATAGTTTCTGGTTTAGAGACACCACATAGACTTCTAGGTGAATTATTTGGTTATAGAGGAAAGTTGAGCTAACTGTCATTACACTTGAATCTTATAGGACCATTATTCTACCATTTGGATGACAATTATGATTTGTTATGATCTACCACTGAGCTAGAAGATAACTTAACATCATGCAATATTCCATTCTCATCCTAGTTTCCACAATACCAGAAAGGGTCACTTTATTTTGTAAATTAATATCTTTGATCATTAGTTTCTTGTTAGGGGCATTGGCCCCTCTTACATTCCATGTCTTTGTGTTAGATCTTCTTCGAACTATAGTTTCGAATTCTTTTCCATTTGTTCACAAGGAACTTCATCTACCCTGTCCATAGCTTTATGCTTCTGTTGACCTGGTGTTTCGCTTGAATTTACCAATATGGTATCTGTTGTATTCTTTAAAGATATGTTTGAATCAGCCTCCTATTCGTCGCCGCTTGTATTTCCTCACTCACCTTATCTAAGAATAGTAGTAGCAGTAGCAGGAGTGTTCATTATATTTTGTACATTCTGTTCACAACTCATGTCTACATTATGTTCTCTACTCATTCTCACTCACATTGTTCAAGTCACAAAGTTATAATCAGTGTTTCACTCAGTCTATCGCTCGGTGTTTCACTCCAATGGCTCCGTTTGCACCATCTCGCTCTAGGTTTCTCACTCGGCTTTTGTTCTGAATTTTTTTCAATAAACACACTTAATAAACTAAAAATCATTACACTTTATTAATCTAGTTAATTGATATGGATTTTACATATTAAATTAATAAAAATTATTATTATAACATTAATTTAGTTAATATCAACAAATTACATAAAAATTGTATTTATATACGCAAATACAAATATACTATTATTCAACAATTTAATTTCAAATTTTCTATATATACTAAAGATGATATTTATAAGATGAAAATGTAAAGAAAAACATGTGACAGTAGTCAAATTTTAAGATACAATGATATTATAATTTTGGAGTTATTATCAATCAATTTGACCCAAGTCAATATTATATAAATTATTAAATAATAAAGTTATAGATTAATTAAAATTTAATTTATAGAAATGTTATCATATATTACTAATATATAAAACTTGCGCAACCAAATATAAAGAATGAACAATCTAAGATAATTGACCACTGGTCGTGATGATATACTAACTAGTAGGATAACTCTGAGCAAATGTGCAGTGAAAGTGCCCACTGAAGTGCTGATTAAATTGGAAATGTAGATGAAAGAAGGAAGGAAAATATAACCTCATTGTAATATTTCATAGTCTCAACGGCGGTGAAGTTTAATCGACATGGCCTGGCTAGGCTTCCAAGACGAGATCCTTGGAACCATAGCTCGGCCTCGATATAGCTTGACTAGGTTGCCAAGACAAGATCCTTGGAACCGTCGTCCGGCCTCGACACCGATCGACATAGCCTGGCTAGGCTTCCAAGATGAGATCCTTGGAACTATAGATCGACCTCGACAAAGCTCGACCAGGTTACCAAGACAAGATCCTTGGAACCGTCGTACGGCCTCGACGTCGATCGACATAGCTTGTCGAGGTTGCCAAGACAAGATCCTTGGAACCATTGTTCGGCCTCGACATCGATCGATCATCGATCAGCCAGGCTGCCAAGATAAGATCCTTGGAACCATGGCTCCGCCTCGACATAGCTCGGCTTGGTTGCCAATACGAGATTCTTGAAACCATAGCTCAGCCTCGAGATCGATCGACATAGCCTGGGTAGGCTTCCAAGACGAGATCCTTGGAACCATAGCTCGGGCTCGAAATAGCTCGACCAGGTTGCTAAGACAAGATCCTTGGAACTGTCGTCTGGCCTTGACATCGATCGACATAGCCCAGCTAGGCTTCCAAGATGAGATCCTTGGAACTATAGCTCAGCCTCGACATAGCTCGATCAGGTTGTCAAGACAAGATCCTTAGAACCATCGTCCTGGCTCAACTTCGATCGACATAGCCCGGCTAGGCTTCCAAGATGAGATCTTTGGAACCATAGCTCGGCCTCGACATAGCTCGACCAGGTTGCCAAGACAAGATCCTTGGAACTATCGTACGACCTCGACGTCGATCGACATAGCTCGGTCAGGTTACCAAGACAAGATCCTTGAAACCACCATTCGGCCTCAACATCGATTGACCATTGATCGGCCAGGTTGCCAAGACAAGATCCTTGAAACCATGACTCTGCCTCGACATAGCTCAACTAGGTTGTCAAGACGAGATCTTTAGAACCATAGCTCGAGACATAGCTCGACCAGGTTGCCAAGACAAGATCCTTGGAACTATCGTTCGACAAGATCTTTGGAACTATAGCTCGGCCTCGACATAGCTGGACCAGGTTGCCAAGACAAGATCCTTGGAACCGTCGTCTGACCTCGACGTCGATTGATATAGCCCGACTAGGCTTCCAAGACGAGATGCTTGGAACCTTAGCTCGGCCTCGAAATAGCTTGACCAGGTTGCCAAGACAAGATGTTTGGAATCGTCGTACGACCTCAACATCGATCGACTACGCTAGGCCAGGATCCCAAGATAAAATTTTGAATCGTTCGACCTCATTATCACTCGGCCTAGTTCACCCGATCGATGCACATTCGTGACCTACTATTCAAAACGATCATCTAATCTCTAACACATAAAAGAGGTAATGAAAAACGAGCTTCTATTTCTTTGAATTAAAGCTTTGGTTACAAGCCCGACTAGATGAGCCATATAAGGGGAGTGCAAAAATAAGTTGAAGTGGAAATATAGAAGTGGTTCAGCCTGATTCTGGCAAGGCTGCACGTTGCCGTTTGGATCCATGAGTTTGACTGTCTTCAACAAGAATTCCTGCAAAACAACACAAGGTACGCCAGGGATTGGAATCTGGCAGGCCCCTCCTACGCTCAAGTTAGTCTTTTTGTGAGAGTAGGATAGCTGTGAGTAGAGAAAAATAGGGTTCTGATTACGTACCCGTATCATGGCAAAGTTGTACCTTATATATAGGATGGTTGCTAGGTTTAAGTCTTTACGTATGCATGGGAGACTTCCACTTGCAAGTGGGCTGTGGATGCGTCGACTAGGGCATGGGCCTAGCATAGTTGATAGGAATTAGGTCAATTCATGCGGGGTGGACCGATAGGTCCATGTGTCGTTTTTAGTGGGTTTGGGCCTAGCATGACCGACCCAACAATAAATCCCCCTACTCCTCGAGTTTGAGCAAGGAGAAGGGTCGAAGGAGTACGTAAGGATCTTGTAGCTCGTCTGTAGGGCAGTTCGTGGTAGGCCTGATCGGTCGAACATCAATGCATAATGCGTGACTGCTCGTACTAGGATTGGTCGACTGAGTATCCTGATCGATATCGGTCGATCGACCGTCCCGATCGATATTGGTCGATCGAGTGTCCCGATCACTTGACATCGATGTTTATTATATGGTAGTTCGAGCCAAGATAGGTCAGGTGAACATCGACGCTGAGCGCGTGAAGGTACTCGGTGTAATTATTACTAATGGCGCGTGCCCTCTGACAGATTCAGAATTTGTAACCGTTGTGCAACTGTCATGTACGTCCTTTCAACTGCTGCGCCGCTCTGGATTTCGAGTAACCCTAATTCACTTCAGCTCAGATTCAGCCACATTTCTGAGCTCGGCTTGGATTTTCTCTATGTGTTAGGCGTGGGTTGGATGGTTCGTTCGACTGGTTTTCTATAAGTAATGGGGATCGACAGACTGCGGATTTCCTTCACGTTTGTTTCGTTCTCTTGCTTTCACTCCACTTTCATTTGCTCCTTCTTGCTTACAGTTTCCGAAAATATCTTTCAACCGTTGTCCAAATTTCCAACCTCCACCATCAACTAGGTATGTCCTTTTCTTATGTTTTTCCCTAAAGTTTTCCCTTGAAAACATGTCATCGACCAGCTCTTTAAGTGGGGTTAGCCCTAGAGATGAGACCGTCGAGAGGGCGCCTGAGGCAGTGGTGGAAGTAGTGGCGGCGCTGAGGGTGAGAAGTGTTGAAGAAATCTCGACGAGAGAATGGAAGGATGGGCTGGTCGTGGAGGAGCCACCAAGAGATAAGTCGACGATGACCGTGGGGGAGCTGAAACGGTCGATTATCAGGAATGATATCCCTATATCCTGGGGGCCTAGGCTGGCCTTGGGGAACGAACAAATCCACAGCAACTTGAGTGGGTATTTTGCTAATTCTAATAGTTTCTTCTCAGTCGGTGGTATGAGGCTCCCGTATGTCCCGATTATTGAGGAGGTGTGCGCCGATTACCAATTAATGTCGAGCTAGATAACTTCGAATGAATGGAGGTTCATTAATGGTTTGGCCTTGCTGTGCCATCAGTTTGGCTGTTTGCCTTTAGTTGGCATCCTACGCCATTTTTTAAGGATGAATCAGAGTTTGAGTTCTGGGGCCAGGATCCCTCATTTGCAATATAGGGATGCCCGATACCGCCCGGCCGGAACGGCTTCAAAAATTAATTCTTGGCAGACGAAGTACTTTTTTGTGAAGCCTCTAGGATCGTCCTTTAAGTGCCAGCCATGGAGGTACCCTCTAGCCGAGCGTTGGAATGATGCATCGAGCTTATCTCTTACTAGGGAGGAGTGGGAGGTAGTCGATCTTATTAAAGGGCTCGGCTGATATGACTTCAATTGTCTCATTATGGGATATTGCGGGGGGGCCTCGGTCGATTCCTTTTTAATCGAACCCCCACCCCAAATTAGTGGACTAGGAGAGGAAACTGCTCCCTCTGGTTGACTCTTTTATTGTTGAACTATTTACTGTATTTGTAAGTACTGGTTTTTCTTTCTGACCAGTTTTTATTGCTTTGCAGCCAGGGCAAGGATAGGCGATTTTGTCGAGTCCTCCCTTACCCCTAAATCCAAAAGGCAGGCTAAAGGGAAGAAACAGAGGAAGGAGGCAGAGACTAGTGAAGGCACCGCTCAGCCAATGGAGTCAGGTCATTCTACCGTGTTGCTGGCCCCTCCACCCACTGAAGACCATCCTGTCGTGTCGACGTCATTGCCGATCGTGCCGATGAGTGCGGACCGAACGGGTTCGGAGGAGGAGTCGAAGCCTGTAGGAAAATCCCGGTGGGTACATCACATGTACCCGCTACGGAAAACAAAAATTTTTGTCCCGGGACTTTCCCGAAACCCAGGATCGTTGTGTCTATATAACTAGGTCAAACCATA
>JANZLF010000001.1:14140730-14166452 GCA_026546835.1 Erythroxylum foetidum | reverse complement strand
TGCTCCGCATGCTCCTGTCTACTCCTCGAATACACTAGAATATCATCGATAAACACAATCACAAACTGATCCAGGTAAGGCTGAAAGACCCTATTCATCAAGGCCATAAAGGCTGCCGGGGCATTTGTCAACCCAAACGGCATCATTAAAAACTCAAAATGTCCATACCTGCTCCTGAAAGTACTCTTAGGCACATCGGCCTCTGCAATCCTCAACTGATAATACCCAGATCTCAAATCCAACTTAGTAAACACCTTAGCTCCCTGCAACTGATCAAATAGATCATCAATCCTAGGCAGTGGGTACTTGTTCTTGACAGTAACCCGATTTAGGTGCCTATAATCGATGCACAGCCTCAAAGTCCCGTTCTTCTTCTTCACAAACAATACTGGAGCTCCCCAAGGCGAAACACTCGGTCTGATAAATTCCTTATCCAACAACTCCTGTAACTGAGCCTTAAGCTCCCTCAGTTCCACCGGTACCATCCTATATGGAGGTATAGATATAGGAGCGGTACCTGGAACAAGGTCAATCAAGAACTCCGTCTTCCGATCCGGTGGTAAACCCGGTAACTCATTGGGGAACACATCCAGAAATTCCCTGATCATGGGAATATCCTGCAAATTCTGCTCGACTCTGGAATCAACCACATGGGCCAGATAGGCCTCACAACCTCCCTGTATCAACCTCAGGGCACTCAGAAAAGAAATCATCCTGACTAGAACTGCCTGACTAACTCCTCTAAACACTACTCTAGGCTGACCAGGAGACTCTAAAATGACCTCCTTGGTATAGCAATCCATGACGGCCCTATGAACAGTAAGTGATGGGTGTCGAATCCACCAAAAATAATTCCCAAACACCAAACAAATATAAATTGCGCACAGTGATAAATGGGGTCGATCCACATGGAATAGAATAAATTGATTATATTCAAATGCCAAAGAACGAATGAAATTAATTAAAAAGGGGGGTTTTGGAGTTTTCTACTAAAACTACTAATTGAACTACTCACTAATGAATTATTAACTCAATTAATAAAATAACTATGATTCAACCAACAAAGAATGCAGATAAAATTGACTAACTCAACAAACGACAACTTAGCCAGAGAATTCCTAATTATTATGCATGGACCGCGATCATTGACTTAAATATTTTCTTTGTTTTAATAATAAGATAGCTATGGTTACCAACTACCTCTGGCTCCCTCGTTTCTTCTTAATTTCAGAACAATCAAAGAAACTCCTTTAAACTATTCCTTAATTAACTAATAACCCCTTCGAGACTCTCTCCGAGATTCAATTAATTAACAGCATTAAACTCCAAAGAAACACTAACCCTAACTGACTACGCACTGACTCATGCTTCATCTAGTTAGATCGCAAGTTTCTTAACACAAAATTAGACAAGTATTATGTCCTAGTGTCAATTGCCACAAACACTAATGACCCAGTTAACACCACCAAGTAAATCAGTTAGCGATATGCAAATTAACTAACTCTACAATCGGGCCCTAATCGTAGAATCAATTAATAAAAAATGACAGTAAAACAGAAACAATACGAATATTATAAACCAAATAATTAGAACAAATAGGTCTCACGTGTCAAAACATAACGATTGGAATTCTCCAACTAAAACGGGTTAGCTACTCATAACGGCATTAAACAAAACAAGATTCTTAATTAACATAGACTAAATAATAAAGAAAAGAAGGAAAACTAGAGGATCTCTCCAAGTGCCGCTGCTGATTGCTTTCTTCTCCAAGTCACGCTAATATTTTCTTGCTCCTTTCCTTCTATCATCACTGTTGCGTGATTTTCTATCCCAAAAATATGAGCACAGCTACTGCCTCCTTGTTTTCGTCACTGTTCCTGCCAGAATCAAAACTTCCAGCCTTTTTCTTTCTTGCTTCCTCGTTACCACCGCCCCCTTTGGCTTGTTGTGCCTTTTCTCTCCTTAATTCCACGTCATCCCTCTCCCTTGTCCATATTGCGTTAATTTCTTTTGAGCCCATTAATTGCCGCCCAGTCCATTGTGTAGATGCTTCTAATTCCTTTTTTTCTCTTGTGCGTTAAAACCCTCCTTCCTCTATTCTGTCTCCTCCAATTTATTTCCTTGTTGCGCCTATGTCTCCTGTCTTTGATTTAATTGTTGTTTTCCTCTTAAATTCCCACGTTATGCAAAGATTGTAATTCCCTACAAGGAAATATTAAATCAAATTAAGTCTCGATAATTGCATCAACAAGAGGAATAAAAAGGAATAATTAAAACATAAATATTAGACAAATATGCACTTATCAATACTGTCAATAGAGTTTCAAAGACAATGGCTCTGCACGACAATCATGTCTTAGAGTTTGCGTGCACTCACACATAAATACATATATATTATATGGTTCTCATATATTATAGAAAACATTTAGAGTGAGATGACTTAATTAAAAGATTTATCTCTAAAAGAAGATAATTATTAGATCTTTAAGTCTAAATTGTGAAATCTTACAAGTTTTAGTGAGCCTTAGTTGATACTTGGCACTCTAGTTAGTTAGTGTGTAAATGATAAGTTAATGATAAAGCAAGACAAAGACCTACGAGTAGGTGAGACAAATCAGACATTATTGATAAAAGCCAAAAATAGACAAGTGTTGGTATGCATTAATATGCATTGGTGAAAATCTTTGATGAGTAATAAGAATTGGACTTGTGATCAAAAATAAAAGACACAACTAAGTTATGCTTAGTTTGAGAATGATTGAAGGTACTTAACTTTAACAAATAGGTTAAAAGATATGTAAATTTGCGAGGTTTATCATTTAACAACTCATATTGGTGCTAACTTAGATCATAAAACAATGTGAATGCACCATGGACATGTTTGGGTGAACCATGTACAAAGATGAATTTGGATCTAACCAAAGGTTTATCAAGACGTTTGTTAGGATATGGAGGTGATGGATTAAGAAAATGGGAGAACTACCAACCAAAGTAAGAGTACTTCTTTAAGTAATAAAAAAGTGGGTCAAATGACATAGTAACAGATTGAGATCTTCCAAACACATATCTTATGTGCTAAAGTAGACTTAATGGCCTAAAGTGAATTCTTCCTCACCAATTTGGTAGAGTTAATGAAAAATGTGATAACTCTTTGCTAATTTATAGATTAGTCAAAAAAAGTGAGTATAGTTTAGATTATTTGATCTCTAAGTTTTTGTAAAATTATATAAAGACACCCTTTGTAAGTTTATTAGGGTATACATTCAACTGTCTATATAAGAGACTTAGAGAGTTTTGAGAGCAAGTTCTTATTGAGAGTTTCGAGCAGGGACTTCTTAGGTGATGTTATTATAAAATGCTTCAAAGAGTAAATCACTTGATTCCTTTGTATTTATCTTTTGTGAATAGATCAATATCAAGTTAATTTTGTCTTATCGCTCTTATTTGTCGCATTTGATTGATTTGTGCTAAACAATTCTATGCTGAGAGTTAAATACAAATGACATGAGGCATGAGAAAACTAATGGACTTGTTAATTGACGATCACAAAGGCCGAATTAGACTTTGATAGTCTAATGATAAAGTACTACTACAAAAAGGACTTCGACAATCATACTCCAATTCTATTACATCTAAAAAATGCCCCAGTGACAGCAATTATACTTATTTTAAAAAAATACAATATAATTATAATATGTAAAATGCAATTTTCAAAAATAAAAGATAAGTGAAAAGATTACAAAAAATTTTATTAAAAGTTCAAAAAAAATCGTCATTTAGTTGTAAGAAGATAGAATATTATATAAAAAAATAAGCGAAAAGATAAAAGAAAATTTCTTTTAGAAAGTAAATAATTAATAATTATAGAAAATATAATAAAATTCATAAGTAATTTTATTCTTCTCGTTATATTAATTTAATTACTTTGAGCATTCAAGTCTTACAAAGGAAATGGTTTCAAGTCTTACAAAGGAAATGGTCTCTCGAAAACACAAAAGTTTTTTTTTTTTTGGGTAAGAAATTGATTTGATTGAAATCTGCACGAGTAAATAAATTACATTTTATTAAACAATTTTAAATATCAACCATAATTTATAATTTTTCTAGAATACCACCATTGCCTGTCAAAATGTCATGTGGCAGAGACTATGGTATCCTTTAAGTGCGTTTTATTTTGAAAATCAGAGCATACGGGAACCACAGATGTGTACTTGATAGAGATTTTCCACCGCTGATCGATGCCATGTGTGCATGGTCATTATCGACGAGTTTACTATCGGCGGCGTGCAAGCAGTGATTAGTGGTGAGTCACTGGTGGTTGGTGGTGACTGCTTCAAGTCGTGGCGTTATCGTCATCTATTAAGACAATAGAGTGAAGGTCACAGCGCCGTCATCGTCTACGCCACGACTTGAAGCAGTTACCACCAATCACTGCTAGTTTAAAACAATGGTGGTGACTGATTCGGGTGCTAGCAGTGATTGGTGGTGACTGCTTCAAGTCGTGGCGTAGACGATGACGGCGCTGTGACCTTCACTCTATTGTCTTAATCAGAAGGTAAACTATTAAGCGTGCTCTAGAAATGAGAATCAATCACCTAATACAAAATTACATAGATGTTTGGTGATGTTATTTTTGCTAGAAAATATAAGGTATTTATACGTAATAGGCTTTCTTATTGAGATAACTGAAGCTATTGCATATTATATTTCAACAACCATGTGTATTAGTTAACTCAATTATACGTAAGGTTCACTATGTTTAGGTCGTCATCGTCTAAATTGGATTTATCTAGAAATTATTTAGGTCATGTGTTACTATATGTATGATGTGTTACCATTTGTATTTTAGCTTAGTATGCATATATTTGTATCAATAATAAGCATGTTGTGCTGAACTATGGGTTAACTAATTGGTCGGTCATTTTATGTACATCTACATATAATCAAACTCATTATTTTTTTCTCATCCTTATTATTTATGTTTCATATGTTATATATGCAAAGAATCTTAAGTACGGTAGTTAGTATTCAATTGTTATATAAATAACGATTTAAGAAGTTTGTAATCTTTCAATTTCATAAGCAATTGAAAACTAGTTATTCATCTTGAGTAACAAAAAAGAGAATTTTGAAGCTTTTAATTAAGATGACCTATAAGATATATATACAGTCAGTTCTTGCTCACCTAAATAGGAAACATAATTGTCATTGTAGACTTAAGTGAAAAAAAAAAAGATAAGAAAAATGACCATAATGATCAAGACTCCAAGAAGAATAGACGGTACCAATATGATAAAGGAAAACTTCTTTTTAAGAAGAAAAACATAAAAGAGTGAAATGCTATAATTATAGCAATAAGGGTCATTTTGCTTATGATTATAACTAGTTTAAAAGACACAACTTTTTAGTATAGATATGTATTTTGTGTATGTCTCTTATTCTATTTTTAATTAAATCCCACCATCTATGGATTGCAGAATTAAGAACAAAAAAAAAATGAAGGATAGGGATGAATTTGTAGAATTTCATAAAATCCCATATAGATGATGAATTTATGTAGATGATAACTTAAGAGCTGCTGTACAATGAATTGGCATATATAACTTAGTGTGGTGGTCAACTCTTAATCCTACATGAAGTTTTGTTTACTCTAAAGATTCAAGATAATCTTATTTTTGTATTAGGATTAATTAAACTTGGATTTAATATAAAGTATCACTATGGTGTAATAGATTTCTATCTTGGAAAGTTAGATGATTTTATTGTATTATAAGTTGTTTATTAAAGTAGTAATATAAGTTATTCATTATTTACTTAATCTAGATGATTATACCGATATGGTCACTTTTATTTGATTTCTTACAAATCGTAAGTATTAAATTCTTGCATAAATTATATGAATTTGATAGAAGCCAATTAGAAAATAAAATAAATGCATTAAGAATTGATCGATGATAAGAATAATTGTGTGGTAAGTTCAACATGTTATGTTATGAAAAAGGAACAGAAAGATAATTGATTATTCCTCAAACCTCATATGACACTTCTAAAAATGGATATGTCCATAAGGGCATAAGCAAATCTATTTATTACCTATTAGGGTGATGCCTTTCTCATAGCAATTCATATACTTAACCGTGCACCTACAAAATTAGTTACAAACACTACGTAAGTTATAGGTAGGTAAAAAAACTTTATTCGACAAGCTTAGGACCATGGGAATGTAATGTCTATCTTTATAATCTCTCTTAGAAATATGAGAAAATAAATCTAATAAAAAAGATATATATATATATATATATATATAAATCTTATAAGCCCACCACGCATCCGCTTGGTTAGCAGATGTCTACAGACCTTGTGAGTGCAGGATGATTATCACTGCGATTCGAACACAAGACATGGTGATTACCAAAAAGCTCTGATACCATCTAAGGTGTGAGGTACGGTGTACAGCGCTGGTACCATCTAAAGTGTACGAGGTACGGTGTACGGCACTAGTGTGGTCCAATCTAGGTCTTATTAATCAAATCCAGGTGGAGTTGAAGGTGGTCCAAATCCTTCATCATTTTCTTGTAGTTCCAAGAGAGTAAAGTCTATTATCGTTTTTGTTTCATGTCGGGTATTCCTGATGAATTCGAATATCTAGATTTGTTTTGACATTAAATACATCATTGCTTTATAATCTGGTCTTCTATTTGCTATATCCTTGTTATTTTCAAGTTCAGCAGCATAATATAATCTTAACTCATTGATTATACTGTTTATGCTATCTTTTGTGGACAAATTTAGTCGTACTAGATGCTCTCCATAAGCTTCAACATTCATGATGGATGAGAGAGTTTTCTTATACTTATTCTCTCAACTATACCAGAAGTAAAATAGAAGAGGGTCCAATACGCCTCCTTACCTAACTTTGCTTTGACCAGAATACTACCAGATCGTACCACAGAGCTTTTATCGAGCGTTTCAGCCCCAACCTATAGACATAGGTAACTATCCTCAAGTTCCTTCAGTAGTAAATAGCGCAGCCTAGTTTCTTTTCCTACCTCTAGGCGTAAGAAGGAAGTAAGAAAGTGTTTAGACTTTTTCTTTTTGTTTCTGGGAAGTAGAGAATAGTATAAGAAAGGGAAGAGTTTATTTATTTTTCACAGTACAAGAGAGAGGAGAAGGCATGTTGTAGTGAGTAATTTTCCTTCTGTTGTTTAAGAGCTTACATATTTATATTGAACAAAAGTAAAATACTGTTATAGATATAAAGTACAAGACTTATTTTACACCGACCACGTACATACTTCTAGCGACCTCTGGTTCCACTGTTTTTGACACGTTGGTCTTTAGTTGCTATCATCTTTTACAGGTGTCTTCTAGTCCTTTTCATTTTTTTGTGGGATTGTGCATGCAGGACAGATAACTTTTTGGTGTTTTCGGAAAAGACAAATTTTTTGCTGAGCTTGTGGACTCGATCTTATAACTCCTGATTTGAGAAACTTCATTTTTGTCCAGAGGAAATTATGAGCAGCTATCCGGGTAGTCTTAGCAGGAGAAAGCATTACTGAAGAGTGTATCTTTTGACCACCATATATTCGAAATCCTTTCTTAAAGTTGGCTTCCATACCTTGAAGAACTATCCTTATTCCAATTGCTCTTCGATAATAGATATCTTTTTCTTCAAATTTAACAAAATCTTTACATTTAGTCTGATTTACAGCTATCGAGAAAGATTAAGCCTTTCCCAGCTGTATTAAATGATAAGCTGGATATCTACCATCTGTATCAAAATCGGGTCCTGCTGATAAAAATTTTAATACTAGAATATCTGTTAGAGTTATGGTGGGATTATTGAGATAACAATCTCGAACCCTATATTTTATCCATTGAGGTAAAAAACTTATTTCAGGAAAATTTAGAGAAGATATATATATCGAATTGAGAGCTCCAAAATCATACCAATATCGAATTTCTTGTGGGTCTGATTCTTGTAAATAATTGATCCTTGGATAAATTCCAGAGAAATCAATATATCGGGTTTCATTATTAGAGAGATGAAATAATTCTCTCATTATCTTATGTTGTTGTTCCACATCTGGTGAGGCCATGGTTATTTCTTTTAATATCTGTGGTGTAGTGGAAGGTCCAGGAGAATGATTGGGCCTTAAATCTATTTTGCTTTCTTTAAGAAATGTCTCTCTGGGTGTTTCTTTAGTTATGGGTGTATCGGGTTTACTGCCAGATCCAACAACATATTCAGTTAGCTTGAGGCTTATATCTTCACAATTTTCAATATTTATCTGCATGATTTCACTTCCTCTTTTTAGGAGACTTGCAACTTCAAGGGACATACCTGGAAGATTAGCAATATCGATGAAATCTGAAATATTATCTTTGATATGATGTATCTCAGTATCCAATTTACGGACTTCTTTTAATATTTGGTGTTGATGGTCTTCCATCTCTAGTAAGAAAATCTAATAAACTTATTTTATTGCCAGGCTCTGATACCATCTAGGGTAGTGGTGGTGCAATTTCAGTTCCGTCTTCATCATATCGTTGGGTCCAGTCTGTGTTCTGCTGTGTGAAGTCTAGCACAATCGTCATTTCATATCGGGAATTTCTGATGTATTCTAACATTTGTATTTGTTTCTGCTATAGTCGAGAATAAGTGTAAGAAAACTCCCTCATCCATCATGAATGTTGAAGCTTATGGAGAGCATCTAGTGCGACTAGATTTGTCTACAAAAGATAGCCTAAACCAAATTATCAATGAATTAAGATTATACTATGCTGCTGAAAAAGAAAACAATAAAGATATAAGAGCAAGAAGGCCAGACTACAACCCAATATATATATATATGTATGTATGTATAATCTCTTCAAGTGGTTAATTAACTTCAATGCCAATCCAACCACCCTCTTAAATTGTTGCCTATCTGTATGGCAGCTGTATTGTAGTTTGCAAACAGGCTTTCTTAGTATTTAATCTTTCAATTTCGGCCATTGTAATTAGTGGAAACATTGTGTACAGGGACATTCGCAACAACAGAGTAGCCCTTTTTGATGGAATCGAGGAGGGTGGCATCAGGGCTTCGTCATCATACTCCTCACATGAAATTGACGAGCAAGATAATGAAAGAGCTCTTGATGGATTGCAAGATAGAGTCAATCTTTTGAAACGGGTGAGCTTTTATCTTATCTTGCAGAGTCACGTGTATGATGATTCACTGGATAAGAGATTTGTACTCTATTCTTGAGGTAGAATGAGAGGAAAAGAAGTGAATATTACATCTTGCTAGTTCTTGGTCAGAAGAGATTCTGATAACGCTCCCAAACTAGTCATTCTTTTCTGATTTCTCAGCAATTCATAGACTCTTGGCAAGGCAGCATAATATGCACATTGAACCTGAAATGCACATACCAATCCACATTTTTTCATGATCTTTACTTTTGAAAGCAGTAATATGCCAATCTGATTGCAATTCTTGATGCTTCCTTTAGCTGTCTGGAGACATACATGAGGAGGTGGAGGGTCATAATCGCACGCTTGACAGAATGGTATTTATACTGCTGCCCTGATCTTACTAGGTTGATGTCACTGTGGCTGGTTTATAATAAGTGTCACTGCTAACAATCAGGGCAATGATATGGATGCTTCAAGAGGAATCCTGTCTGGAACCATGGATAAATTTAAGATGGTAAGCAATCCAGTTTCTTTATTTGTTGTACACATTTGGTGTTGTTGCCAAGTGCTAACATTTAATGGTTGTGGATGACTTACATTGATATTATTTTGCCTCAGGTATTTGAAACCAAATCGAGCAGGAGAATGTTTACCCTTGTGGCTTTTTTTCTGGTCCTATTCTTGATTGTGTATTACCTCACTAGGTAATGAAGCCGAATGAATTTGATACATATTCTAGTGCCTTAAACTGGAGGCAGCATTGGCCATGTGCTTTACTTGAATCATGTTGCTGCCAGTTGTTACATATTATACTGTGTTTGTGCTGAGTGCAGTATATCAAACTTTTGTTGAATGCCTGAGATTGATGTAAATGTTTGGTTCACATGCTTTTGTTTCAATTGCATGACTATCATTCGCCTAATCATTCTGAGGTGAATACTCGAGAACACAGATCACAAAGAACTTAGGTAGGCTTCCGGCATTGTGGAGTTAATGAAAGGTATTATTTTACAAACCCATGGAATTATATTGCAAGGTACTATAATGTTGGTCGGTTTGAATGACCGATCAATCCCAATTTCTTCCTGGCCAAAATTCTCCCATTTTACCTCATGAATTCGCATTCATGCCTCATCTATAGGTGTGCAAATATTAGAGAAGCCTTTATAGTTCCATGGCTTGTTAGCCTAATGATATGCTTATCTGAATGAAGCATGCAGTTCTGGTTACGGAATCAAAGCCTGAGGAGTTGTAAAGAAGCAGAACAAGAATTTAATATGGTGAAAGAAGGTGATTTTATTGGCCCAACCCATATGACTACAACTTGTGAATATTTAAAGTTTTATATCCGAGCGTTTAAACAAAAACTGTTCTCTGCGGTTGTATTAATTAATTGGAAGGCATGAAAGAAATCCATGTTTTACTGCCAATTAATGCATTATTCATATTAGAAATTATGATTAAGCATTACTCTCTACCAACCAGCCCTTTTCTTTGGAATTGAATTCAGCAGTTAGCACCTGCTCTTCAGTTTCTTACCGTTTTCGCATAGGATCCTGTCCTGTATCAAAGTTGGCTTTTATTAAAGAAAATGATAGTATGTTACACTGGCAACTTTCATTTCACTAGACTAGGTTAAATTAGACAAAGGTCTTTTTTTTTTTGTAAACTAATTAGACAAAGATCTTATTCACCTTAGATATAAAATGTCGCAAAGTGGATGACTTTTATTTGATCTGATTTGGTATGTAACTTCTAAAATGAGAAAAGCATTTTACTTAAATAATCCAAAGGGCATAAGATAAGAAAGGCCCCAATTAATGGGGTGTGGATGTAGCAGAAAACCGAATTCAAAGTCCTCGTGTTTTGATATCTTAATTAATTTACACTCTTTCATCTATTCGATATATGGACTTATATACTTGCAAGCTACATTAGGCTGCAGCAGAAAAGAACAAACAACTAATCGCTTGAGAATGCTGACACAAATTTTAACACCATTTCAAGAATTCTACAGAAAGATATATGGATGTCGAAATTGATTGTACCCAATGAAAAAGGACAGCATGCTAAATCAAATTAATCATTGCTATAAAGGCTTCCGAGCCTTTCACTTCTCTTCATGGAATCAGAACACTCAGTACATACCTTCCTTCAACTTAAACAAATACAACCCAAGAACCTCCATTATCAACACCGGCATTTTACTCCCATAATACAACAAAACACTAGCATTTTTCACACGCCTGAACACTACCATCTAGCCAATTACTCACCTCAACTACACATCTTCATAGAAATAATCACAAAGTCATGCCTGTGTCCAAACCTCACTACACCAATCCAAGAAACATCCACAAATAACAGCTGTGGCAGAACCCACCACCCCAATTTACCTTTCAATCAATTAATCAATTTCCTTACCACACCTTTAGACACGACCAATTTCCTGGTTTGGCGAAATCAAGTCCGATATGTTCTTTCCGCTTCTAATCTTCTCGATTACATTGATGGCACACCCATCTCCCCAGCCATTTCTCCTAATGACAATACACCATCTTAGAATTTGCTAAATGGCAGAAGTTCGACTGGCTAGTTTACTGTTACCTCACAGCGTCCCTCTCTAGCTCCATCGCTCGCCTCGCTCTTACCTGCACCACCGCTCGTGATCTTTGGCTCATTGTTCAATGACACTTTCTTCAGCAATTCTTGTCCTAGTAGTCACTCCTTTGTCGCAAAATTCACGCTCTCAAGAAAGGCGCTTCCTTAGTCTTTGATTTTCTGAAGACTGTCTCCACCACCGCCGAGGAACTCGTGACTATTGGTGACCACATCTCCGTTGACGACCTCATCCTGTTCACCCTGAATGACCTCCCAATTGAACATGATTCGTTCGACATTGCAATTGACCACTGCAACTCTCTCCTCTACTTCTCGAATCTCCGTGCTTGACTCCTTATCCACGAGTAGCGTCTCCTAACTTATCATTCTTTTGGCGTCCCCTCCACTAAAGTGCCTCTTCTAGCGTCTCAATCTGGCGGCAGCTTGAGTCAACAATCGAGCACCTGGGCCACCATTCCTCTGGTGGACACGGGCGCTGCGACAAACATTTACGGGGAGTATGGAATTTTCTAATTGAATTTATTAACGAATTGGATTCAATTATATTAATGAGATTAAATTGAATTCAATTTATGTTTAGAATAAACCCAGTAATATTAGAATTGAATTCAATTACATTGTTTGAAACACAATTAAAATGAATTCAATTATTTCATATGACACATTTATTTTTGATAAAAAAATAATCTTATTAAATAATAAAGATTCACACTTACATAGAATAACTTATAAACATCAATTTTATTATAAATAATATCATCAAAAAAAGTTCATTATTAAAATGAAAAGAAAAAATTGATTGCAAATGACATTAGGCTGGACCGAGCTTATTAGATAATAGAAAACTATTATAATTTGAAAATTTTTATCTTAGTAAATAACAATTCAATTATGTCTAAATTAAATTATATATCTAATAATAATTATACACGAAATACCTTTTATTTAAACATTTTAATTATTTCATTATTTTTTATGTACATGAATATTCTTAATAAAATTGAAAAATAATCATATATATAAAAGGAAAATTATCAAAAATATTTTCTTGAAAAATAATTGTCAAAATAATCAATATAAGTAATAAAATAAAAGTTTAATTTAACAATAAAATTATTTTAAAGTTTTTACACTATTATATAAATAGACATAATATATAATATTAATTAGTGGAGGGTTGGAATAGTGGGCAATGTTAGGATTGTGAATTAAAAAAGATGAGAGAAGCTTGTGGGATTCAATTCATGTGGTTTATAAGCTTTTATTAAGAGAGTAGGTTTTAAACCTATGGGAGAATTCAATTTACGTCTTTTTTTGAGTTCTAAATAGATGAATTGAATTCAACCTCAATCTCAAGATGAATTTAATTGATCCTCTTCCAAACAGCCTCTAAATCTCTGATTTCAAACCTACGCCCCGGCTTTCAACGGTTAGAGTTTCTTCTCCCTGTTGGACGGATATCAAGAAGGATAACTTAATCTACACGTTTCTCTGCTGAAGGATTCATACTAATTGCATGAGCATCAATTTTCGAAGAGAATTTTTTTGTTTGTTTGTTTTTCCCACTACTATATTAACGGTATCGCTTTTCTATTGAATTAGATTGGTTATAAAATTCAATTTATAACTTTTTCATAGATCTAAATTGCTTAAAGAATCATATAGTTATTATTTAATTTTTCAATAAATATTTTTTTATTTAACTTTATATGAATGCTTAATTAGTTTTTTACTCTGAATTTAATAAATAAAACTTTGAACCTTGAAAATAGATGTTTTATTGTCATTTTTAGAACAATTACATCAATTATTATGTAAAAATCACAAGTGTAAAGATAATTTTTATTATGGTTAATTACCAAAAAAGCTCAAACATTTTTTAATTATAGTCCGAACTTTAAACAATACTAATAAAATACTTAAATTTTTATTTTTTAATTCTAGCACGAACTTTAAAAAGTATCGATAAAATACTTAAATTTATTTTTTAATTATAGCATAAACTTCAAAAAGTAGCAATAAGATTGGTGATTTGACTTGCTAGCGTTTTTAAAGTTCGGACTATAATTAAAAATTTGATGAAAATTTGAGATTTTTTGATAACTTGCCCTTTTATTATCTACGTAAATAATAGATAAATGATACCATTTTAAATATGAGTAGAAAAAAAGAATATACATGTTTCCCTTCATAAAAATTGTATTGGGATTGGATGATCCACTTTCCATAAGTATATCCAATCCTATGCCAATCATTTGAGTGATTTTATGATTCAATAATGCTATTCAAAAAATCTGTCCAGTTATTAATGTCAATATAGTTATATTTTATTATTGATGAAAATCGTGTATTAGATAAAAATCAAAACTAAAAATTCAAATAAATAATTTTTTAAATACATTTGAAAATAAAACAAAAAACAAAAAATATAAATGAAAACAAACAGGTCCTATGTAATTTTCTAAGCATTTTAAGATTAATGTAAGTCTTGGTAATACAATTAAAAGCATTATTAATATAAATTAAGGAAGCATTCATGTTAGCAATTAATTCATTATGTTCCACTTGAAACAACTCATATTGATGCACAGGCCTGCTTAATTTCCTCTCTTTCACTTGAGTGGTTACCTCATGTGTAATTTCAAGTGTATGTCATATCTCTTTTAACATCTTACACATGCATACTCTATTGAACTCTCTCATACTTAATGTACTAAATAAAATATTTGACCTTGCTATTAAATGCAATAAATCTCCTGCCATCATCACTCCACTCATTTTAATCTTGTAGTACCATAGTGTCCACCTTAGTTATAACTATTGTTTTCATTAGGGTACAAGGATCATTATTTACAAAAATCCAAAGATTAATTTATCCATAACATATTTTTAATCATAAAACTGTTAGATAAGACTTCACTTAGTTCAAGCAATAACTTTAATATTCTTTTATTTATCTATCATTTATAAGTTTGCTTTTTCTCTGTTGTTATCGGAAAATTGTAATGGGTTACCTGAATAATTTTTCTTTATCTTCTGCTTTACTAATTATAGTCCATCTTTGATGGTTTTTGTCTATTGATGCTTACTTTCTATAATACTTTATATTTTTAATAAAGGTTTTCCTTTTGGAAAGATCGATTTTTCTTTATATCCTATACCACATTAGGTTGTACCACTTTTAAAAGGGATCAGTGTAGATCCAACATAGGCATTTTTTTATTAACTATGATCTAATGATCACATTTTGAAATGTATTTATTGTTTAATAGTATCAAATAATATTTTATGAAATAATTGAATAAAGTTATTTCCTAAAAGAATATCAGTTCTGGTATCATAAAAATAAAAGGGTGGACGTTTATTCAAAATGATCATAATAGGATTTGGATTTGATGAATACCTTTGGATAAATTTATTTTATTATTAGAAATACCTAAGTTTATTATATTTTTTAAGGTTTCATGATCTTGGGATGGAAAACAAGTTGTTTTTACATAAATAAGAATCAATTTTACTTACTATATAAATAAAAAAGTATTGCTCTATAATCATTATAAGTTTTTCCAATTAGAATATAAATACTAGTATGACTAGTCATTATCTAGGGATATATATTATATTATTGTTGTAGGATAGTTGTATTCCATATCGAGTTATCTTATAAGGTTGAATTTGCTCGACAAAACTAATGCCTAACATTATTTCCAAATTGAATCCTTCATTTTCAACTACAAGGGTGAATACTTTGCTGCTTATATAGATAGTGGAACTAGTTTTTGTTTATGTAAAGCAAGTTGTTTTCTTTTATAATATCATGAAACCTTCAAAAATATAACAAGATTAGATATTTTTAATAACAAAATACATTTATCCAAAGGCATTTTTCAACTCCAAATCTTATTAGGATCATTTTTAATAAAATGTCCATCATTTTATTTTTATGATACCAAAACTGATATTCTTTTAGAAAATAACTTGCTCCAATTACTTCACGTAAAAATTGTATTTAAGATTTGATATATTAAGTTTTTATTCAATTTACGTGAATTCTATAATATGAATATTTATTGAATTTTTATGGAGTAGAATAAGAAAAGGGTGAACAAATGTTATTTGGTATAAAATTTATTAATGTTAGCTAATTATAAATATTGAGGGTAAGAAGTTTAATGATGTTTTTTAAGCTAAAATAAAAGGAATATAAGCATTATAATTTTACAGATGGAAAAAGGGCAAAGAAACAGTAGAAAGATGAAAAAGTGGTGAACAACTTATCCAATTGCCAGTGGGATGAGGAAGCTTAATATTACAAAAGTCATCTTGGGACTCGAACTTTCACTGAAGTTAATCACAACACCCTTTACACGACAGTTTCACTTAAGTCTGCTTAAGTAAGACTTTAGCCTTCAACAACCCTCAAAGTGTTTACCTCGCACCCTCGAGGAAACAATACTACGAAGCCAATAAGAAAATAAAGATAACTAGAAAATAAGAAAGATAGGGTAAAACCAATCTTTATATTATTTTCCCTTAAAAAAATAAGGAATGCTCTCTCTCACCAAATGAGGAGAGCAAAGCTCGAATGAGCTATATATAGGCATTCTGGCTTAAAAGCCAAGTTACATTCAGAATTCTACTTAAACTGAACTGCCTAAAATAGTGCTAAAACCATGCCTATCTCTATTAGATTACATCATATGGACTAACTAGATGACATCCCCATCCAAGTAGGATTCTAATTAAAAAGGTAGAATCTACAAGATAACAGACAGATAGAGTTTATATTCAAATAAGAAACTAACATCCTTATTCTGGAAGATTTTCGCTATCTTCAGATATTGAGTCCCACTGTAACTCTACCTCCCAGTTGTCACCACATCATCCAATATTTTCCCACTCTACCTCCTAGTTACTACAGATCTTTCTACCATTTTAGTGGAATTAGTTCTTGCACTCTTGTTACTTTGTGAACTGTATCTCTTCAAAACCCTTTTACATCTTCTTCTCTCAATCCCTTCATCATATGTAGCTTGAGGGGTCGGGGTAGATTCTCTCAACACTTCTTCTCAATTGTTTAGACCACTAGTCTCAACTATGTTCTTATGATCAAATAGGTTGACAATTGATGATGAGCATTATGACTATCAGGTGAAGAAGAAACATATACTTCCTCAACTTCTCGTTGTCCTTATCGAGGATCAGACACAAGACAAAATGTAGTTTCTCCTCGGGTCACACATCCAAAAAGTTGATCCAACTTACATTCAAGCTCAAGTTCAAGCCCTTCCTCTTTAAATGTTTTAAAATTAATATTTTCCTACAAAAAAATTAAATAACTTATATTTAACTAAATATTTAGCATTAGAGTAAAGGAAATAACTTGAATCGGGGAAAAGGGGATAACCTTAATCTTCAAAGTCTACCACTCCTTACTAGCAGCAATTGTTCCTTTGTCATAATCCCATCCTAATCCCGTCTCTTTCCCTTTCAATTGTTTCCAAAGACTCCATCTAGTTCTCATACAATCAAACTTATTTTTAAGTTTAATTTTATTTCATAGTAAGTTAGTTGCTTTATGAAACTCTTCCTCCATCTTTTTTCATGTTAACCTTTGACCAATAACTCCACCGTGTTTTTCCTTACTCCTTTCAATATATTGGTTGCAAATGTCACAAAAAATAAAAAGAGTTTCTTTTGTCCAACGGACCCTACCAATATCATTCCCCCCTTAACTTCCTCCTTTATTTCCTTTTTAGGATGATGTCATATAATCATATAAGATGAAAAAAATTATATGCTAGTTAATTAATTTACAATTGATTTTAGTACTTAATTAGTTTGACTAATTAGAATTAGACTATTTCAACAAAATAAATATGTAAATATTATTTTATCATTGTAATATTTTATTGATTACTTATTTTAAAATTATTTGATCTCTTAATTTAAAATGAGTAATAGAATAACTTGTGAATGTTAATAAAAAATTATATAAAATTGTAATATATATAATTTTTAAAATCGCATATTATAAAAATGTTTTTATTAAATTACTATTTGTTTTTATATAATAATTTAAGATAATTATAGTTCTTTTGGTAACAAATGAACTATTAAATAATTAAATAATCAACAAGAATTGTCCAAGACAAGTAATACTTTTTCAAATAATACAGTGATTATCCAACTCTCTTTCTTTTCTCTTTTTTATGTATATCTTGATTTATATATTAATAAATGAATATCAACATTATCATTTTATTTGAAAAATTATAAAATTAGATTGATATATTACAGTTGAAGAACAACAATAAGAGAGTAGTAATAATCTTCTTAGTCTCCTACCATAAAAACGACAACATACTACACAATACAAACAAACCAATTGAAACAACAGTGTAGCAAGAATAACAAATCTCATATTGGTAATAGGAAAACAATTAGTAGCTGGGACAACATGGACTTAATTAAAAATGAAAGCTAACAAAAGTTAGAAAACATCACAAAAACCAAGTATGCAATACAATACTGTTGTTTTATGTGGTATAATACTCTTTTATATTAGTAACAGACATTTCAATATCAACAAATACAAATCCTTAGTTCTAATCCTTACCACTCCACCCTAGGGTCTCCAAAAATGATCACATGTGAACTGCATATCTTGGGCCATCATACTTTAAAGTTGATGCTCTTTTAAAAGAAAATTGTTTGTGTTAATGCTTCTAATTTAACAACAATTCAGCCCCTGTGATTGTCTAAATGATTCAATAACTTGACAAACACAAACATAAAAATAACGACTTCAATCAATTCTAGTAATCTTCACATGACCTAGTAATTATTTTACTCTAAGCTTAGGTGCTCCACAAAGCAAATAAATCTCCTAATCTTATTCAAAATAACTGGACACACAATCGTGTTATACTTGGTACCTTCAAGTTAATCATTCATACCATAAACTTTTTAACAAATAATTTTCATTTCAAATGTAACTTAACACTCAATACAACCCAAGAGATGATTAAAAAAAGCCCTTTTCCTTTGATTAATGAGAACCAATAATGTAAACCAAAGCTTAATCGATCTCAGTAACTATGAAAAAGCAAAGTAACAGGCAGTACCTTCACAAACCTAATAAGAACCCAAAAGCACAAGATTCAATCAAAAAATAGAAACAATCATTCTTTCAATCAAATGAGGCATGATCAGAACATAGAAATAACAGAACTTACAAACGAAGACAACGCTGGCAAGATCCAAGTAAACCCATAAGGAATCGGTTAAGTTATAAAGGTGAAAAGAGATTGGAGTAGATGAGACTAATCAATGAAGTTATAAATGAAGTTAAATGCAATAAATACAAAAAGTAGCTACTTTCTACTAACTGCTACAATAACCTTCAGTTCGCATAGTTTTACTGTAGCAAATTCATATAAACCTCAACTACTATCAGACTTCATTTAATGAAACTAAGTTTACCTAAGATTTTAATCATTAAACCTCATATTGCATTCATTAAATCTCATGTTGCAGTCACTGATATTCCGTTAAATCGATATGTAAATCACATAAGAGTATAACAATCCATTTTTGAAATTGCATCAATGTGAATAGTCATTAGAAGCAAAAGTAGATAGTATTTCGCAACACTTTCTTTGCATGATCATCCTGATAAGAAAAATGAAGTAATTTGACAACACTTTCTTCTAAAAAATTGTTTCCCTATGTCTTAAGTTTTTAATGACACCAAGATCATATAATTTGATTTAGTATTCTAAAAGTTATACCCCAAATACTTCGAACAATTCTTAAACTGAAATAGTACTCTATACTCAACTTCAAGTTAGATTCTAAAAATCTTAGAGATAGAATTGAAATTCGATTTCTTCATGAAATTTGTAGTCCTATGTTTTTAGTTTAATCTGAATTAATAATCATTTCATTTGGATAACTACATAATAAGTTATAGTCAAAATATCGAAGCCTATTCAGTGAAATCTTTCTGGTTATTATAATCCAGCACAGTCAACATTCTCATATTAAATTCATCAACCAATCTGTTTTAAATGGTTATAATTTTTGGTGAAGATGAAGAAACATGTCTTATGAGTCTATTGGCTTAAGTCTTATATCATTTGGATGTCTAGAGAAGAAGTTATAGGCAAAAGATCAAATGATGTTAAAAAAAACCTTCCATCAGCACGATCGCGAGACTCAAAAGAAGAGTTGCGATCGTGATTCAGCACAATCGCGACTTCCTTCCTTCCTCCTTCCTTCTTCTGATACTGCTATTTTCTCTTCTTCTGCCTCTCTTTTTTTTTAATTCTTCCATTTCTAACTTATTTCAACCTCTATTTTCGACTTCATTCAACTCAATACATTCACAACCAATTCTAAAAATCCAAATTAAAACACAAACATTAAAACAGAAAATTTTACACATGTTCTTCACTTTTCTTATACTTTTCTTCATTTTTCTGCTGTATTCTTATTTTCTGCTGCATTCTCTAATTTTTTCTCTAAAATCTATCTTTATCATATCCATACACCATCTAACATATTTTTTTAACTCTAAATTCGTTTTTGTTCATTTATAAAAACATCAAAAAATTTACATAGAAACTATGAAAATAAAATATATACATATCAACTTTTCATAATTTTCTATACTATCCCTATATACGCTTTCAATGATTTTTCTAATTCAAAAATTATTTCAACAACTTCTTATAATATATTAATCATCAAAAATCATTTCTAACGTGATGCATGTTTTATCAAGCCACCCCATGATTGGCTACTCACGATGTAACTCCAGACAAAACTTGCAAAAGAAGTGATGAAAAATCTTGATTATGTTTTTACTACAAGACCGTCTATTTTGTACAAGTATCTTATCTTATGATTAAAAAAATGTAGCTTTTCTCCATTACAAAGAGTATGGAGATAAATGAAAAAGCTTTATTAGTCACTTATTCCTGTATGTCGCAATATACATTTTTCACCCGGTGATAATTAATACTTCAAAATAACATAAACATAACAAAAAGTAGCGAAAAAATAAGGGTAGAAAAATAATCACTAAATAGCTAATTCAGCTATTTCTTTAAAAATTTTGATCAATTAATTATTTTATATCTGATCAGCTAACATTCACGACGGTGCCACAGTCTTAGCTTTGGATAGATTGCTAAAAAGTGAGTGGTGACTGATGACCTGTCTTTTTATCCCTCGCTCTGCGTCTCTCAATAACTACAACCAGTAACCAATGGCCTCAATCCCATCATTATCTTCATCGACCCTTTGTAAATATACTCTTTGCAACCTAAACCATGGCAATTTATACACTATCTTGCCTCTCTTTCATTGAACCTACCTCGAAAGTTGCGTTCTTTAGCGCAAAAGTCATTGCCAGAGCTAGAAACGTTCAAATGGCGGCTGCCTCTGGTGCTACTTCAACGGCAGCCAAGGTTACGCCGGCGGTGATAGTCGGAGGTGGACGGGTCGGAAGAGCCCTGCAGGAAATGGGTAATGGTCAGGATTTGCTGGTCAAGAGAGGTGAGTCTGTGCCGTCCGATTTTGAAGGTCCGATTTTGGTGTGTACAAGGAACGACGATCTTGAGGCTGTTTTGGAAGCTACTCCTAAGCATAGATGGAACGGTACTATGCCCGATAACTTTAAATTTCTTTATATGTTGTAGCTTTTGTTTTAAATTTTAGGCTCTCTATTGTTTTAGCTGCTTGAGAGTTGAGAGTCTTGATTTAAGTTGCTGAAGTTGTGGGTTATCGAGCTATCACTGTCAGTATTCCCACGTTGGACAAGCATAAGAGCATTCAACAATTTATAACAACGTGCGAACCTCCTCTGCTTGAGCTAACTTTTGGGGGTGAGCTAGGCACTTCTAACAATCACTCTCTATGTACTGTTATTATCAGAGATTTTGGATGAGCAAGTCAATTCAGTACTCAGTAGTTGCTTAGACAGCGTAAAGAAAATGTCTGGTCAATTTGGAGTAGCTGTTCTACCAATTGGAAGATTTGATCTGCTGTAGCCAAATTGCAAGAATGCCGGAAACAACCTAGGATGTAGTTTTGGCATTCTCGCATCATTCGTAGCCCTAGTGTGACATTTCTTTTGGGCTATGATAGACGGCCTTGTGAATGGTCAACTGGATCTTGACAATCTAGCAGATTTGGTTTTTTTCCAGAATGGGATGCTGGAGCCTTGGTTTCAAAGTAAAGGTCTTGGTGATGCGGACCAAGTACTAGCATATTTTGCTATTTCAAAGCTGGGTGAACCTCCTACCGATGGAAAGACAGATACCAATCCGGAAGGACTTACTGCAGCATATGGGAAATGGGCGTCAGCAATAGCTACAAGATTACAAGCTGGAAGCCTATCTTGCAAGGTAAAGAAGAAGTCTTTTATCTTACACGGCCAGAGATATCATCCTCATCTGCTTGAAATTCTTTAGTTCATAGTTTTTGTTAGCAGTTGAGTTCTGATTACAGATAATTGAATGTTAAGATTAGAGCTTTAAGTTTGGATAAACTGAAACTTGAGAACTAAAATTTTTAACTAATACTTGGCCCAAAACTGACTTGTCCCAAAGTGGTATTTTTACGTTAATTGAACATGATAATATGTACTTTCATGTGATATAATTAGGTTCTTGACAAGGAAGCCTTTCAGAAGCAAATGTTGGAAAAGCTGATATGGATAGCAGCATTCATGCTTGTTGGAGCTCGTCATCCTGGGGCAACTATTGGTGTTGTGGAGAAGGAATATCGTTCAGAGGTAAAGCAGTCACTCATATGCTGTTACATAAGCTATACCAATTTTAATTATGTACAAAATTGTAACGCTCCTGTACTAATCGTAATGGTGGGTCAAGTTGGGTTGACATGGTATATTTTGTGTTCATTTAATGATAAGTCATTTTCAGGATGATGAGATCAGTGAGATCAATGAAATGAAGTTTTCTTAACCAGGGAGGCCAGGATTGCTAGTTAGCATCACCTTGCTTATACTGTAAACCACTTTTAATATGTTCCTGAAGTAACCATGAAAAAAGGAATGAACTGATCAATTCTATTTCTCTGGTTTCAGGTGTCCAGCCTCATTGCAGAACTTGCAGCTGCAGCATCTGCAGAAAAAAGGCTTGTGTTTGATGATGGTATAGAGGAGAGGTTATGTGCATATGCACGATCTGTTGCCCACTTCCCCACTGCAGTGAAAGAAGTAAGGATCTTCTTTCACATTGTAATACAATGATTATGTGCGATTGCCTCAGCAATACTAGTTTGTTTGTGGAAGCAATGCAGTTTAACTTTGAAGTTCTTTCCCCTAGCACTAACATGATTGGGATTGGGCTCTATCAGCTTTCTGGATTTGGGTGGAGGGGAATGTTTAAACATAAAATGTTTTTGATCTTCTGCGGTTGGGAAAGAATGAAAGTTCTAATGTTCTTTTCAACTAAAAATACGTGCAGTTCAAATGGAGGAATGGTTGGTTCTATTCAATCTCTGAGAAGGCAATCGCTGAAGGGAAACCAGATCCTTGTCCACTGCACACAGCATGGCTTAGAGAGTTAAAAGTTGTATAAGTTTGCTCAAGGAATTGTAATGTTTTGCAGGTTCTTGAACTATTGTACTGGCTAATAATATTTGGGACAACTGGCCAAATGATTACCTGTTCCTTTTACCTCATTATCAGTTTCCTTCAAGTAGTGCACTTTTCACGCATTAACTATATTGGTTTAGTGAAAGATCCATCCTTATAAAACAATGGTAGCTCCTGACTCGCAAAAAGGACACAAAATGTGGAATGTTATAGAGAATTGAAATCTGGTCTGATCCTAAAGATGATTCAATTCTTTCTGACATTTTGTGTGGGGTTAGATGAAGTTTTCGCTTAGGAATATCTTATGCAGCCCTGATTGCTGTAAATAATTGCAGCTTTTTGGTATATGAATGTGATGAATCAGCTACCATAAAAAGAATCAACTTCAGATAAACTTTTTGCTAAATTGCGTTTTCTGAATGTGATGGATGGTGAAGTAATATAAAACATCAGTTAAGATAAAATAAGTATTGTTCTTTTCAACGAGAAGCAAAACATAAGTGCCAACAAGGGATCATAGCCGAAGCCTTCATTCTGCTCCTGATCTTTTGTTTTAACTCACGAATACAATGCTTCAAAATAAAGCACAAGAGTATCAAGCAAGCAACAAGTAGGCTTTAGGCTAATTCATCGGCTACCGGAAATGTAGGGATAACATCCGCTGGAACCTGCAGATGAAGATCAATATGATGAGAAAACCTGATAACATTTTGCTATCAGGTACTTGCTTGTGTAGTAAGTACCTGTGTACTCAGGCTTTCAACTGCCCCTTAAATCTTTCAAATTTTGGTATCAACAGTAGGTTTAAAGAATATATAAAAGGTGGAAGCTGGACCAAATATATACGTTGTCAAAATTAACAGAAAATGTCTGGTCAGGAAGCCAAACAAAGACTTCTTTCTCGTATAACTAGTTAACAGGCCTATTCCTAATATTTTATAGGCCCTGGGCCTCATTAAATAGACAATATATAAATATAAGTATGGTAATGTACCCATGAGCTCCAATTTAGTTGTTTTTAATTGATTGAGCCATGGGTCAGACTCCAGTGTAGACTGATTGTTTTGTTTAGAAAAATTGAGTCTCAGATAGGTTTGAACTTGAGTAACATAGACTCAGATCCAATTAAGAAAACATAATATTTTATATTTTTAATTTAAAAAAGTTATTTTAAAAAATTGGAGTAGCTAACACATTGTCATCCTTATATAAATATGTAAACTTTAAAAGCATATTTTTATTGTTAAAATTTAATATTCATATATAAGTGACTCAATTTATAAATCTACATATTCAAATAACTTTATTATATTTTATTATAATTTTAAGTAAATTTAATATTATGCTAGTTAAAATAAATATAGATAAAATAAAAAGGATAAATTTTGTATCATTTAAATAATAATATACAAATAAATACTACTTTTTTTAGAATACAATAACTAAAATAACAAAGTAAATAACTAATTTATTTAATTATATATTTTTAGAAGTGAGTTATTCTTTTAGTGTAATTTATTCAAGGACCTAGATAGTGCTAAAATGTAAATTAAATAAAGTTCAATTTTATATATAATAAGATTAGAGATTTATTGCGCTAAAAAAAGAGTTGCAAATAAATGAACCATAAATGTTGTAATGAATTATCACTCAGATATTCAAATATTTACTAAGCTAAAAATACATTAAAAAAAGTCAGAGATTTAACCTTTAAATTAAGAAGTTAAAAATGTCAAAACTCTTTTACTGCTAATTTTTAAGTTGAGTATTTTAGATTAAGAAATATATCTAAATACTTCATAAGAATTTACAAACACAAGAAGTTAACAATAATTTTGAAAGACCCTAAAAACCTCCATTGTAAAAAATAACTGATGCTTTGATATTGTAAATCTGAAGTTTATAGTTAGACCATATGAAACATCTGCAAAGAACGTTTCATAATAACATCGTATGAAAACTAGGCCCTATTGCCATTAGCTACCAACCTGGTTAATTAGAAACTTGAGCGCCCACAGACCAACTATATCAGCCTTTGCCTCCTTGAGAGCCGAGTGCATGCAGTTCTGGCAGCTCCTATTAAATCTATCGAGGAAATTAAGCCATGCAGATCTGGGTGCTTAATGCTCCAAGCAATGTTCTGAAATTTGGACCGGTTATCGAATCGGTGATCTTACTGGTTATCAGTTTGATCGGTTCGACCGGTTCAATCACCAGTCGAACCGGTGTGACGTAATAATTATGCAATAATTATATTTAATTATATATAATATTAAAAATATTTAAAAAATTC
>JANZLF010000001.1:14123058-14140630 GCA_026546835.1 Erythroxylum foetidum | reverse complement strand
ACGTAATAATTATGCAATAATTATATTTAATTATATATAATATTAAAAATATTTAAAAAAATAAAAAAATAAAAAAAATAAATAAAAAAAAATTATTGAACCGGTCTGACCGGTCAATTAACCGGTTTTGACCGGTTCACACCGGATCAATTGAAGACCGATTTTAGAACGTAAACCGGACCGAACCACCGACCGGTCACCGATCAAACCGGTCAAACCTACCGGTCCGATCCGGTTTTCAAAACATAGGCTCCAAGACAATGATATCTTAAATATATAGTTCTAGCAGGAAATTGTTACTTGTATGATGATCTTAGATATACGGAAGAAAAGATATTTCACATGGTTTTTAGAGCCTCGCCAGACCAATGATTAAAGAACTACAACGTTTAAGTTCTTGTCTTATGTTGCATATATTTAATCAAATGGTATACGCTATACAAAAAAAAAATCTCAATCTATTGAAGACCAATGTAACTTACATTTCTTACCGTAGAAGTTGTTCCATCCGGAAGTGTTATACTGTGAGGCCTAATGCTGTGGCAGCACTCGTGGCAAATGGTACGAGGATAATTGATTTATTGACTTGAAGTCAAGCATGACTCTGCTGAGGAGAATTTGATAAGATGTTATATAATTATGTTGGTTGAAATTATCTCTATTTTTTTTGCTATATTTTGATGTTTAAATAAAAAAATTAAATTATATTTTATTTTAAGATATAAAAAGTGGAGATTACATCAAATTGAAGTATTATTAATCAAAATCATAAGTTTTGAAAAAAGTGAAATTGTTGTGGTAGATAAAGGGAGATCACGCTTAATGTTAAGTTTACTTAAAGAGTCAGCATTCAATTAGAAAACTCATTTCTATTCCATAAGGATTTGGATTTATTTTAGATGGGGATTTTTTCAAGATAGAATGAGACTTGGTTAAAGTAAGAAAGGAGATGAAAACACATCTTTCACCTTCTTCAACACTCTCTTTTTTTTATCCTTCTTAATTTTCTCTCAATTTTTAGTATTTTTTCTATTTTTGATATTGGAAGTAAAGTTATATGTGGCTAAATCCAAATATTTTAATTCAAGAGGATTCAAAACTCTAGTTGTAACCTTGTGAGATTTTATTCTAAACTTATATTCATGTTTTAATTCAAGAATTTCTTGTTTTATGTTCTAAATTTATATTCATGTTTTAATTCAAGAATTTGTTGTTTTATGTTCTTACATTTTATGAATAATTAATATTGATTAATCTGACAAATTAATTTGATGTTAATTATTCTATAGCTATCAATGAATTTAGTGATCCATAATTGTCATGAAGGATTGGTACAAATAGCAATTAAGTTATTTATGAATTTACATATTTAACTTATGATAAATAAAAAAACTAAGTTGAATAGTTGTAACTATCTCAATTATTTAATTTAGGGACTAATCTTTTTCACACAGCTTATTACTATTATTTACTTGATATGGAATACTATCATACCTCATCAATTAATGATATGTTTTGGTTTGAATATTAAGTTTGAAAAAATTATTTTAGAAAAATTTAAGACTTATTATGACTATTCTAATATGTTTTGGACTAATTACTTGAATTATAAAATTATTCTTTTTAGACCAATGATTAATGTTATAATTAGATGAGATCTTTCCCTTGAATTAGAGTTAAATACTCATGAATTATTACTTTTATATTCAGTTGATTTATTTTTATTCCTTGTCAATTTTATTAAATTAGTTAACTAATCATAAATCCCTATTTTGTTTTTAATTACAATTAAGAAACTAGTTTTTTTTTGTTATTTTGGGATTCAACCTAGTTCTATGACTACTAAAAGAAGTTAGATTATGGAAATTAATTTTAATGGCTTCTATAACCCTATTAATTACCAATGGTTAAATTGATGTTCACAAATTACAAAAGAACTATCAACAACTACAACAAACCTAATACATAAGGCTCCCTACTTTGCGAGAGTTGAGGTAAGGGCTATGTTCTAAAATTCGGACCGGTCATCGAACCGGTGACCTTACTGGTTACTGGTTTGATCGGTTCGACCGGTTCAACCACCGGTCGAACCGGTGTGACGTAATAATTATGCAATAATTATATATAATATTAAAAAAATTCAAAAATAAAAAAATAAAAAAATAAAAAAATAATTATCAGACCGGTCGGACCGGACCGGTCCCACCGGTCAATTGACCGGTTTTGACCGGTTCAGACTAGGTCAATTGGAGACCGGTTTTGAAGCATCAACCGGACCGGACCACCGACCGATCACTGGTCAGACCGATCGGACCGGCCAGTCCGGTCCGTATTTTAAAACCCAGGGTAAGGATATCAATTTTATACAACCTTATCTTTATATTTTAAAAAGAGACTATTTATGTGACTCAAACTTGCGACCCTTTGATCACAAAGAAGGAACATTTACAAAAGAACTATCATTAAATCATATTTGACAACATAGAATGTCTACGTACGCAAAATAAGAAACTAAACGCATGGCAGCAAACCATGTGCATTGTGCCGAGATATATATCAACACCCGGATAAGGATCAAAATCCCATTGATCCAACTATGGACGAGTTGTAGCTGCAGAAATTAATTATATAGCTGAAGCCTGGACCATGGCTTCCCGGTCCTTTGTAGGTTTGTCTTTGTTTTGAAGACAGAAGATAAAAGCAAGAGTCGAACCGGAAGAGACAAAGATTTTGGTTCAGTCACTTGAATTCCTTTGATGTGAAAACTGAACGATTAACTTTGGTAATTTTCTTTTTGAATGAAAAAGAAAATATGAAGTCACGATGATCTCATAATAAATTGCGATTAGACTCCTAACGATCATGAGTATGGAGGAGAGTCCGTGGAAGCTAAAACTCAAAACTACGGTTAAGGTCTAAATTATGAAAAAAAATTGATTCAATTATGGGGAGTTGTCGGTGAAATTAAATCCTCAAATCATAGATCTTAGAAAGTTGAAGATATTTGGTTGGAACCCCTTCATACAAATAATTAATCATTCATGCTTACATACGATGATATTTTAAAGATTCACATAGAGCAACTTTTCTTAAGTATTTTCATTTTCTTGATTATATCTTATTCAGTTAACTTACTACAAAAAAGTGGTTCTTTAAGTTCTTCTTATATTAATTAGTTTTATACTCTGTACTTTGCACAAAAGTTAAGACATATGTTATTTTAAATACTTTATATAATAATAATTATTATTAACAGAATTATTTATATAATTTTTAATTATTTGATATTTATTTATTATATATGAATTTTATTTGTATTTTACATAAACTACTTACCGAGCAGTCATTATAAATTATGAATATGAAATTAGCCAAATAATATTATTTAAAATTTTAATAAACTAATTGATCAATTAAATATTGTAATTTTAAATCGATACATATTACATCATGTCATCAATCCAACTACATATTTTTTTTCATTTTATATACATTGCAATTTATATTTTATAAATTATCAAATAAATTGTAGGTAAGTTTATATATTAATCGTAGCTAAAGGTACAAAAATTGTCGCCAATAAAAAATGGCAACAATTTATTTTCGTCACCCAAAATGTCACCAAATTCTCATAGTTGAAAACTATACGTGACATTTTATGTTAATCGTCGCTAATAGTTTTTGTCTATGTTTTATTTTCGTAATGAAAAACTATTAGTGACATTTTAGGAAATTGTTCCCAATATATTTAGCTATGCTTATTTTTCGTAGATAAAATCTATTACCAATATTTATAGAAATGAAACCAAAAGTTTGTAACTACGTTTCTAGAAACTTGGCCAAATGTTTTTAACTAAGTTTTGTAAAATCTAGTTAAATTTTTTATCTATGTTTTAACAAAATGTTATTCCATCTTGGAATAAATTATTTTAAACATTTTAATCTATATTATTGTATATAATGTTTCGATATATTTTTATTGTTAATTTATTATAAAAATTATACAAAAATAATTGATAATTTGAAGCATTATATATAAAAATAAATATTATTAAATTTCTTTGAATACGTGATTTTAAATATAAATTAAAAATTTTTATATACAAAATAATAAATACATAAAATAGTTTACAAATTATAATGCAAATCACTCAGCCGTTGCATCTCCTTCAACTTTGTAATCCAAGAAAAATTATTAAATTTAAAATATATTAGAAACAAAAATTTAAAGAAAAAAGTATAAGAGTTGTTTTTAATATCAATCACTTTCATCTTCATTATTATTATAATATGGGTCAAATACTTTTTTTGAGGAACTTATCATGATTGGCAAGGTAACGTTATAATTCTTACCTTGTAACTCATACTCGTACCTTATTCTCTACATGAATGATTTTCTTTCGTTTCATTTTTATCAACAGGAATTGATCTTCATCAGGCTTCTGTTAATTGTGAAATCTCAAATTTATCATGAATGGAAATAGATTTGGGAAAAGTGCTCTTTGGAATGGATTTCTATCTATTACAGCACCTTGTGTCTGCTACTCTCACTATCGTCACCCTCAACTGTTATGTTTCTATTTTTTTCTTTTATTTTTTTCGGAAAGAAATAACAGAATTACAATATTTATCTGAAAATATAAAACCCCGATAAATCATCTAAAAAGATTGAGTGACATCCAATGGGTTTTTGTTTTTTCTCTTTCCTTTGTCATCACTTCACCCATCTTATTCTTTACTTTCAACTATCATTACTCTTCTGGTTTGTCTTCGTCACCTTAAAGTTATAATCCCCTTTCTTATTGTGGTCCTTCTACTTTCTAATTTTTTTCGTTTATACTTTTTGAAATAATGAGTAAGACAAGAAGTGTAGAGGATGATAGGTAGATGAAGATAAAGTGACTTGTGTTAAAATAAAGTAAGTTATGGATTGAGTATATATATCTTTTACAGGTCATGAATTGAGTTGTTGGAATTTTTAAATTTTGATTATTTAATTAAAAATTTTAAAAAAATTGACATTAAAATATACTTTTACTGTTTTCAATTTTATATTAAAAAAATTATAAAACAGATGAGATGAGATGAGAGGAGATTGATCCGATTATCAAAATGAAGACATCTGCCAACTTTTGCTCTATTTGGCTTTGTCTCTAATCTGTCCAGATCCGTGCTTACATCTACACATATTTAATTATATATAAACAATAAAAACCCCTAATTTAAGATCCCTAGAACGATATTAAAAAAAAAAGCAAAAAAATTGGACTCGAAAGACTGATTTTGCAGAAGATTTTATGGCGGGAGAGAAGAATTACGTCCAGCACTGTAAGGGTGTTAACGGCCTCGACAAAGTCGTCCTCCGCGAGGTTCGCGGTTGCTCCGCCGAGGTACATATATGTCTCTCTGTGTGATTTTGATTCAATCTATAATGGGTTGTCGGAAATTTTTTGTTTTGATCAGGGGAAATTGTGCCTTTAATTATGTGGCTTTTTTCGGTTGTTTTCTGTTTAGAATTATTGGATCTGTAAATTTATGTTGGTTTTTGTTTGTTTTTTCTTAATTTCTGTGATTGTGGGCATATTTATGATGCTGACTCCAACATGAGATTGTTTGATATTTCAAGCTTCTTACTTCTATCAAATTTGCAAATTTGTTAATGTGTTGGTGTTTATTGATGTTTTTAATTCACTGGCTCTGCAATTTTTACCCATTCTGTTGATCTCGAGTTCAAAGACTCTCCCGTGCATGATAGTTTCATTATGTTGCTACATAGATGCGTGAGAAAGGAGAATCTTGTAACTTCCCCATTGTTGTTCTCGCACAGGTGTATTTGTATGGAGGTCAAGTGACATCTTGGAAGAACGAGCATGGTGAAGAATTGTTGTTTCTCAGTAGCAAGGTACTTAATGCAGACCGCCTGCACATTCTATATGATAAAGCAATTCAATTGATTGGAATGGTAGTTTTCTTTCTTCAACTTAGAATGCCACAAACCAGCTTTGATTGATTTCTCATTGGATATTTTTCCAGTAAAATAGTGTAACTTGACAAAATATAGAATGGGAAATCTGTGACAGTGTGATTCTGTCTAAATCTTGCGTTACACGTTTTCTAATGTGATTGGAATCAGGAGGGTTTTTCGTCATATATATTCAGCGTTGTTGGAGAGCATTTCTTTGTTAGTAAATTGACCTTTTATCATCTAATACAATCAGTCATTCACGCAGGCTATATTTAAACCTCCAAAAGCCATTCGTGGAGGTATTCCAATCTGCTTTCCTCAAGTATGTATTTCACTTATATGTATTAATTGTGATTTTCAATCTCATTTCTTTCATTTTGAAGATGAAGTCTTTGGCATATGCAGTTTGGAAGTCATGGCACTCTTGAACAACATGGATTTGCAAGGAACAAATTATGGACCATTGATACAGATCCCCCACCTTTTCCAACTAACAATTCCAGCAAGGCATTTGTTGATTTACTGCTTAAGCCCTCTGAAGAAGATGTGAAGATCTGGCCTCATAGGTACATAATTTATATTTGATGGTTGAATTTAGTAAAGCTCAACTATCCCCGCATAGTTTAGGCAACAGTATCTTAATCGACATTGTGAGCAACTGGCTTAGTATTTTTGTGCTCTGTCTGTGCTTTTCAAGGTTTAAAGTTTTAATAAAGAATTAGGTATCATGTAATATTTTCTGTGATGTTAAAGATTAGTTTAATTTTAGTGGTGTACGAAAGGGGCTTGTATAATATGCTACGGATCATACATGTTTGACACTGTAGGATCCATGTATTGGAGGGGATCATCTATTCTATCCAAGGCACATAATGCATTACATTCATTTGCAGATATGAGTTTCGTGTCAGAATAACTCTGGGCCCAGGCGGAGATTTGATGTTGACCTCCCGCATTCGCAACACAAACACTGATGGGAAGGCATTTACATTCACATTTGCCTACAACACCTATTTTTATGTGACTGATATCAGGTTCTTTCTTTGATTAGCTTATATTGTATGAAAAATTTAGATTGTGTGGAAACAGCACCAAAGCAAGCAGTTGAATATCTTTGTAATTATGGGACACATGAAGCTGGTTAGCTTGGATAATTTAATTTCAGATATGTTAATCGGTAGAAGTACATGTTGGCAAGTTTTCAGTTTAAATATTAATGTACATGTAATTGGTTCAGAGAGTGCAAGTGGTGGCTGTGCACTGGTAGTAGAATTGCTAGACAAAATTAATTTGAAAATGTGAAATGAATTATCTGTATTTATCTGAATTGACATGCTAACCATATCATATAGATGGATTTAGCAGGGGATCATGTTTTAACATTTCCTTCAGATGATTGGTTTCTTGAATTTGCATTAGAAGTTCTTAATTATGTAGTAGTACCATGTTGTTTGTGTCTAGTGAAGTGCGGGTAGAAGGACTTGAGACATTGGATTATCTGGATAACCTGAAGGATAAAGAACGGTTCACCGAACAAGGAGATGCAATAACATTTGAATCAGAAGTTAGTATCATATTTCTTGGGGATTCTGATACCATTTTCCTCTTTCTATCGATTCAATAGTTAATATCGTTTTTCTTTTTGCATGCTTTTTTATTGTTAAGGTGGATAAAGTGTATCTGCGAACACCAACTAAAATTGCTATTTTGGACCATGAAAGGAAAAGAACATTTGTATTGCGAAAAGATGGGCTTCCTGATGCTGGTAAGTAAGTCACTTGTCATGTTAGACACCATTATGATGGGAGTGGTATAATGTTATCTTGGACTTAAGTAGTGCTTTTCTTGTTCATGTTTAATTATCCTATACTTTTAGCTTTTTTCTGTTATTCCTTACATGATTGATTCTGCACATTGTGGAAACTTGAATGCAACAAGTGATTATTTTCATGTTACTTTGCTATGCAGTTGTCTGGAATCCATGGGATAAGAAAGCAAAAGCAATTCCTGATTTAGGCGATGAAGATTACAAACATATGCTGTGCATAGAGGCTGCTTGTATTGAAAAGCCCATTACCTTGAAACCTGGTGAAGAGTGGAGAGGAAGGCAGGAGATCTCAGCAGTTCCTTCCAGTTACTGCAGTGGACAACTTGATCCTGAAAGAGTATTCCTAAGCTACTAGCAATAGGTTGTTATGGTGATGAATTCTGGAGGTAAACATTTGAATTGAAAAGTGAATGTGGCAAGTATTGCTTTTTGAAGAAACAATATAACTAATAATGTTTTTATTTGGAATTTTGAATCAACTAAACACTTATTGCTATCAGGTATTGTTCTTCAACTGTTAAATTTTAAGTCTGGCAGTGCAATTAAAAATTGGAAGAGATATAGCCTGACTTGCTAAATATGCTGTTGGTTTCTTGTTTATTTGTGCTTGATGCATGTTTGATTACCCTCTTTAAGTTAGTTGTCTGTACTGAGATCTGTTCTGGTTTTATTTACGTATTATGAAGCCTTTTCCTGAAAATGAAAGGTGAAAGCATGGATTTGTGCCTTTCTTAACCATTTTTATCATTTTAGTAATTATTAACATTATGATAGCTAGTTTTGTGTCTGGTAATTTTTGCATGAATTGTATCAATAAAAATTGTGGCAGGTGCTCTTTTGACGTTGAGCATGTATTGTTGCAAGTGGATTCCTTGCCAGGATTTTTAGAGGCAGGGTTCAATAGTGGAAAATCACAACCGATGTAAAGAGATCCATCTGTTTTGTATTTAACTTCTTGAGTTTCCACCGAACTGAAAAGAATTGAAGGAAAAACAAGGAGTAAAGCATTTCAATGAAGGAAGGTTTTCGAAAATATTAGGGAATATTTCATTATAGGCTGTAGGGAATTGCGAGTTGTTAATGTGATTGCAATGTATTTCATTTTGTTGTTTATGTGATTTCATTGTCATTTCATTTTTTGTTATGTTCCTTAGTCTTCCACCTATTGCGTCTGAGAGTTGTAAAAGATAGCCCGTTGGATGAATTGAAGCAGAATTGTAAGTTAATTATTTGATTGTCGTGCTTTTCCTTCAGAAGAAATGATTTGTTCTGTAGCTTTTTGGGACCATGTTTTTGAATTTGCTTATCTTTGCAATCAATTTCTTTGCAATTTCAGTCGCTTTCGCCTCACGACTTTGGAGCTTTACTGCCTCGACACGAGCCTGACAAACAAATTCCTTAGCATTTGGAATAACTCTCGACATTAATTTGTGTTCAAAGCACCCAAGATAGCTTCTTTATCAACATATAAAATGGTCATGGTGTCTATAGTGATTTGATGACTGAAACATTGTGTTTTTAGCAATGAGTATTACCAAATAATTCAAATTAGTCAAAATCAAGATCATGTTGGATCATGTGTTTCACATTTTAATCTTTGTCGTGCAATCAATAACCAATAGTACCCATTCGGTTATGAATTTATTTACTATTTTATGTCTGAAACTTGAAATACTGAAAGTGATAAATTTATTTTATCGAGAAAAATTCAATAATAAACCAATATTTATTGTTTTCCTTTATGCATCATATATCCAACCATCCTAATACTACAAATCTATGTCAATTAATGAGATAATATTTCATATTTTATAACTGTAGACAAAACTACATAGAAATAGAAATTGAACTAAAGTTTATTCCATATTTCCAATCAATCAACCAATACATCTTAAATAAGAAAAACAATAAAACTTAGAATCTCTAATAACTTGTAGCATTATAACCACTTAAATGTTGATTTTTTCTATCCTTGATCTAGGATTCGATTTTTCCATTTTATTAGAATCAACAACTACCAAATATTAACTTCCCTAATTTCCTGATACTTGCCTTCGACTAGGTACAAAGATGTGTATCATGCCCAACTTGTTAACTTGAAGTTCAAATGGTTGCCTTAAAAATCCTTTGGTGAATTCGTCTCCAGCTTGATGCGTGGTTGGAATGAATAGAATACATTTGATTCCTGCTTCAAATTTCTCCTTTATAAAGTGCCTATCGATTTCAACGTATATAAGAATTGGATTATGGGTGATATCAATGTCTATCTTATTACAATTTATAGGAAAGCTCACATACTCAAACCATTGATCTAAATTCTGCTTCAGTAACAACTACATTCTATTTCTTACATCTCCATGGAACTAAATTACCCTAAATGAATGTACAACATCTAAAAGTTAATCTCCTATCAGAAGCTAATCTTGACTAGTCTGCATCATTATAGACCTCAATTCCTCTTCTTTTTGTTCTTCATAAAAAAGGCCGTTTTCAAGAGTGCCCTTTAAATCTGGAAGGATTCTGTAGACAAACTCAAGATGTTCCTCATATAGAGAATGCATAAACTAAGTAACGAAACTTACAACGAAAGCAATATTAGGTTGTGTATGAGACAAGTAAAATTAATCGCACCATCATTGTCTAGTACCTACTTGTATCTACTGGAATCCCATGCTTAACATCTCCAATTTTGGAATCAAACTCTACCAGAGTATCTGAAGGCTTCCATCCACTCATTCCAATCTCTTTTAAGAGATTTATAATATAATTTTGTTATGAGACCATAATCTCCACTTTTAATCTTGCTACTTTCATTCCAAGAAATATTTTAACTGGCCTAAGTCCTTGGATAGGCTTAGCTTTAGTTTCCTCATCTCTTCTATATGATCTCCGGTCAAAATTTTGTCATCCATATAGACAATCAAAACTGAAATCTTATCTTTGATCCTTAACAAACTTTGTGCATCTTGTTTTCGAACTTTTTAGAGAATTTAGGGGGAGGCTTCATTTATACTTCTTCTTCCAAATCTCTATTCAAGAAAGCTTTCTTTACATCTAACTGATTTAGAGATGGGTCAAGATTAACAACAATTGATAAGAGGACTTAAATTGTGTTTAACTTTGCCATTAGTGAAAAAGTTTAAAGGCTATACCATTATATGTTTAGGTAAATTCTTTAGTAACTAGTTGAGCCTTGTACCTCTCTAAGGATTCATCAGAATTGAATTTTAAAATAAACACCCATGTACACCCAAAAACTTTTTTCCCTATATGGTAGATTAACTTCTTCCCAAGTTGCATTCTTTTCCAAAACTCTCATCTCCTCAAGAGTAGTTTCTTTCCACTTAGGAACATTTAGAGCCTTCTAGATACTATTAGGAATAGTAATATTAAGCACTATTGAAATAAAGATATATATATATACAGGTGAAATATTTTTGTAAGATATAAAGTTTGAAAGCATATGTTGTGTACATATCTAGTACCTTTCCCATGAGAAATAAGAAGACCAATTTGACAAGAAGAGTCTGAGTTACAATTATTTACAAGAATACTTTTGGGAAAATTTATGGAACCATTATGATTTTCATGATCCAACCTTTTGTTAGATTCTTAAAGATGTTGTGGAGCGGTGGCCTTTCATTTTTGTGTTAGGTGTTCCTTTGAATATACAAGATCTTTATATTGTTTCACACAAATTAGTATTTCTAACATTACCATTTTATGATGGAATTATCATAAGTATTTATTAACAGACCCAAAATTGTCAATATTCTCCTCATTTGCTTAAACACCCATTTACACCCAAAAACTTTTTTTCCCCATATGGTAGATTAACTTCTTCCCAAGTTGCATTCTTTTCCAAAACTCTCATCTCCTTAAGAGTAGCTTCTTTCCACTTAGGAACATTTAGAGCCTCCTAGATACTATTAGGAATAGTAATACTAAACACTTTTGAAATAAAGATATATACAGGTGAAATATTTTTGTAAGATATAAAGATTGAAAGCAGATGTTGTGTACATATCTAGTACCTTTCCCATGAGAAATAAGAAGTTCAATTTGACAAGAAGAGTCTGATTTATAATTACCTACAAGAATACTATCGGGAAAATTTGTGGAACCATTATGATTTTCATGATCCAACCTTTGGTTATGGCCTTCCATTTTTGTGCTAGGTGTTCCTTTGAATATTCAAGATCTTTGCATTGTTTCGCACACATCTCTATATTTCTAACATTATTATTTTATGATGGAGTTATCATAAGTATTTATTAACAGACCCAAAACTGTCAATATTCTCTTTATTTGTTTCCAATAATTTTATCTTTTACGTGTCATCGTTTGTTAAACATTATGAGAGATATCACCTTGAACAAACTCTAACCTAATATCTAACCATCTAAAAACCATCTTTACTAATGTTTTGCTCCCTTTAAAGATTGTAGTTACTATAGTATGAAGTACCATCAAAGAAGGTAAAATCCATAAACACAAACATGCTTTTTGAGATTGGATTAAAACACTTGAACCTTCTTTGATTAATAAAATAACCTACAAAATGCAATGATTAAAAACTCCAATCGATTCAGGTAGTTTAACTGTAAAAATTTTTAATCTTCCAAAATTTTGATTTTGTTTAACTTTTTGGTCGATTTACTTTAACAAATCTTGTTGTTAAAATTCAATCAATTTATTAATTAATTGGTCAATTTTTGTAAATTAATAAATTCTTATAAACAAAAATAAAGCAATTAATTTTTTTAACAATATTTTTTTAATTAAACTTCAAATTCTTAGATAAGTAACGACAATTTCTTTCAATCATATTTTAAATTCTTTAATTTTATTTAATCTTTAGCGAATTTTATGACAGTTTAATACCAATTGAACCCTTTAAATCTTAAACTCTTATCACATCGGTTTAACTTCTGATCTGATTTTAAAACAAGATAAATATGCATTTGTGTACTCTTAGATCTAGTTTGAAAAGTTTAGGATCACTATAATGTACAAAAGCCAAGGTACCAAAATTTTTGTAGGGATTTTCATTTGTAAGTCTAATGGTCAGGAAAAACTCACCCCATTATATTATGGTTTATAATTTTTTTGAAAGATAAGAGAATTCAATCATTAAGTAGTAAAAGGCACCAATAGGTCTTTACGAAACCATATTAAGCAAGCATAAAAACAAAGCTTTTACAACATTTCTACCAAAAACTTAATTTCAAAGATTCCAATGTCTTCTATAGAAACAGCTCAGTTGTTCTTGCATTTGATGAGCTACTAATATTTCTCGTATCTAACAGTGTATCTTATGAGTTAAGACATGCTTATTTGTGTTGATTTTATTGAAAACTCTCTATTTTCTTTCTCTACAAATGGAGTAAACTATACTGTTGAAGTTGAGACTTAAGCAAACTCTGTCTTTCCCTATTAATTTGAATTTATGATTAGTCCATTTCAATATTTTGTTCCACTTTGGTTTATAATAGTAGATGCTAAGATTATGTTGGATATTGGCCCAAATGGAAGTTGAATAACCCTACTTAAAAGAAAAGGTTCAATTCTTTCAAGCTCACTACAACATAGCTTCATAATTTTTCTTCAGAATCTATAACTTTGTCTTTAGTTTTCAACCCCTTTATAGCTACAAGCTAAGTAGGGAAAGGAGCTTTTGGCTTTAAGGACCCTTTCTAAACAATATTATACTAAGGAATAAGATGGCTTGAGGGCTTTGATGCATGCAGAGTTTAAAAAGTCTCCATTATGACTTAGTGACTATAAAGGTATGTTTAGAGTAGTTGAGTTGGGCATATAGCTAAGAAAATTGTTATTTAGTCTCTTAATGCCTTTGCCTTGAAAATGCCAAAAGTTATTCACAATTACTTTACTGACTCTTACTTAAGAAGGGATTTTAGTGTGAAGAGAATAGATATCCTCTGTAAGATAAAAAGGGCGAAGTGAAGTCCGATTTTCATAACAAAATCATGTTTCTTTCTCATTCCCTATTTGAATTTTGATGTGTTGATAGACATTGGACCTGTTCCTCAGAATCTATATAAAGGGCCAGGAGAACTCATTCTTTTCAGCTATTTGCTGAATCCACTTACTCCAAAGAGATTCCTTGTCATTGAAAAGTCTTCAAGTTCTTTTGGCTACTTGTATGGATTGAAAAGTATGAATGACATTGAGACCTAGTCCCCCTTCCTTATTTATCCAGTATAGATGCTTCCACTTTACTTTGGCACCTTTAGGGTTATTAATCTTGCCTGACTAGAGGAATTTCTTAATACATTTTTCAATCTCCTTCATAACCCTTTTAGGGAGCAGAAGATGAGAACTCCAAAAGGTGTGAAGATTATTCAACACAAAGATTATAAAGTGCACTCTACCAACCTGAGATAGCGCTTTATTCTACAACCATTAATGATTTTCTTATATTTCTCTATAATCTTCAAGCAATCCTGATAGTTTAGCCTTTTAGCTAAGGCGGGGACTCCCAAGTAAGTGAAAGGCATACCCTGGATGTTAACATTTGAGATCTAATGAAGTCTCTCAATATTGGTTAAGTTTGAGGAGAAGAAAATGCTACCCTTTCCATAATTGACTTTAAGGCCTAAAATCTTGCAGAAGCTCATAAGAGATTGATGTAATATGGAAATGGATCCTTGTTGAGCAATGTAGAGTAGTAGCAAAAAATCTACAAAATAGATGTTAGAGAGAGAAAATTCCTTGCATTTATGATGAAACTTAACAATTAGATCTTCTGGATATGCTATAACAAATTATTCTATTCAAAACCTCCATAGCAATGACAAAAAAATAAGGAGAAAGAGGGTATCTTTGTCTTAAGCCATTATACCCTTTTACTTAGTAGGGGCTCCATTAATAAGAATATTGTATAAAGTTTCGAAAATGTAGCCATAAATCCATTTAATGAATTGGTTTGGGAATCCAAACCATTAATTCCAAACATATAGTAATGAATTTCCATTGAAGTCTATCAAAAGCTTTTGAGAGGTCAATTTTGATGGAGCAACTTTTGATTTGTCTTTCAAAACTGTATTCTCTTATTAATTCTTGCCCTAACAGAATATTATCAAAGATATTTCTGCCAGGGATGAAAACTCCTTGAGATTCATGAATGAACATGTTCAAACTCTTCTTGAGTCAGTTTGTAAGAAATTTTGAAATCACTTTGTAAATAGTGTTGCAACATGAGATAGGTTGAAAATCATTAAAACTACTTACATTGGGAATCTTAGCAATCAAACATATGTTAGGTACATTGATTTCACTCAATAATTTGCTAGAATTCAAAAACTCCATGACAATTCCATAACTAAATTGCCTGTAATTTACCAGGTTTTCTAAAAAACATATGCATTGAATCCATCTAGGCCTGGTGCTTTAGTATGATTTGGATTGAAAAGAGCAAATTGAATCTCTTGCGAGGTAAATTGTTGTTGAAGCTTCAGTAATGTATCCTGTGGGAAGGCAGAGGGAGCCCCTATAAGATTTACCAACTTCTGTAGAAGTATCACCTAGTAAGGAGTTAAAGAAGTTAAACATCAAACTCCTTATGGAATCTCTCTCAGTAATCATTGGTTATTAGAATCCAAGAGACAAGTTATTTGATTGGGATTTCTTTTTTCAAAACAGAGTTATAAAATAATTTAGTATTAAAACCACCTTCTCTCATCCAAGTAATCCTTTCTTTCTATATAAGAATTGAATTATGAACCTGAAGCGCTTCCATGTATTTCCCCATTTTCATATATTCAGTGCTAGAGCTGTATTGTTTAGGTTTTTATAACAATCTTCCTATATAATTCTCAACTCTCTTTTAGCTTTCTGCAGTTTGATATTAGAAAGGGGCCAAGTTTATTATTTCACAAGCTTTGATGAACTATCCCTCCTTCAATAAAAAATTCCCATTATATTATTAATAAATTCTTTTCCATTATCTCTCTGAAATATTTAAATCTAATTCTGAAATTGTGTTTGAATCATGTTATAGAAAATTTTGAAAACACTTTCAATATCATAATTTTCTTTTAAGAGGAAGATCCAAGTGACTTTAGTAAGATCGTCAATAAAGGTAATGAATCAATGTTTCTCTAACAAGGTAGCAACTCTAGAAGGCCCCCACACTTCACAATGAATTATAGTTAATGGTTGTGAATTTTTTATGGTTGAGGTGCAAAAACTACACAATGATTTTTTGCTAATTCACAAGATTCAAATTGAAATATTGAGGGATTTTTATTTATGAATAACTAACAAGAAATGTTGTAAATTATGAAAACTGGGATGGCTTAGTAGACAATTCCATAAAAATTTTCATCATTACTAGAAACCAAAATAGAATTGAAACAAGTATATTGGTCTTACCTTACAAAAGTCTATCTTTTGTGAAGAATGTATAGGTCACTATTATGTTTAACATCCCCGAGCATCCTCCTCGAGGTTAAATCTTGAAATTCACAATGAGAAGATCAAAAAAATTATTTGACAATTATGATTAAGAGTGATTTTAGAGATTACATGATAAGTTAGGAATAGGAAGAACATTTTTGAGTTTTAGAGAAGGAGAGATGGACATTGTTCCATTTCCATCAATGGAATCAAAGGAACCATCAACAAATTTGACCTTTTGATTCCTTGCATATAGAGTCTATGATAAAAAAATAAAAAAATGCCAGTCATATTATTAGTGGGACTTGAATCTAATATCCAGAGATCATTAATGTTGGTACAGGTGATAGGATTGAATTATCTTATATTTTTTATACATTTACATGTAATTTTAATCCTATTTTTAAGATAAAATGTTCAATTTGTGTTGAGTATTAGGTTAGATTTATTGATATATTTTTGAGACCAAAAAGACAATTTTCTTAAGCAAATTGGAGCACAATTCTTTTTCATGTTAAAGGCATGAATTAAAAAAAAGAAAAAAAATAGTTATGCGCTGCGTTTGCAGCGTTACGCCGCGCAGCGCACGTTGCGTTAAACACAGCATGCTGCGTTAGTAAGCTGTGCATTGTGCGCATGAGGTGGGTTTTAACAGGAGGAATTTAATTGTCTTGTCATAGGTACAGTGGACGGAAGAAGCTGAAGAATAAAACAGAGTGCGACGCTGAGGAGAAGCAGAGGAACTGCGCCGACGCCAGAGAGCAGGAGCATGAGCTGAAGGCTGGCGGCTTGAGGCTTGCGTCTGTTGCTTGTTTTTAGGCACTGGATGCTGCCATGGGTTGCGGCATTGGAGAGGAACCAGAGCAGTGAAGAGAACTAACGACTTCAATGCTCATTCGTCAAATCAGTGAACAGAAAAATCGATTTAAGCTTGCTCCATAGTCAATAGAAGTTAATTAGGGGCTTTTGGGTAGGCATGAAGATGGGGTCAAAGTTATTCATCGAAAAATACTTATGAAGGGCTAAACATCCTGACGCTGGTTCGGAGGTAAAATCGACGCCGACGACCCGAGTTAACTATTTTTTTAATTATTTTGTTGTTCTTTCTCTTATTAGGAGTTGATTGTGTTGTCCGATTTTAACTGATTTGGGTTTCGTATATGGATAATCGGATTTTCATTATTATTCGGTTATTTGTGTATAAACCTATTGGGTATTGTGAGTGATGATTTTAATGCGTTCATTGGATTGTTAATTGCAAAACTCATTGCTAGAATTTCAATATAATCCGTAATTGTTATGTTGAAATTCATGTGTAGCGACTAATGATTCGTAATCATTAGGGATAACATGACCTA
>JANZLF010000001.1:14088929-14103801 GCA_026546835.1 Erythroxylum foetidum | reverse complement strand
CTAAGCCCATTGTGGTGTTATTGTTTTTACACATTGACAATTGCATTATTGTTGCCTGACCGTAATGAGTGTTGACTTTTTGTAATAACTGGAAATAGTTTATTGTGCTCATCGGCTTAAATTACTTACTGTTTTTACCGTTGTTTTTATCGGGTCAATGTATGTTATATAAAAAAAACTTGTATACCGAGTTTTACCGACTGATGTAGTACGCCACCCTCGCGGGGCACGGACCTGGATATCACCTTCGATGTCGGGTTTGGGTCTTGCGGGAGTGGGGTGTTACAGCATCTGTGAAAGAAATGTTGATGTAAAACTTTTTTAGAACTTCTAAAAATTTCCCAAATTGAGCATCTAATTTGTCTTTGGCCATTTTATGAGGAAAGGGTATCGGTGGAGTGTACGATTTTTGGGATGGCTTTTCTAGAACCTTAAAAGGATCATCCTCACTTTTCTTTTCCTTCTCAAATTCTAACGCTCTACTAACCCTGTCTTGAGTTTCAACTACGCCTTCTTTTGCAACTTCATTCCTCGAATCATGGGGACCTGCCAATTGTTTTCCACTTCTCAATGTGACAACTTTACAATGCTCCTTAGGATTGGTTTTAGGTTGACTAGGCAATTTCCTTGATGGTGTGGTCGATGAACTAGCCTGATTTATGATTTGGTTCTCAAGCAACTTATTATGGGTAGCTAACAGGTCTACCTCAGAGGTTAATTGCTTGATGGTTTCTTCTTATTGTCTTTAGGCTAGTAACATGGATTTCATCATACTTTCCAAGTTTGTTTTTGGAGGTCCTGGTGGATTGGAAGGTCTTTGAAATCCAGGAGGTGGTCTAATGTTTGGCTGAAATAGGGGGTTTTGGTTATTCCTCCAAGAGAAATTGGGATTGTTTCTCCAACCTGAGTTGTAAGTGTTTGAGTGTGCATCAAATTAAGGTCTAGGGTTAAAGTTGTTAATGGCATGAACTTGGTAACTACCCTGATCTTGAGCAAAGGATTACCAACTTGACAATTAACAGACACATGATCAACACAACCACAAATTTCACATGCAGAAGTAGAAATACTAACATTCATAGAATTACATTCAAACGATCTAACTTGTGAGTCATGGCATTGACTTTAGTAGAAATTATAGTAAATGCATCAACATCATACTTACCTAGAGTACGTTTTGCTACTCTTTGCTCATTGGACCATTGGTAGTTATTCAGAGCCATCTCTTCAATTAGATTGTATGCATTAGTATAAGTTTTATTCAAAATTGCTCCACCAGCCACAACATCGATTAATGTCATTATTAACTGGAGTAATCCATTGTAGAAGCTATAAAGGACCATCCAAGTTGGTAAGCCATGGTGTGGACACAACCGAAGTAAATCTTTATAATGCTCCCACGCTTCATACAATGTTTCATCATCTTTTTGTGTGAATGTTGAGATTTGATTTCTAAGATTCTTCGTTTTGCTTGGAGGAAAATACTTGGCTTAGAACATCCTAGAGAGTTGATCCTATGTAGTAAAAGATCCAGCTGGAAGCGAATGAAGCCATGCTCTTGCCTTATCCCTTAAAGAGAATAGGAAAAGGTGAAGACAAATGGAATCGGGGGTGATTCCATTCATTTTTAGAATGTCACAAACTTCAAGGAATACCGTTAAGAGCATATTTAGATCCTCAACAGGTGACCCTAGAAATTGTGACTGCTGCACCATAAAGATAAGGGGTAGTTTTAACTCGAAATTATTTGCTTCCGCATTTGGATTTCGAATCCCCGAAGTGTTTTCTTAAACTTCTGGCTCTGCATAATCACGGAGTCACGGTCCTACTCCTTCTGCCATCGTATTGCTACTGCTGGAAGTTGTCATCTTCTTCTTATCTACAAACCTCTATCTCTTTCTCCTGTGGTACGTTTTATCGATCTCAGGATCAAATGTGGCTATGAAAATATATTGCAAATGAATCTCAATTCGCCACTGCACGAGAAACACAAATGAGAGTGAACAAACTTATATATAAAAAATATACAAATAAATTTATAACTAGAATAGAATTAAGTAAAGCTTAGTCGACTGTGTTCAGAAAAATTCAATATTTGACATAAGTCTCCAACAATGGCTCCAAAAACTTGATAATCTCCGCAAGTATATGGGTTTAGTTGAAGCAATCAAGTATCGATCCATAAGGACTAAGTCAAAGTACTAAATTTATACCTTCTAAATTTGCTAAGCAATTAAATACAAAAAACTCGTTTGTAAAGGAAATATCAATACATGATTAACAGAATTTAATCTAATATTCTAGGAATTTATCCTAACAAAGAAATCATGTCATCCTTATGAAATAAAATATTGATCTAAGTACATTAACCCACTCTTATCAATTAATTCTTTTGAAGTAATTGATGTGTTGATTCCAATCTTTAAACTAGTTTCCTAAACCAAAATCGAATCCAACCCAATGAACAAAATGATTAATCTTAAATACTCTTAATGAAGAATCCGATTTCTAGATGTTCTTTCAATTAAGTCTAATTTAGTAATTCAGACATGAAACATCACTTTTCAGTACTTAATTTAACATCTATCAACATTCAACAAGAAACCCTACATTAGATAGATCAAATTAACATTAGATCAAAATACTATACTAAAATCAAGACAACATTGAATTTAGAAGTAAAGGCATAAGGTTTAATGCATAAATCCCAAGTTGAAACAAACATCCTAGAATAAGAAAATTTATAGAGTCATGACTGAATTCAACTAAAGAGTAAAATCATAAACATGAACATCGAAGATAAATAACAAGTAAAAAGCGAGGAGAAAGAACTCCAATTGATTCTTGAATCTTGATTTCTCAATCTTCAAGTCTCCCCTTACGATTTCTCCATTCTTTCCCCTTTTTCTTCTCTTGTTTTTTCTCTAAACTCAACCTAGAATTTCTCTCCCCCTTCCAAAATCCGTTAACTGCCTTTTTAACCACTGAAAAATCATCAAAACTGTCGTACACGGTCTGTGTAACAATACACGGTCAGACTGTGTTCTTCTTGGGTCTGGCTGCCTTTTCGCTATTGGAAGACACGATTAGTGTTAATTTACATGGCTTGACCTTGGACTCCTCTGATCTTAACCTCTTAATGGCAAACTTTATACAGGTTGTGTATCTTTACACAGGTCGACCATATGTTCCTCTGGTTATCTTCATTTTTATCCCAAAACATCTGCAAACACCGAAAACAAAGCAGTAGTACCAAATTCACAAAAACTAAAGGCAATTTAATATCATTCAATACAAAAACAATGACAAAATAGAGCTAAAATATATCAAAAATATCGACTTATCAAATACTTATCATTATTTTGTTTTCTTAACTAATTTTAATCAACATTGTTACTAAAATCCTAATTCCCAACTTTTATTTAACAATCTTTCATTCACCAATTTTAATTAACATTCTTAGTTTATTACTCAAATTAACTTCAAAATCAAGAGTTAACATACACAACATAATTCAATTTCATTTAACACAATTCATCAATAAGTCAAAAACTAACAAATCAAGTATTCAATATAAACAATTACACAATATAAATATACACTTATTTTGTATGATTACGTGATTCAACCATAAACTAAAGACATACACTCCTAATTATAACTTATTCAATTTCAACCATAACTCACAACTATAAGTTTACAACTTACTTTATGCAATCACATAATTCAACTATAAACTAATCTATTTTGTTTGCTTATACAATTCAACTTATAATGCTCATCTATATTTGTTTTCTTAACTAATTTTAGTTAACATTGTTACTGAAATCTTAATTTCGAACTTTAATTTGACAATCTTTCATTCACAAATTTAATCACTATTCTTGGGTTTTTACTCAAATTGGCTCCACCTAAGGATGTTACTTTTGGCTTGGCCCTGCCAGACTGACCCGGTTTTGACCCAGGTTAATTGGGCCATGGGCTAAAGTGGACTTTTTGACTGAGTCATGGGTCAAGGTTGGGTCGGGAGGGTCGTGACCCTACTATTACTTAAAAAAAGATGTCGTATTTTTACATTTTTAATAAAAAAATATAAGGTAGGCTGGCTTGGCCCGATCTGCTTGTGGCTCGCTATAGTATTTCGGTCTGGGCCAGGAGCGACCCAAGCATAGCCTAACTATTGACATTCGTAACTCCACAACGAAGAGTTAACATCCACAATACACTATATAATTCAATATAATCCACCACAATTCATTGAGAACCATCAATTCAACATATATAATTATTACGCAACACAAAATCGCAAGATACAAATATACAATTCATCCTAAATTCACAATTTAATATTCATTTATATATACCAAGATTATGTAGAACACAAATACATAATTTAATATTCAAATCAACAATCAACACAATTCAATATTTCAATGTCAATTTTCATAATTTCATATTCCACAATACTAGAGAATTTATTGCGATTTTTTTAACAATTTAACAATCAACACAATTCAATATTTCTAACAATTATTTTTTTTACTTTCAAGAAATTTGTTGCAATTTTTTGCAACCTTCACTAAGTTAAATTCTTGAATTGATGCTGATCAAGTTAGCGGGTCTACGTGAGTGCATGTGGATTGGATTGATTGGAGTCTGTGGAGTTGTGAATTGTAGTGTAGTGGACCACTGGTACAGGTGAGGGTCAGTAGGTGTGCCAGTTTGAGTTAATTGCGGTTGGGACTAGGTCTGGTTGTCTGGGTGCAGATGTGAGTGCTAGTGTGGGATTGGTATGAATAGTGTACGAGTCATCTAACTGGTGCTGGAACGGTCTGACTGGTGCGAAGTGTATGGGACAACGGGATGGTGCGATGGTTGTGGTTGCCTAATTGGTACAGTGGTAAGAGAGCTAGGCGGCTAGCGACAACAAGTGAGTGGGAACTTGGGAGAGGGGTCGGATGTGTAAGTCTAATTAGGGTCAAATTTTCAAAAATTTCAATTCAACCTTTAATTTTTAAAAAATTACAATTTAGCCTGGTATATGATTGATATTTAGGTACTAGCTTGTACCAAATATCACTGTACTATATTATTTTTTAGTTGGTACGATACGTCGATTGAAGTGATACAATACCCGCATCAATGATCTACATTCAAAGAATTCGTCGTACAAATAGTGAATAAATATATATCATATTTAGTAAATTACTAGTCTCCTTAAATAAATTTTCCAAAACATAAAAGTATAATGCCATAATGTGAAACACATAAGCAATTTAATACTTAAGAGCGTATATTAAATAAATAAAACTTTAATAATAAAGTTTAGAAATACTATAAAGATGGTTAATAAGTTTTGAGTGTAGAAACTAGGGCACCTCCTGATTCTCTCGCCGATATACAGAGCGAGAGAGAGGCAGAAAACGCAGCAGCCCAACTGAAGTAAACAATCCACTTCTCATTTTATCTTCTCATGCCTTTTTATGTCTGTCTGATTCTTACACAATTCATGAATATTTTCTATGTTTCGTCCTCATTTTTATTGTTTTTTGCTACCGCTGTTTGTTGTCTGATGCCGTGTTTCGCCGATTAAGGTTTCTTCACCTTTCATTCACTTGGAACCCCGAAATCTTTGTTGTTCAATACCTACAGATGCAGAAATAGTATTTCTTGGCCGTTGTGGCGCTAGGGCAAATAAAAATGTTCTTATTATTGGCTCCCAAAAGAATTGATTTTTAGGTCAATTAAACTGATTTTTCTGGTATTTGGTATTGCTTCTGAAGTGGGTTCGGAAGAAAGCTATACCTAAGGCTTATGGGGAATCTTCTAGGTTTTGAGATGGACTTTGAATTGTTTCCCTTAATTTATAGGTGTGGAATTCTTGTTTGGACGTGGTTTGTATGCCTTGTTAAATTCTTATGAATGTATAAACTTGAAGGTGGTCTTTTGTGCTCGAGATAGGATTTAATTCTTATTCTTGGTAAATGGTAATTCATTTTTTTCTTGTCATGTCTTGGCTGTGTATCATATGATCCCTGTCAAATGGTCTCCTTGGACTGGCGATGGAGCTTCAATTTGCCTTTTCCCCCCCTATTTTTGCTTTGTTTAACTTAGTTTTCTTACTTCCTAATATACTCCATGTACCCTTGGTTCCTAGTTTTATTGGGATTCAAAATTTAGAAGTTTTTCTATTTAATTGCAGGGGAGCTTGGAAATTTTTAAAGCATTATTACCAAAGTGCTGGCTTATTGTGAAGTTCTGCATAAGGTGGCGGTTGATAACTCTTTTGTGGGACCGTCAAAAACATTATGGCAATCCATGCTAGATTGCGGCTTATTTCATACTCTCAAGAGCTTGTTGATGGAAAGCCAGTGTTTATGTCTTCAAACTGCTTTCCAGTAAAATGCTCATATTTTGAGCCTGCTGGGCATGCTTTCCATTCTGCTGCACAGAAACTCCTTGGGTGTGAGGAAGAAGTTGCAGTTGAGGAGGATCAGAAAGTTTCTAAGGACAAAGAACAGGCTTATATGCCATCACACGACTCTTATAGCAGTAAAGGTAAAAAGAAATCTGGTAGTGGGGACAAGCAACAAGATCATTACTCCCTGTTAGGTTTGGCCCATTTGAGATACCTTGCTTCAGAGGAACAAATACGAAAGAGCTATCGTGAAGTTGCTTTAAAATATCATCCTGACAAGCAGGCAGCCATTCTTCTTGCTGAGGAAACTGAGGCTGCAAAACAAGCAAAGAAGGATGAGATAGAGAGTCACTTTAAGGCCATCCAAGAAGCATATGAAGTTTTGATTGATCCTGTGAGGAGAAGGATTTATGACTCCTCAGATGAGTTTGATGATGAAATTCCAAGTGATTGTGCTCCACAGGATTTCTTCAAGGTGTTTGGTCCTGCTTTTTTGAGAAATGGGCGGTGGTCAGTCAGCCAACCAATCCCATCTTTAGGTGATGACGACACTCCTTTAGGAGAAGTTTATAATTTTTATAACTTTTGGTATAGCTTTAAGAGTTGGCGAGAGTTCCCACATGCTGATGAGTTCGATCTTGAGCAAGCCGAATCTCGTGACCACAGGAGGTGGATGGAAAGACAGAATGCAAAACTGACAGAAAAGGCTAGGAAGGAAGAATATGCTAGGATACGAACACTTGTTGACAATGCCTACAGAAGGGATCCAAGAATATTAAAGAGAAAAGAAGAAGAGAAAGCTGAGAAGCAAAGAAAGAAGGAAGCTAAATTTTTGGCAAAGAAGTTGCAGGAGGAAGAAGCTGCAAGAGCTGCTGAAGAGGAGAGATGTCGAAAAGAGGAAGAAGAAAAGCGTGTAGCAGAAGCTGCTTTACAGCAAAAGAAGGTTAAAGAGAAAGAGAAGAAACTTCTTCGCAAAGAGCGGACTCGTCTTCGAACACTATCAGCACCTGTGTTGTCCAAGCATTTGCTTGACCTTTGTGAGGATGATGTAGAAAAACTTTGCATGACATTGGATACTGAGCAACTTAAGAGTATATGTGATAACATAGAAGGCAAAGAATTAGGAGAGCAAGCAAAAGATCTCAGGTATGCATGTGGTTCTGATCATATTTCAGAGAGCAATAAAAAACATGAGAGCGACAGTGTAAAGCAGAATGGCTTTGCACAATCGAATGGAAGTGTCTCATCGATTGGCTTGGAAAAGACAGAGAAGCCATGGGTTAGGGAGGAGATTGAGCTATTAAGGAAAGGAATGCAGAAATATCCGAAAGGAACATCTCGTAGGTGGGAGGTTATATCAGACTACATTGGTACTGGGAGGTCTGTCGAAGAAATTCTAAAGGCAACCAAAACTGTCCTACTTCAAAAACCTGATACTGCCAAAGCTTTTGATTCCTTTCTTGAAAAAAGGAAGCCCAGTCAAGGGATTGCATCTCCACTTACAACAAGAGATGAAATAAAAGGAAGATCATCTTCTCTGGAGTCTGAAAGCAGTGTTTTAAAGGCTGATAATTCAGATAGCTCTGTGGGTAAAAGTCCCAATGATGCATCTGCTGTGAACGGGGTGTCTTCGGCATCAGAACAAGATATATGGTCTGCCGTGCAAGAGAGAGCGCTGGTGCAAGCACTAAAAACCTTCCCGAAAGAAACCACTCAACGATGGGAGAGGGTTGCAGCAGCTGTTCCTGGGAAGTCTGTGAATCAGTGCAAGAAAAAATTTGCTCTTCTTAAAGAGAACTTTCGAAGCAAGAAAACTGTGGCTTAATATATTGGATTGTCCTTGAGCTTTGGTAGATATGATACGGATGGTAATTACGATCGAGTATATCTGTGACTCATGTCACAATCTATTCTTACCCATTCTCAAGAAGCAATGGCTGGACAAGTATGTGAGAAGACAGCTATATCTCTAGTTTTACCATTTTCAAAGTTCGGAGTTATTGGATGGGAAGCCTTCAAGACCTTATTTGGAGGTTCAATTGTCGCACTTTTTAGGGAGGAATATACATAGGACTTAGTTTTTAGATCATGCTAATGCTGAAGGGTTTTGCCTTCTTCCGTGTGGTATACCTTGTAGAATGTGATGTAGCTGATATTTCTTTTGTACTAAAAAACATGGTCTGCGTCCAAAAATGAAAGGCAAACTACACGTAGGGGAACAGATGTTCCCATTACTCTTTCTTTCCCTGTATTATGAATATTCATCTATAATATTCATCTATTTACTCCCGACTTGGTGCAATTCTACCTTTTAGTTCTAAGTTGTTTTCATCATATAAACAACAGTCTTGCCAATTCAGTGAGGAAGAATGTGTTGGGGCTCGACGAGTTGTTTCATTTCCCTTGATCAAAATAGAAAAGGCGGATACGTAGTCCAGTATGTTCATGGAAATGAGAAGCTCGTCTTGAAAAGGAAAAAGACAAATGAAAACAATTTGTACGTTCAATTTGCAGTGAATAAAAAGAATCGTTTTGACAGTTCAAGATATGACTGCTGATGTGTGGCTATTTCAATGGTGTTCTTTTTCTTCCCAAAGACTTTCTTTTTCGTCGTGTTCGTCTGAGTTCTCTTCTTTGCATTCTTTGACTGTTCAACTTCACCTGTTTTCCAGACACATGAGCAGTATTTCTGTTACTGTTAATTGTAAGAAACTGCACTCCAATAAACAAAAAGTATAAAGGCATGGCGATTTCTGGTTTCATTTGCCTAACCAAGGGATTGAAAAGCCAAATAATGAAGGAGTATCAATGTCTCAGGCATCAGCTGCAAGGTTTTACAGACGGAGGAGATTTTAGAGAGGGATGAGAGTAAGGAATTTAATTTAGGGATTTCATCACTAAATTACGATAAAAGAAAAGCAAAGATAGTGACCTTACATCCCGTTATTAAAATTAAAATAGATCGAAATTCTTTTTAAATTCTAATATTTTAAATAAAATATAAATAAGATAATAAAGTTTCAGAGCAATACAAAGAGACGTCTCTGCTGAGGTAACCTAGATTTTGAAAAATGGGAGTATATTGGCATTCTTATATACTCCCATTTTAGAATTCATAAATACAACATCTCGTGATTCGAAGGCTTATTTGTTGGTAAATGCTTTAGGGTTTGTGACTATCTAATGACACTAAGCTACTTGCGGAATGTGATCCTCTGTCCCACTTCTACTGTCTCTATCCTGTTCTATTGAATCTGAGTCATGGATAACTTATGTGCAAGTAGCGCCCTAAAATCTTCTATCTCACTTTCCCTGTCCTTACTCTGTCCTATTGAATCTCAGCCATCAAGACGCTACTTGCACATAAGTTATCCATGACTAAGATTCAATGGGACAAGGTAGCGGCAGAAGAAGTGGGACAAGGATCACGCCCCGCAAGTGGCTTAGTGTCATTAGATAGTCACAAACTCCAAAGCATTTACCAACAACTAAGCCATCGAATCACAAGATGTTGTATTTGTAGATTTTAAAATGGGAGTATATAAATTGTCAGAAGCCAAAACTCATTCTGTACTGTATTTCTTCTTGTGTTGGTAATCACGTTTACTCCACTAACCAATATTTAGAAACATCAAACAACAGCAAAAATTGAAGAACTAAAGGTGCGTGTGTAAGAGGTGTCTGAAGATGTCGAACAGAGGAAGAGAGGGAAGCTCTCAAATGTTCTCACTAAGTCAGAAACAAATGAGTAAGTTTAAGATATACGCATGTGAGACTCATATGGAAGACTAAGTTAGAAGAGAATGGTTCAAAGCACTGTCATATTACAAACATCAGAAGCTTCAAACTAAAGTGCAACTTCAAATAACACAATACACGGACCAAAAGTAGAAGGATTAGTCACTCACGTGGGAGGCATATGACATTTGTCTAATTCATGCAAGCTCATCCGAAAGCCACTTCCTTCAACATATATAAAAGGAACAGATCACAAGCATTAGAGGAGAGAGACACAGAGACTTCATTATTCACATTACAATGTATTCAATCATTATGAGAGTGTAAGAATTAAGAATAAGACTTGAGAGTTGCTAGAGTACTGACCTTTGAGTAATACGAGAGTGTGAGAGTCTTTGCAAGTGTTTAGAAAAACACTCATACTCTTGTAACCTTGCTCATTTCTGTTTATACGATTTGAAACTACAATAGTGGGAACCATGGTATCGAACTAAGTAAAATCTTAGAGTTTTTTACTTTCTTCAATTTACATATCTGCAAAGTTAACAAGTCGTTATCAGTCTTTGCTAAAAACAGACAACAGTAAACACAACTATCCTAACAGAAGTAGTATTAGAGCATTCGTAAACCTCCTGAGGCATTTCTTGACTATTGGAAGCACAAAAGATCATCAAGAACTTTCTGTAAGTAAAAGTCTTTTATTTATTTAAACTACAGTTACAATGGTAGAAAAAGAAATGGATGCATTTATTAGAAAAGAAGACTTCACCATCTAGAAACTCCAGATGCAAGCTCTTCTTGAGTCCTATGATTGTTATGGGGCTATCGAAGATTAGTATGATGTTGAGATTGATCTAATAAAAAGACTCAAGATGCAAAAACTTGCACACTATAAGTTAATACTTCACTTAACACCGACTGTGATAAGAAAAGTGCAAAATTGTAACATTGCATAGAAGCTACGACTCGAACTTGATGAAATTTATACAAAGAGGTGTCTTTCTAACAAAATGAACACATCTCCACAATCTTGCTAACTACAAGATGAACACATCTGTCTCCCCAGATGATAACATAGACTATTTCTTTAAGCTAGTACAAGAATTAGAAGCTACAAATGAAAAGATATCTGAGGCGCATCAAGCTGTAGAAATTCTAAAGGCTTTACCTTCTGAATTCAATACATTCAAGAAGGTAATTAAGCATGCTAGTGGAGAATCCCTCACTGTCAAGAGAGTGTTAGACTCACTAATGAAAGAAATAGTGGATGTTAATCCATTTAAGAAAGAGGCAGAAGTAATGTTTGTAGAAAATAATCACGACAAGAAGTCTTATAAGAAGAATAGCAAGAAAGGAAAGTAGCAAAGGGGAAGTAGAAAGGATAAGCACACCAAGGAAGGTGAGGAAAAGAAGAAAAAGGGAAAAGGAAAGAAGTGTTTTTACTGTGATAAGGAGGGACATTTTGTAAGGGACTACAGAAAGAAGAAAAGGGATAAAGCTGCAGAAAGTGGAGATGCAGGACATGTGAAGAAATCAGAAGACTTAAGTGGTGATGAGATTCTGGCTGTCACTGAAGAGAGTCAAGACCTGAGCAAAGAATGTTTCATCTAAATTTTGTAATTGTAAAGGAATTCTGAATTTAGGGCGAGTATTAAATTTGATTTTTTCCATAAGCTAGACCTCCATTCATGATTCCAATCACTTAATCTTTTAAATTAGTCATTCTTTAATCAATTATAATCATTCTTATAGGAGATTCTATTTCTTCTTGAAAGGTGGATTTTATCAAAATTTGGATTATAGAAAGATTTATACATCCAATTTTATGTATCTTTTGTTCAGTAATTTTTTTTGTAACAGTTTATAAATTTGTCCTTGGTATATTAAACTTATTCAAATATGTGTATTACACTGATCTATTCGTGCTTCCTGTATAATTTTCCCTAATAAATGATATTTTTCTATTAATTAAATTTTTAAATGGATGGTGTGTGATATCTTGCCCATCTTTTAGATTTAATTGTGTTTTTGCTATTTTTATTTTTCTTGTGATAATAATGTATTAATATGGAAAGTTCCAGTAGATTCGATTAATTCTAAAGTATCTACATCTAAAATACTATTATTATTAGGTTCGTAAGTTATGAGGAATTCATTGATGTTTTATTATTTCATTGTGTTTATATAGCATCCCATTCTCGCATGATCCGACATCGATGATGATATCCGAGTCCGTGTCCCGCGAGTGTGGCATGCTAAAACACTTATCATATTCATAAATTTGTATATTTTTTCTTTCTAAAAATATCACAAACATTTTATGCAGAAATCGATACTCAAGGTAGGCCCATTTCATTCATAAACATTTTTAATCCACATAGTAAAGTCAATAAAATTTCAATGCCATTTGGGCCTATTACAAAAACAGAAGACTTATAGTCATAATTTCATTGCACTTCAAAATCGTTTACTAACATTTTCGATTTGGAAAGTTGATACAATCATTACTGAAAATGCAATCTAATATAAATACAAGAAATAAGAATGCAGACGTAAACTGGTCCTGACCTTTATCCTTCACTTATGCTGCAGATATACTCCCGTTGGCCTAACGGGATATTCTTTTGATCTAAAAAATAATTGCAAATTTTGGGTGAGTTTTGCGAACTCAATAAGGGACCATCATCGATGACTCATCCAGTCACATAACACATAAATTCACATATTGCACATTTCACACAATTTCACTTTCACACTTCATATTCAATTCACATTTCTCATTCAATGAATATCGATCTTATAATGCTATATGCATGAAACTCACATTCATTCTTATTGTTGTGACCGAGTGCCTATCACATACCTATACAAATACTGGCCCATAGGGCTCAGTTAGAACAGAATTATAGAGCATAGCTCTATGTACAGAATACATATCACGGAGCATAGCTCTACGTGCACAATCAGAAATCACGGAGCAAGGCTCTACGTGGAAGCGCTTCTTACTGGCAACTCAAGTCACAACGCCTTTATCTGAACATGCATTTTATGAAATGCATCAATCACATTTGCACATATCATCGAACTGTAGTCCGGCATTCAACATCAAGTTGAGAATCAATCTTTCATTCATATGCAAATGCACATTCAAAAACACACTTGTCATCGGACCGTAGTCCGGCATTTAAAAATCACATTATGCATACTTATTTAATCTTATTCACATACAATGAGCACTTCAATATTTCTTTCATGCAACACATTCATCGGATCTCCTGTCCAGGAACCAACACAATCAAACACTTTCACATAATCATTCAAAATCAATCAATATCAAAAAGGTCAAACAAAGCAAATAGTGGAATGAAACCATCTAGGTCTATTCACAGTACACTCTGAATTAGAATTTGCTTTCAAAACACTTGACCTACACAACCCATTCATGCAATAAACAATTCACACACGTTACAAAACTCATTTATGCACAAATAGCTATATGAACTATGTAAAATGCATGCTCAATGATAATCCCGGGTACTTTAACGAACTTCATATCTTATGCACATTCTCATTTCATAACTTAATCACTCATTAGTTCTTTGAACTAGAACCTCAATCCTTTGATGCTTTGATATCAATAACTCATTCACTAATTTAACAATATAATCCCATAGGTGACTAGTTAAGAGGAAAACATAGTATATAACTATATATATATCACTATAAACTTTCTGCTTAAAGTTTAATATTTCCTCTAACTTTCACTTTAATCGTTCTTTCACACCATTACATAGTTTCATTGATCTTTCAACCCCAAAACTGATTTAACACCACTCCATATTATTTTAGTAATCAAATCCAAAGAAAACCACCATGTGTTGTACACTAAATCTCCTCACTCATTTTCCAGAAAATAAGAATATCACTATTCTTAACCCTTTATCAGTGAACTAACGATGCATATTTCATTTCATGCAATACTACGTAATCATCATAAGCTTACTTGTTTGAAGCTCCAAAACCTATAATCATCATAAAGCCCTAACATTTTCAAATCATGTGAACCCTAGTTTCTCATGCAGCCTATGTACCTCATCTTAAAGGTTGGCAGGGGGGTTTGGTCTTTTTTTAGAATAGAAGAAAGAAATATCAAAGTGGAATTGATGACAACATAGAAAAGCAAGGTTTAACTTCTGGGAATATTTGATGAAAAGCTCTGGGCTGGAGGAGCTCTAGAGAAAGAAGCTTTGAGAGAAAGAAATGAAGGCAAGTATTGTGACTTCTCCTTCAAGGTTATTTAAAACTCTACAATGCCCAACTTCCATATCTTATATATATATTCTAAAACAGTGTACTATGCCCAAATTCCGTTAGAACTTAGATATCTTATAGACTGAATCACAATTATACTTCTTTAGACAATTGTAGGTCTATCTCTAGTTCACTTCAAACAATAATCGTCACATTTGAAATCCTACAGGTCTAGATATACTCAAAATATTGAAGCGTTGCTCAGTGGAATAACCCCAATTCATAAAATTTGAGAGCACACTCACTATACCCGTTCCACGTTTTTCACTCAATCTTTCTCAATTCATTTCAAATGGCTAATATTTTTAGGTGAAGATGTAGGGTAATTTCTTACGAGTCCAATGGTTCAAGAATCAATTCATTTGGACTCCTATAGAAGAAGTTATGGCCAGGTGAAGAAAGACA
>JANZLF010000001.1:14051298-14066712 GCA_026546835.1 Erythroxylum foetidum | reverse complement strand
AATACTCTTCTATCTTCATTATTGCCCAACAAAGGAAGAAAAAGTTGCACAGTAGGAGAAAAACAAAGCACATTTATTACAAGACGGGGGCCATGGGGCCCCTTTTTATGGGAGGCCCTGGGCAGGTGCCCTGCCTGCCCTTGCCCAGGGTCGGCACTGCTAGTATACAACTAGTTCGTATCAGAGAAAATAAAAGCTTTTATATCTCAAAATGCACGACCATCCTTGGGTTAATTTATTCCAAAACTCAATGCGAAAATTAAGATTTTTCAACCTCTAAAAATTGAACTTAGTAAATGATATGTTTTCATTTATTTTGTTACATGTTATGATAGTTTCATATGTTAATTATCAAGAAAAAGAACTTTGATCATCATGAATTCTTTCCCTATTTCTTTTCTTATTTATTCCCAAAAATACATATAATGCCAGCTACTATCTAAGAACGAATAGGTCGGCAACACTAAATTGATTCTCTTCTTTTAGTAGTTAGGTAACGGTTAGGTCAAGGACATAAACAAGGTCGTTTGGTAAACAGCTGATAAGATGTTTTTTAGTTGGTTGACCCAAATTAAAGGTTTGACTATGTTAAAAAATTATTATTTTGTTTGGTTATGAGCTGGTTGGGTTGGAGGATTTGCTAATTCAACCCAACCAGCTGTTTTGTGAAAAGCTCCAAATATGGAGTGTTTTAGACCAAACAATTGAATTAGTTGTTTAGTAATGACTATTGTGCCCTCGATTCTTGGTTACTCTTCGGTATCATTTCTATAGGTTATCTAGAATTTTCTCCTATCTCACATCTCCACCCTTGCCTTTGACTTTCTTTAAAACCCCACCGCAACCCTATCACCCAAAAACTTCACCGCCATTTGCCAAAATCACCCCTATCACGACCATTTATGCATTAAACAAATCATTAACCCATCACCGCAGACCAACCCACAACTATAGTTCACCCAAAACCACCCCCATCACCGTTGTCGCATTTAGTACATTAAACCCAAACCACATCCCTAATCCAAACACCACCAACCCACCACCGTACTTCACCCAAAACCACCCCCATCATCGCCATTAACACGTTCAGTACATTTAACCCAAATCCCATCATCTTTATACTCAACAGAAACCCTCTTTTCTCTAGTTTGTCTTTCCTCTTATTGTTGGGTTTTTGGAATGTTGGCCAAAGCATAAGAGGAGAAGGGGTAGAATGATAGTTGGACTCCATCAGAATCTAAGCTACCAGTGATGAGATTGTAGGTCCCTAACTTGAACCAAGTGAAGCTTTGAATAAATGCTCTTCTATTTCACCTTTTCGTGGAGAATGAACATAAGTTTCACTCATTTGCAAGTTTTATTACTTTAGTTTTGGTATGTAGTATTTTGATTAATATATAATATGTCTATTTTTAACAGATTGATGAAGTTCTTGTGCAATTATTCACTATGAAGTTGACGAACAAAGAAGGGAGAAAGGAAATTAAGTCTTTTGTGCATTTCTTGTAAGTTAACACTCTTTAAATTGCACTTGAAAACACTGCTTGTGATCTTTAAACTGAAATGAGATATTATAAAATGATAATTTGATTGCAGAAATGAGTTTGTTATTGACATTAAACTTAAGCAGCCCCTTCTTAGATTATTGCTAAATAGGTTAGAATGCTCTTATTCATAAGTAGTTTTTGATAGTTTTCCACTTGATGAATTGCTTTATCCAAATTTGTGTACGGATCTGTTTAGCTTACATGAGAATCAAAACGATGTTCGTAATGGAATTGATGAGAAACTGAATCCTCATAAGATAGCTAATCAACAAGGTAAGCATAAATGCATTTTTTTAAATAGAAATTCACTTCCATTCTAGCTTTTGATAAGGATACTCCTCCACTATTTGCTTCATGACCAATTTTTAGAATGCTTTGGTTACAACTTCCTTTAGTGTTAATAACCATTTGTCTTTTAACTTGTAATAACAAATCCTGCTCTCTTTAGAGTTCTCACTTTTGGATTTGCTTGAAGGAGGTGAACCAAATGGAAATAATAGAAAACAGTCTAATAGCTAAAACTAATGTTGCATTTTTAGTTGAAGGTACAATTTTGCTATTTTAGAGCATGAATACTATTTTTCTACTGAGCAAATGATTGAAACTTATGTTGGATCATCATGTTGCTAATTGCAAGTCAGGTTTGTGTAAAATAGGAGCAGAAACGTCTATCCACTCTCTTCAACCTAACAAGTAACTTTACTTTGTTAAAAATATGAGATTTAATGAAACTAAATATGAGATAGATTTAGTTTCAAAAAATGAAGTATGATAGTAGTAGTTGAAATCAATATTGAATTGATGCAATCATTACTGTGTTTCTTAGATTTTTCATTAAATGAAGTCTGATAGTATTGAGATGGATGTGTTGTAGTTTTTTGTGTCAACTGAAGTATATTGAATATGTTTTGATCTATTGTAAAAAGTTGCATTAATTTTTTGTAGTTATTCTTTGTATTTATACCTTTTAATTCCATTTATTATTCCTAATAGCTCCATCATCTCTTTTCACCTTTAAAATAGAAAGGCTTTAACACAATCTTACATTACAACATACTTATATACAAAACTCTCCGTATATTTCACTGATATAATGTCACGACAGTTCGTCAAATAGATTCCAACTAGTGACATCTTTTATAGTAAGTTTATTCTCTCTCTTCTTCCTGAACATTTGTTAGTCACCATTGTTAGTTGTTCTCTTTCATCATTGTTAGTTGTTCCCTGCCAACAGTTTTCATTTCATTAGGTTGTGTGGCTTATGTTATTTGATATGTAGAAATAGAATGAATGAAGATGAATGGATTGAGCAGGAGAATTGTGATTTGATAGTGCCTATAGGAGATCGAAAGAAGAAATAAAAAGCAAAAAAGAAAATGGGCTTATGTGTTGACTTTTAATAGTTTTATAATGTCTGTAATCATAACTATTGTGTTTTAATAGTTTTGAGATGGTTGTCTCTATATTTTTTATTCTTCTTCGAATCTTGTCAAGTTCCTAGTAACATTTTTGTTTATAAAGACTGAATCAAATTGATTTTTTTATCATTAGACACTTCAATTTGAAACATATTTTTTAAGGAAATATATGTGTGCAAGTCAACTAGTTAATATTGTAATTGTAAGCAAGAATGATATTCTAACATCATGCTTTCGTCAAAATTAAGAATTTTTAACATCATTCTTCTATCTGAAACTTTTTGAATGTTAGGGTTCCAAGGGTGCTAGGAATTGAGGTGCTAATCATTAGAAACTAGAAGATGAAATCATATTTGTGGATGCTAGGAGTATGGACTAGTTAATCGGTTTATTATGTAAATATAAACAACAATAATATTGTTGTTGCTTTATAAGAATCAAATGAGGTGTAGTATGAAGAATATATGTTACACTTAATGTTTAAGATGGTTGTCTCTAGATTTTTTATTCTTCTCCGAATCTTGTTAATATGGTTTGATAATCATGCATTAAAACTTGATTATTTAATATTTACAAATTTGTATTTATCTTTTTCTAATATTATTTAATTATTTAATAGTTCTTTTGTTACCAAATTGAAGTAGTATTTTCTTAAATTATTATATTTAAACAAACAATAATTTAATAGACAAATGTTTAAGAAATCTCTTATTCACAGTAAATATGCAATCTTAAAAGTATATGTTCGTGTGAACATTTTTTTTATTTCACGCATATTTATGTTTTTGAAATATCGTCTCAAATTTGTCAAATTTGGTGAATAGAAAAGCACCATTATTTTTTATAATGACCTTGTTAATTTAGTACTCTCTCCTATGCTTCCACTTAAGCCTAATTTGCAACTATTCTATTTTATCCCTAGCTCTTTTATTTTATTTTCATGTTTAAGATGGTTTTCTGAAGATTTTTTATTCTTCTCCGAATCTTGTTAAGACGATTTTGTAATCATGCATTAAAACTTGATTATTTAATAATAACAAACTTATATTTCTATTTTTCTAATATTATTTAATTATTTAATAGTTATTTGTTACCAAAATGTATTATTTTCTTAAATTATTATATATTAATTAAAAATATATTACAATAAATTTTTATATAATTTTTGAATAATATTCACAAGTTAATTCGATTACTAATTTTAAATTAAAAGATCAAATAATTTTGAATTAAGTAATTAATAAAAATATATTAATGATAAAAAGTATTTATATATTTATTTTGTTGGAATGGTCTAATTGCAACCAATTTAAATAACTAACTAGTGAAACCAATTTACAAATTGATTAACTAGAATATGATGTTCTCTCATCTTATATGATTGGATGACATCATCCCAAAAAAGAAACAAAGGAGAAAATCAAGGGGAAATGATACAGGTAGGGTTCGTTGACCAAAAGAAACACTTCTTATCTTTCATGACATATGTAACCAATATATTCAAAGGAGTAAGGGAAAATGTGGAGTTATTTGTCAAAGGATACCATGGAAGAAGGTGGAGGAAGAGTTTTACAAAGCGACCAACTTACAATGGGATAAAACTAAGCTTAAAAATAAGTTTAATTGGATGAGAACTAGATGGAGTCTTTGGAAACAATTGGAAGCGAAAGAAACGAGATTATGATGGGACTATGACAAAGGAACAATTGCTACTAGTGAGGAGTTGCAGACTTTAAAGATTAAGGTTAGCTCATTTAAAGTTATTTTCTTTTACTTTAATGTTAAATAGTTAGTTAAATATATGTTAATTACTTTTTTGCAGGAAAACAACAAATTTAAAACACTTAAAGAGGAAGGGCTTGAACTTGAGCTTGAATGTTGGATCAACTTTTTAGATGTTTGACCTTAGGAGAGATTACATTTTGTCCTATGGCTGGCCCTCTACAAGAACAACAAAAAGTTGAGGACATATATGTTCCTTCTCCACGTGTGGGCCATAATGCTCATCATGGACTATTAGGTTATCATGATCATGAGAAGATAGATGGGACTAGTGGTCTAAATAATTATCATGTCATTGGTGATTGGGAAGAGGTTGGAGAGAAATAACCCCAACCCCTGCATCTACTCCTGTTGCTACCCTCAAGCCTCACATGATGAAGGAAGTGAGAGAAGAAGATGCAAAAGAGTTTTAGAGAATAATAGTTTACAAAGCAACAATAGTGCAAGAACTGATTCTACTAAAGGGGTATATGAAGATTTGCAGCCATGTATGAGAAGCTTGACGTTATGATGCAATTGATTCAAGAGAGACAAAGTGCTACAATGGAGATGAATCCTTCTAGTATGAAAATTTTGAACATGATGAATATTGGTGCATTATAGAGTACTGATGTAGGTGCATCACATCATGATGTTACGAATGCTTTGAAAAAACTATGTACTTTTCCTGGTTTAGAGATTGGTACTCTTGAATTTTACTTTGCTTGCATGTCGATTGAAGATCAGCAAAGAAGGGCTATTTTTTTTCAGTTTACCAAATGATACAAAGAGATTTGAATACATAAAGTTTATGTATGAGTATGACAAAAATAAAAAACATTTCTACATATACATTACTGTGTTTAGTTTATTGTTTTATTATTTGTGCACTTATGTTGACATGGCATGTTTTAAGACATTATGAACTTAGTTAGCTTATTTTATTATATTATGTTATCTTGTTGGTAATCTATTATTTTATTACGTGTTATATTATTTATTTCTTTATATCTAGACATAAAGTGTCTTTTTTATTTAGAATATAATTTTACTTGTTGATTTGTAGATATGGACGATAATGTTATGAAAATTACACAAATTTTACAAATTAAACAATTTTTGGACAATGAGAGTGAGTTTTGGAGTCCGGTGACTTGTATAGCGAGTTACATGGGAGTGTATATTTTTAAACACATATACAAGGAACCATGCACGATTTTCTATCAAATAGGAGAACTATGGATGAATGAGTTATTAAATGATAATGAAAACCAATGTTTTACATTTAGGATGAATCAAAATACATTTCGTTAATTATGTATGGTTTTGGAAAACAATTATGGCTTGAGACATTCAAATAGGATGTCTATTTTTGAAGAAAGTTGGTTTATTCGTGTATGTCCTAAGTAAAGGTTCCCCTAATAGAGATACCCAAAAGCGCTTTCAACATTAAGGTGAAACTGTGAGTTGAGTTTTTAAAGAAATTTTGACTACCATGGATGGATTTCCAAGGGATGTACTCATATCAAAAGATCCCGAATTCAAGGAGATTCCACAATAAATCGCCAATAATGCTAGATATATGCCACATTTTAAGGTAATTGCCAATGATGCTAGATATATGCCACATTTTATATTTTTCATTGAAAAATGTTGGTTTATCATCTTATGATCATTGTTTTATATTAGGATTGCATTGAAGCTATTGATGGTACACATATAGCTGTTTGTTGCAAAGGAGGATCAAATGAGTTATAGAGGACGAAAATGAATAATGACTACAAATGTATTGGCAACATGTGACTTTTTCTTACTGTTTATTTATGTTTTAGCGAATTTTTTTAGCAATTAAAAAATTTCATTAAAGATAGAGGATAAACAATGAGGAGTTTGGGCTATAAGTCAGCAAAGCATGACTTAAGAAACCAGGAATCCAAACAGCGCCGTATAAAACATACCCAAGTTAAAAACAAAACGACCATGTTAAGAGGCTCCCCGAATTTTAAGGTAAAATGACCTAGAACTTTCTCTATTCTTCGAAAAAATTTCCCAATTCGGATGAGTGGGGGAATCGTGATTCGACTATCGGTGAGGAAACCTTGTTGAGGCGGAGAGAACGAATAACGATGGATTGAGTGATGGAATATCTCCGCAAAGATTGTGATTGCCAGGTAATTGACATCTTCTTATATCTTGTGTAGCGTTTAGGGTTTAATCTTGGATCTTCCTTGTGGCTTGTAGGTGTTCCAGAGTCAAGTTTCCTACGTGTCTTCTAGAAAGATGATGATCGTGTCGAAGGGGAAGCTTGGAGTTGCACATCTGTAGAGCGTCTACTTCTAACGTTCCAGAGAGAGGCGAGGATGAGTTGAGCCAAATCAGGTAAGTGTCTATTTGGAGTAAGTCTCGATATATGATCTCTCCTGAGAAGGGATAGATCAAGTGTTGTAGATCTGAGTTGTACTCTAGTTTCTGCATACTAGAGTTGGGAGGAATTAGTACATGATTCTTGTATTTTTCTTGATACAATTGGTAATCCGAGACCTAAATTTCTAAAACCGCCGATAGATAATTTTAAGATTTGTAAGATTTGTTAATCAATTTTTAGACTTTTTATGATATCATCTATACTAGTTATATTTCCTTTATAAGCATTCAAGTAAATATTACTTGGTTGACAAAGACTATCCAGAAAGAGAAGGATATTTGACATCTTACCCAAAGACAAGGAATCATCAATCGGAATTTCATGATGCAAATCTAAGAAGATCTTGAGAAGTTTTTAATTGCACTCATTCATTATTGAGAATTTGTATTGAGAGGACTTTCGGTATTCTTAAGGCTTAATGGAAGATATTGAAAAAAATGCCTAAATATTCATTGATGTATCAAAATAGAATAATTTGTACAATTTTTGCATTATATAACTATATTAGAAGAAGTACAATTGGTGACCTGACTTTTAACATCATTAATCAAGATCCTAAATTTATATCTCCAGATGTATTTCAAGATCTTAAAGTGAACTCTATGCAAGAAATTGTTGAAGAATAGAAAACTCAGGATATGACAACTATTCGTGATAATATTGCTTCTAATGTAATGGTAGTTAGACATTATTTTTCAATTGTTATAAACCTTTGCTTTTAAATGACAATATTCATTTCTTTTGCTTTATTTGAATTGTACTGTTAAACTTCATTTGGATTGTTATATTTTATGTTTGGATGTATCACGATGATGATGATGATGATGATGATGATTATTATTATTATTATACATGAAGAAAATATTAAACTATTGATTGAGTTGTTTTAAATCAAAAGGACCTTAGGGTTAAAATAATCAACTCTAACAAGTTAACTCATAAAAAGTATTGAATATTTAATAAAATATTCAGTTATTTGCAGTCATAATTCTTCATTCATATCTTTACGAGAAACTCCAAAAGAAAAAAAGTATAAATAAAATTTTTAAGAGTTTAATAAATGCATTATAATTTCAATATCATGAAATCATGGTCAAGGTGCAAATTTAAGGACTACAGGTAATCCTTGTATGTAGTGAATTATGTTAATATAAATCAGATTGGTTAATGGGCAATTAATAATAATAATAATAATAATAATAATAATAATAATAATAATAATAATAATAATAATAATAATAATAATATAATTAAGAATAAAAAATTATTTATGTGGGAGAAAGGGTATTTCTGAAAATTACTTATATGTTTTGTTTTGAAGACGGAGACAAGAAATTTTGTCCTTCGGTTTTGGAAGGAATAAAAATTTATGTTTTTATCATCCAGGGACAGAACAAAAATTTGTCTGGAAGTAGAGATTTTAAAATTTTTACCTGATATATTGAAACTAAAAAAGACTTAGTGAAGATAGCAGTTCGAATCATAAATTATACTAACTTATTTATGGAAACTATCTACCCAAACTAAGAAAAATCTTGGAAGCGTACATGTAAAAAATATTCAAATGTAGAAAGCTCTGAATTGGTGAAATTTAAGACTACCAATACTTATATGAACATGGGGAAAGAAAAGCAATCTTTACTACAAGAGAGATAGAAATCAAATAATTCATTAGAAACACACTAAGATAATTTAAGAGCTCCATAAAATAACTATGGCTCAGGAGGTATGAAACTGGATCTACAAACAATAGGAATCATAGTTATTAGCATAACTTCAAATTTTAATTGGGTATTGAATACACAGGATCTACTTGTCAAAGGACACCCCTCAAAATAGGCCTTAGAGATAACTCAATATGGTGTATCAAAAGTAAGATGAAAAGAGAGAATGGTTATGGATAACCTTTCAAGTAGATCTAAAAAAGGTGATGAAAATGTTGTTAGTATTAAAAGAAGACTAGGAAGGACATTAAAGAAGAAAGGGAACCATTCCCTCACTTTAGTCCCATAATATTGTCTTGGAATATTATGAGAAAAATTTTCCTAAAAGGAAGAAAAAATATTATTATCTGTAGTCAAGAAAACCTTACATAATAGGTCTCATGGAAAGTAAAACTAAAGAAAATAAACTTCACAATTGCCAATGGATGCTTAGTAAGAATTCGAATATTTTAAAGAATCACCAATCAAACTATAATGAAATGAGTATTATTACTAATAATCCTAGCTTATTTTAGGTGCATCAATTTTTAGCATCTGACTAGTTCATCCACGTAGGGATTAGTATCAATCAAGACCCTGATTGCCTTAAAGTTTCATTCATCTATGTGATAAACCATGAGTTCTAAGGAAATATTCTTTGAAAAAATATGAAAACTCTAAGCTCTTCCATTCAAACTCTATAGCTAATGTTAGGTGACTTCAACAATATTCTCTTTACATAAAAATTTAAAGCATGGAGGCCAAGAAACTAATCCAAGCCTTACCTTTATGACTAGTAAGATTTGACATCAATATGATAAAACCAAGGAACAATTTTTTGTAATAAGTTTGATATAATAGAAACCATCACAAAAATAAAAAAAAGACATAAATCACCAAACTCCAAAAATTAAAAGAATTGGGATTAATAAAATTCTAAGGTTGATCTTTCCTAGTGAGCTAGATAAGATCGATAGTTATTAAAAGACCTAAAACAAGAGTTTATCTAACAACAAGGATAAAGAAAACACTTTCCAAAGTAATTTGTTAAATAAAACATAAGGTCCTCTTTACATCCATAAGATAGCCTTATATAGGCTTAAATAGAAACATAAAAGCCTACGAACTATAATATCTATCCAAATAGAAGTTTAAAATTGAAAAACTATATAAGTACGAGTTTACCATGTCTCCAACTTTCAAAACTGATACTGATTTTATTCTAAAAATTTTAGTGCACATCATAAAGATGAGGTACATCGATTATAAGTTCAACTATAGCACTAGTTTGCTTATGCTACTTTAAACTAAAATCCTATAAAAGATTGTCGGTTATTTATTTATTACTATATATGGTGCCAATTACATTATACAACCCTTTTTCTATAGTTTATTCCTTCACGTAGATCAACATTATAGCCTTCATTCATTCTATTAAGAAGTTAAACTTCACTATTGACATAAAGCTCCACTATTAAAAATTAAGCTTTTCTTTTTCCTTCTTTACTTTAATATTTTTTGATAGCTCTCCAATTTTCTTTAATGAATCTTTAGCATCTTTTAGTGCTAAAATTAAACCATTCATAAGCTATTTAATCCCTTCTTTATACCTCTCCTATGTAAAAGCCTATTTATTTCAAGTTGATGTTTGATTCCTATCATTTCCTTTAAAATGATTGGCCCTCAAATCAGTATCTTCATTTATAACATCAAAAAACAATTTCTATACTTCTCTCATATATCTCACTCTTACTTCCAAGCTTACTCCTTTTTTTCTCATGTTTATCTTTTTTTTTTGGCTTTCCTTAAAAGGCTTGAATATCTCACTTTTGCCAATATTGACAACTTCTATTAGTTCTTGTGCTACATTGTCTTTTTCCACTGGATGGCCACTTGTGCTTCTAGGTTGCTACTTGCTTAGGTGCTGAACATGTAAATCCATGGTGCTCTAATTTTATACCATGCACATACGAGTTAATTTTGGTTGGGCCTAGTTGCCAATCTATTTGGCTAGATGTTTATGAGTCATGCACTTTGTAATTGACATAATTTTTTCAAATAGCTTTGTATCCCCTAGATTTATTTAGAGTTCAATGTCTTTGATTTGGTGTCATGTGGTCAATTTTGTATATGCATAATTGGTTCAGGACTTGAGTTTCATGTTTGTTTTCTTTGCTTACTTAATGGTAGGTGGTGGGCTCCTTCGAAATTTGATCTCGTAAAGTTGCCCATGATTTTCTTTGAAGATGGTCAATCGGTGATCCCTCCAGTAGCTACTAAAGTTTGTTTTGACAAGGCATTGAGTTTGATGGACATTGCTGCTTTGCCTAGATTACAGCCATTGTTGCTTCATCATGTGAGTTCCATTAGAGTTATGCATTTGAATGTATAGTTCCATCTTCTTCAGAGGATATACGATGCTGCCTTCCTTTGAAAATATTTTTTTCTATGTCAACCCATTGTTAGATACTTTGTTGGTTTGACTTGTATACTGCAATATTATGAAAAGCTGTCAAATTATGAATTTTCCTTTCAGGTTGAAGAGTTATTTTCTATGAAGAACAATGGGACAAGTGTGGAATCACGTCTGGTGAATCAGCATGTCTTCAAGACAACTGAGGGGTTTAATTTTCATATAATGGCTATAACTCGTATGAGTGAGTTTAGGGCAAATGCCCATCCATCAACAGCCGGTGGAAACAGACATGATGACTATATGCATTGGTGCTTACCTGGAATAACAGATACTTGGAATGACATGTTGATTATGTATTTAAACATACTACAAAAAAAAAGACAATCTGACGTCTTATTATTAGCTTATATGAAGAAGATCTAGAAGAAGAGGGGCAAGGGAGCCGGTGTTGCCAAAGTTTTATATGTCAGAGTTGTTTTTACCGTACATTCTTTACTTTTGGAACATTTTAAACAATCAAGACATGTAAATGGTTAAACTTTTAGTTAGAATACTTATATTTATCGATGTGATTTGTTCAATTAAATGATATATTTAATACATTCAAGTCATTCTGTCATGTTCTTGTGATACATGAATCATTATTAAAATTAATGATATGTTAAAAAATTGAAGAATTATTAAATAAATAAAATTCATAAATAATATTAAATAGTTATCAAACAAATAAGATTAAAAAATTATATTTTAAAAAATAATTATTTAAATTAAAAATTATTAAATTAATATGATTTTTAAAAAAAGGGAAAAATAATAATTAAAAAATAATGCAAACGTCACGGAAGACATTCCGCGACGTTTCTAAAAGCGTCATGGAAGACATTTCGTGACATTTTCCAAAAAACGTCGTGAATTCCTTAACATTCTGTGACGTTTTAAAAATATCGTAGAATGTTAGAGATTTCGCGACGTTTTTTAAAAACGTCACTGATTGTCGAAACTTTCGGTGACGTTTTCATAAATGTCGCGAAATGTCAGTGTTTTCCGTGACGTTTTACGTAAAACGTCGCAAAAACTTTTTGCCTACACTACATATGACGGCGTTTTTTGTGACGTTTTTGGACATTTTGCGACGTTTTAAAAATGGCGCAAAATGTCTTGTTTTCTTGTAGTGTACAAGAGCCTTCGATGATCGATATGGAGCTTATCTACCTAAACAAGCAAGGAACTTTATACTGCACTAATGGATTGTTTGATTTGTTTTGTGTGGGGTTGATTTGTTTTCTTTATCTTTGTAATACCCATTCATAGTATAATGATTGCCTTTTCATCAGAATAAGCACAGGGTTCTTTGATTCTTATGTACGATGCCAAGTTTTTCCAATTTAAGAATGTTACAACCATGTTAATGGATATTTTATATTAATTTTAGATACATAATTTATTAAACTCTTGTCCATTTAATATTTACATTGCACTAATTAAATGTTATTTGTTTGAATTTTAGGCACATATTGGTTTTGAAATTTTTAAAAGCCTAAAGCAAGGAAAAGATCTCAAAGGAAGAAAGGATATTTAAAAAGAAAAATTTTGGCCAAGCTAGATGAAGAGGCGTTCATGAGTTTTGCAAGGTTTTGGAGTGTATAGTGCACCACACTTAATTTGTCACATCAAAGAGAAGAAGAAAGGGATAGCAGCGTGAGATTTGGTAGCTAGAGGCGTGGGATTTTGGAAAGAATAGAAGAAAATATAAACAAAGAGCAAAAAGAAGGCAGCTGGCGGTGCAGAGAGGGATAAAGAGCATAAATTTGCGTTGGACTAAAAATCTTTGAAAAATAGAAAAGGAAAGCAAGTGGCGTTGGAGAGTAATGGGCATGAATAAGGTGGACCATAAATAATTATTTTTGTGTCACATGAAGATAACAAAGCAGCAACGTTGAAGCAAGAGGAAGACAGCAAATACATAGAGACAATATGAGAGTGGGAGCGTGCATGTGAACAGTGAAAGTGGATAAAAACCTTCACATTTAATTGTCCCATCAATGAATAGATAGTTAGCATGAAATAAGGAGAAGCCGGCGGTTGTGAAAAGAGAAGAATGAAGTCAACAAAATGGGCCTGAAAGGTAGCTAAAAACTCTCGGAGAATCATAAAGAATGTGAGTTGGGTGCAGTGAAGAGAGAGGAGTATGCGTGAGCTAAGAAAAAAAGAAGAGAAGGCTTGAGACGTTGACACTTAAAAACATAAGCTGGTGGAGACAAAAGAGAGCTTTTAGGCTACACTGATCACTCATCTATCCATGAACAATTGAAGCAGCTGAAGTAGCTGGTGGAAAATTCCTCAACAGTTGGTGGACGCAAGCCTTGAAGTAGCTGGTGGCGTGACCTTTTTGAAGTGGCAGGTCGGAACGTCAAAGGCAGCAGCACTTGGTGGAGTTGAAGCTGGACAAGAAGCAACGTGGAAGCAGCTGGTGGTGGCAAATTCACGTTGAAAAACAGATGGTAGCAAGGCACTCACACACGTTAAAGCAAGCTGGTGGTATTGATTAAATATATTAGCTGGTACGTCAAGATGAAGACAGCTAGTGGCAGAGATTTAATACATCAGCTGGTGGAGATCAAAGAAGACGTTGGAAGCTTATACAAGCAGTTTTTGGTTTAGGAGGTTAACGTGGCAGCTGGTGGAGACACCAAACAAAGTAGGAGGTGGCAACGAAAGTTGAAGCAGTGTTAATGGACATTTTTGTATTAATTTTTGATATATAATTTGCTAAACTATTATCCATTTAATATTTAAATTGTACTAATTAAGAGTTATTTATTTTAATTTTAGTTACACATGTTACACCAAAAGGGAAGGCTCCACCAATATCACAACAAGGCATAAAGAGGACAGCATCATTAATAAATCAAAAGGAGACCCACACAAAAAGAAAAGAAAAGAGGAATTAAATAAGAAAGAAGAAAACAAAGTAGCAGGTGGCGTAAAACAAGGAGCATCCATGTTTATGGAGAAGAGTGAAGTAGTTGGTGACTTGAAGATAAAAAGAAGCAGCTGGTGGCGTTATGGCTGGGAAATGGGGCTGCTACGTTGAAGAAGGATAGTTGGAGTGAACAACCCCCACCTGTGGACAGCAACGAAGCATCTAGTGTCAAAAGCAATGAACTGAAGCAAAAGGTTGAAACATTAAAAAACAGAAACGTTAGCTGGCGTGAATGTAGGGAGAGGCATGATTGAATGAGTTGAAGAAGAGAAGACAAGTTGTAGACTCTCGACACAAAATAACAAGGAAGACACGTTAGCTGAAGAGGAATCACATTAGACTTACAAGGGGGAAACTAAAAAATTACTAAGCTGCTGGTTGAGAGAAGGAGGCTGCACCATCATTTAAGACTCTCCTTCCACATACGTGAGAGCTCTCTTTTTTTAACACTCTCCACTGCAGCCCTCACAAAAAACTGTTATTCTCCACCCACAACCGAAGGTAACTAGTGCCTTAGCTAGGGGAAACGTGAGCTGGAGCTTTCTTTTTATTTTCATTACAACACTCCAGCCCTCGTGGTTACACTCATCACTCATATATTCACTCCACACACGTTGAAGCTGCTGGAAGCTGGAGAAAATTGAAGAAAGGTTATCAACTGAAGAAAGGTTGATGTGTGGACTGAACATACATCCATCAAACATAAACTCTACATAGGAACGTTACAGCTAGTGGAAGCATCCAGTGAAGCAGCAACGTTGAAGCTTGAATGCATGAGAGTTGAAGCAGCTGAAGGCGTCACTTATTCCACTCACCAAAGATGTTAGTTGGATGGATAATAAAGAAGCAATTAGCAGCTGTGGAATGAAGGACGTTGCAGCTAGTGGTTTAAAACAAGGGAGATAACAAGTAGCTGGAGAGGACATCGTGAGCTACTAGTGGAGAGGATGATGAAGTTAGTTGGTGGAGACCAAAGGAGAGGTTGGTAGCTTGTAGAAGCAGCTAGTGGAAAGGGCTAGAAACGACACTCACAGCAGCTGGCAGCAAGGAAGCAAGACACGTTACAGCCCCACAAAAATCATGTGCTTTCCATTTACATAAAAGAAGGAGGTGGCATTGAAACAACGTGGCAGCTGCTAATTTAGGAGACAAAAAAGTGAT
>JANZLF010000001.1:13973017-13983612 GCA_026546835.1 Erythroxylum foetidum | reverse complement strand
GAAGAATTATTGAGAGTATATTAGGTAGTATGTATTTATTAGTTTACGTTCCATCCTAAACCCTCCGAATCGGAGGTTTCTTATTTTCACTGTTTAAGATGGAATGGAACGTAACATGAAACCCTCCGCTTCTATCCCAGATCATTCCATTCCATTATGAAACCTTCAAACAAACGATGGAAGTGTATTACGTTCCATCCCATCCCATTATTAACCTTCGAACCAAACAGAGCCTTAGAGTGAGAGAGAGAGAGAAGAGGTCAGTCACATAAACCAATTCCTCGTCATAGGTCATAACACATAAACCAATCCCTCGCCATCAACTAGCATTCTCAACCATGTTGCCTTTGGGATTCATAGCATTAAAGATCATATAGACATTACTTTAGATTTTAACAATATAAAATACAAGTCAAGGGTTTCTTTGCATATTGTAATAATTAAAAAACTCAACCAATTCAGACAACTTAAATGTAAAAATTTTGAGTAGTCTAATTTTTAAGTTTGGTTTTTAAATTTTTGATTTGATTTACTTTAATAACTCTTATTGTTAAAAATTGATCAATTTATTAATTAATTGGATAATTTTCGTAAATTAATGGGTTCTTACAAATTAAAACAAATCAATTAATTTTCATTTAACAATTTCTTTTTCCCAATTCAATTTCAAATTTTTCGATGGATAAGGACAATCTCTTTTAATCATATTTCAAATCATTTAATTTTATTCAATATTTAGTTTATTTTAAGGTAGTTTAATACTAGTTGAACTTTATAAACTTTAAGCCTCTTGTCTTATTAGTTTAATTTTCAACTCAATTTTTAAAACATCGGTTGTTAGTAGCACTGATACTTTTGGCCATTATAATGGAACTGCAAAACCTAAAGATGATTATGATGTTATATAGACCAAAATTGATGCCATAGTCACTGCTTGAATTTACCAAACCATTATCGAATATTTGTTAAGCATAGCCTATCAATCTAAAAGCACCGCAAATGAGTTATGGACTCGGATTAAATCTTTTTAAGGGTAATCTTAATGTTAGAGCTTAGGATTAGCAAAGGAGTTTCCTATCGTCACCATGAGTTCTTCCACCATAACAAATTTTTGTCAATGAATGCAAACTCTTTCTGAATCAATAACTGAATTAGGGAATTATGTTACTAAGAGCCTTTACTCTCTTTCTTAAAATCTCATTTCATGCTTTTAATAGAGTCTAGCCAAAGCTACATCATCACCACTTTTTCCCTCCACTATTCATTATGGTATTCCACCAAACTTACAAAAGTCTTCTTCTAATGCTCGCAACTATAATTGGGCTCACTATCGTGGTCATGGTCATTATAATAGTCATTGAAAGCTTGGCAGTACTTGTGGTCAAGGTTAGAATTTTTGGGATAGACCCTGGTATGTATAATAGTAGATTATTCCACATTAATTGTGGCCATCCACTGATCATTAACTCTACTGGATTGCCCAAGGACCTATTTGGCTAACAGAGAGACAAACCATTAACACAACTTGCCCATACTTGTTGGGTGCTTCATAGCGTCTCATTGGCAGAGTTCTACGTAACTTTTTCTCAAACCTTATATTGTTTCTTTCTTTCCAAATTTCTTGAAGACAAGGTGCTACTATCACTATAAATATTTCCTTATCATGTTTAGAGATATCCAATTGAGATATCTCTTGTATGATATTTGTGAGACAGCTATGGCTCAAGCTAGGGGCATATAGGCTAAAAATTCTAATCTACATCTCTTTAGAGAAACTACTCTCAGAGAAGAGATGCTCCCTATTGTCCTCCTCTAAGTTGCAAAGAATACAATGCTTAGAAGAGGATAGGAACTTCAATCTATCCATAGTGATGAGTTTATTCAGCATAGCGAGCTAAAGCAAAAAGTTAGCATTTGGTTTAAAAACCTTGCACTAAAGCAGTAGACACCACCTTATTTTTGTACTTGCCAAATCCATTAGCTCCTTTGCTTTTCTGTTAGTAATTTCTAATATAGAAAGTCCATCCTATAAGTGTATATCTTCCTCCCCATGGCATCTGTATTAAGGAATGGGCAATAATCTCAAGTATTCTAAAGAAATAGACCAGTTGTCATTTTGAATTAACTCTTGAAGCTTAGCTTTCTTAGAGAATCTAGCCAATAAATCCCTTGTTATACTTCTTCCGTCAACTTAAAAATTTGGTTGAATACCCAAGAGTTGCAATGTCTAATTCTTATTGCCCAAAAACTATATCCCTTTAATATATAGTTGTGAATCCATTTGATCCATAATGATTCTTTTTCGCTTAGGATTCTCCAAATTCTCTTTATCATTTGAAATATGTTGCTCTTACTAACTGAATCCAAACCTAATCTATCTGCCTACTTTGGTTGATCAAGATTCTTCATATTCACTTTCGCTATTCTTACCTTTCCCTTTACCCCGCAAAACTACTTCATCAATTTTTCCACCGTTTTTATCAGTCCTTTAGAGAGAAATATGTAAGAGCACCAATAAATTTGCATGACATAATAACATACTTCAAAAGTTGTAGTTTACCTCCATAGGAAAGGGTTCTATTTGTCCAAGATTCCAGTCTTTTTTGAATTTTTTATATTAGAGGAAGACATTATAGGAATCTTAGTCTTCTGGAAGAGATAGGAATGCCCAAATACATAAGAGGAGGGTTTCATTTTAATAACTTATGACAAAGAATCTAAAAGTTGAGATGCAATTTTGTACAATAAGAAATGGCTTTTTTGAATACTTAATTCGAACAACTCTTTAAAACTATGTGGAGTACTCATCAGTAGCAAAACAGAAGGAGTATTAGCCTTACTCAGGAGAATAATATCATCCGCAAAACATAAGCTAGTAAGAGAAAGCAACTTACATTTGGAACGATATTTAAAGTTGGAGGCAGTTAAAGTTTTGTGTTTTAGTAGAAGGGTGAGAACTTCCATGTAAATAAGGAATAAGTAAGAGGAAAGAGGATCCTTTTAGCTAAGTTCTTTTTTGCCTTTAAACATCTCTGTTAGCTTTCATTAATCAAATATCCCATAAAAAGCAGTGGTATTGTATTCTTGAATCCATTTGATAAATTTTTGAGGAAATCTAATAACAGCCATAGTCTGTAACAATTAATATAGGAGATAAGTTTGAAATCACTCCAAGTTGTCAGGTTATAACTCTTGGGAACTAAACACATAAAAATCCTATTATTCTTCTTAAGTGATACTTCATTTTGGAAAAACTCATGCATAACATCCTTAATGAATCTTCCTATTTGATCCTAAATTTTTTGAAAGAAAAGACCATTCAATCGATCTAAGTCGGAGGCCTTTGAGCCATTCATATTTAACACCACCTTCTCTATCTCCTGATCTGTGTCAAGTCTAATTAGCAAAGAGACTTCTTGTTCAGGGATCTTGATTGTGACAAATTGCCTAAGATCCATGCCATTTCCTAGAGTGTTACCTTCTGCGCTTAGGAGATTTTGGAAAATTTTCTTAATTTCCTTAGCAATATCAGCTTGCCCAAATAAAGTTTCACTATATTTGGATTTTATGGAGATAATTATGTTTACATTTCTTCTAGCTGTGGCTGTATTGAAGAAAAATTTAATACATTTATCCCCTTTCTTAATCCAACTAATTTTGGCCTCTATTTCAATAAGAAACAATAATTATCCATTATTCACATACAAGTCTTGAGAGCTTCAATATCCTTACAACTAGAGTGCAATCTCTTGGGTTAGCAGGAAGAGACTTTGGGATCACCGAAAGCTTGCTTCTTCTTCTTCTATCTCCTTTTTGATATTCTATCCCCTCGTGACATTTAACAACTTCAATCCCCACTTTTTATAGAGAATCTTGGGAGCAAGCAATTGAGAGGAAAGTTCCATATTTTGTGTCCTCATTTCGATTAAACTTTGCGTCAACTGTTCACGGTCAACATCATTTCTGTTTTTCTTTTCTATGTCAAAATGATTACTAAAGACGAAGTTTTAGTAGGAATTAGATAACTCGAGAATTAAATTTGCGCTTTATGCCTTTATTATGATTTCCAATTGGATACATTCAAATGGCGTGAACAAATTGTTTAAAAAAAATTCAAAGCATGTGATGTAACCAAAAGAGAAAGAAATTAAATAATTTTCAGTATTTTAAAGGATAGAGAAAACTTGAACCGCATCATCATTGCGGTCGATATTAGGAGCACGTCGAGCATTTAGTTCCCAATGGAATCTCAATTCTCAGCCACAATCATTGTTCCGCACATCGTACGTTTCCTGCAGTACGTGAGCGTAAGAAAAACTTCTTGTCCCTTTTGCCTCACCAAATTTCTAGACAAAGACGTCCTCACCAGTCTCCATTTCCATTAGCATGTCTATCCATCCACTCATACTATTCAATTGTAGACTACCGCACCTTTGAGATATTCATATTAGTCCCTGACCTCTTGCGAAAAAAGAGCGAAGATTTTGAAAGCCTCATTACAAAATAACAATCTCGAGAAGACAAGCATATATCCAAATCCTTATTCACCTGACATTAAAAGGATTTAGGCTTTAAAGAAAAGGCTAAGACTGTATGGCTTTTATGATTTCATTTCTCTCGTAGAAGATACGCCTGCAACCTCCATAACTGGTCTACTCATCCAAAACTGTCTCTTATCTCCACGTTACTTATGTGCCTTTTTCTCCTTTGGTTTAGTCCTCTCTTCTCACTCCATTATTAACCCAACAGCCGACAAAGTTAAAATTGTGTCCTCCATTTAGTTTTACTGTAAAAGAAGACTCTTTGCCACTTCTACTGCCTATCCTCATCCTACTCTTGCTTGGATTCCCTTTCCCCATCTGGTGGTCGTGGCGTTGCCTTTCAGGATTTGATTGTAAGGAACGGTAACGTCACTGTTTATGGGAATGTAAAGATGTAGAGGTATTACCAGGGCTTAAGAGCGAGCACACGCAGTTGGCAATTGGTGGAAGTCAAGAGAGGGATGGTGGCTGGGTATAATCTGGTTCCTGAAACGCCGAATAATTTTTATGGAAATACTGAGGCAGTCAGTGGTGTGGTGGCCGGAAATGGTGCTAATGCTAATAGAAAAATATCATTGGGAATTTAGGATTTTATGGGTACAAAACTCTAAATCCGAGGACTTATGGACTCCAAATTTTAAAAAAGTCTTGTAAATTTTATTAACAAAAATGAAAAATTCAAGATTCAATCCATCTTAAAACCGAATAATAATCTGTAAAATGTTTTTTAAATACCGAAAAAAAGTTGAAATTCAGTTTAAATTTTGAAAAAAAAATTAAAGACTAAAAAATGTTCCTTCTTCCCTCTCTCCTAAGCATTCTTCAAACAGTGTAAATAATTCGGGGACAACAGCACTCGATTGGATATTCTGTTATAAAAGTTGAACTCGATACGGTGAAAACTACAAAAACAGAAATATTATGGATATGCTACAATATATGAACATATTACCTGTAACCTATGCATCCTTGAGGACCTCGTAATATAGACATGTGACGTTTAAAAACACTTCAGCGCTAAATGGTCCAAAAATATTCTGATAAACAAAATTGAAGATATTAATCGACACGGATCAACCAAATTTCAAAAACCGAGGCAGCTCAAGTTTTTTAAAAAAAAGGAAAAAGTTTTTGCAACTACGACTTACATAACCTATGCATGAAAATTGAAAACAAACTATTAGTCTCTCATTCTAGTCATCAATATTCTTCAAATATTCCTTCGAAAGTTTGTTCTCCATTATCAGTTGCTGTTCCTTGAGGAGAGAATAGCCTGATTCAAGTAAAGCCTCCATTGTTTGCTGTTTAAATAGATGATAAAATAATTTCACATAACCGACGTTTAGCAGCTTCATAGATAAATCAAAACATTAAACCACCTTCCCCCAAGGGCCAGGGCCAGGGCAGATTCTAACTTTTTTTATTTTAGAAAAGACAGATTCTTAAATTTGTTTGACAAATCGTAAGAACTTATCAATGATTCCATTTATACAAGATCCGTAAAAAAATTCTTCATACCTTCTGTAGAGTAAATGTGAAAATTGAGATATAAAACAATTAGTTATGAGTTATGACCCTATGTTCCTAACGTCAATCACTCAGGGAAAAGACGAAGAAAAGCAAGGAAGTTTTGGTTATTAACTTATTATTACCTTCGGGGGTGTAAACACAGGAAGATTCTGGTTCTTTCTTCTTTTGATGAGTTTGTCCCCGAGATTCTCCAAACCTCCAATATCGTCAACCCACTGCATATAGGAAATTTAATAGATTTACCTGTATATATCAGCTCTAACTTGCAAATTAACAATTACAAATAACAAATAATGGGCTGTTCTTAGGAGCACCAAGTAGCATAATAACAAAAAGATGACAACCTGACAAACAGTAGCAGAACAAATTAGACGTTTTCCATACCCAAGAGGGGAGCCCAATGGAAAATTCCATGGACGACTATAGCAGGGAAAACATTCCGGAGAAGAAATAAATACCTTGGAAATTGACCTGTCATATGTTCTAGACCTTGCGGCTCCGTAAAAATCCAAAGCTGCTTCGATCACCCAAAAAATAAATAAGAACTGTCTATATTATTGGTATTCAGGTTATTCTAAAATTTAGAATTAATCAATAAATTAAAAAGGAGAACCTTGTGGACTGATAAAAATTTGATGTAGGCATAAAATCAGGGTTAATGGTTTTTGGAATTATAGGCTCAGAAGAAGTTCTTAAAGGAAAAGGGAAGTTAGATCGCAGCTACCATACCTTGATTAGGGAAAGTGTTTACCATGCTTACAACCTCATCTCTAGATATTCCATCCTTCTCGTACATCCTATAAACGATATTAACAATGTCTTCTTGGGTAGGCTGCCTGTGACAAAAAATATAACAAGGATTTTAACGATAAGCTTAACATCACCAAAATTTAAAAGAAATCACAGGAAAACATAAAACATGGAACAAATAAGCTAAAGGCCTTGCAAAAGGTTATTCAAAATGCTACAATCAGTTGACAAATTCACAAGGACGGCTCAACATATCTTCCAGAAGGACACATCAATAAATAGTTCATAGTATGCAATGCAAGTGATGTTGTGTTTAGTATATTGTATCGTAGCAGAAAGAAAATTCTTGCACATTCTTAAATTCATAATTATGACTGAATAATATTACAATCTATGGAGTAAAGAGAACCCTAACTTTTAACCATATCACTTTTATGTACCAGTAAAATTTTTCCATCCTTCCATCACGAATCAAGGGAGCATAAATTGTTGAAAAGTCATTTCCCGTAACAATAATGGGAATCCTGTTTGTTATATCTGATTCTCGCCAGTCTTGTCCAATACTGACTCTAGTGGGGTTATCTGACAGATTCATTAGTGTCCCAACAACAATTTGATTGTTGACTGTCACTTGAGTATTCCCTGGACAAGAACAGCAAATGCTGTATTATGCAAAAGACAAAACATTGTATAGTGGAACTCTGTAATTGCAAGAAAGGAATTGCACAATCGGTAATATAATCAGAGATTGAAGGAGTTATGATTGTTGGGCTGAAACTGCATTTTTTTTTTTGACACACCGAATTCAATTCATGTAGAAATTGGGCCGCAACTCACCAAATCTTCCGATGCCAGCATCAATGTCATTGATCATTAAACAGCTCATCTTCCCCTGTAATATTCGTAGAAAATATGCTGAACTCGATTACCATATATGGAAGCTAATAGCTAACAACTAGTTAGAATAATTTTACTAAAGCATCTCACAAAATGAGATAGTATCCCAACAAAATGTAAAAAGAGAATCCGCTTTTCCAATTATTAACCAAGTACAGGGCAAATTTCACTAAACCCGAAAAATTTCTAGGAAGTAGATCAGTAGTTCATCTGCGACAAATTCAAAATAAAAGAAGAAAAGCAACTTCATTGGTAATATCAAAAGATTTGATAGCAAACCATTTCATTCTCCATTCTGTAATTGTGTGCATTTGATGAGCCATCATGCCTTAAATGACTAAGTGCTTCCTAGCATTCGGTAATGATTTACAGATAGTTCAACAAGATGGAACATTACAAGCAAAAATTAAAAAACTGAGTGTGCTTTCTACACTTTATCCAATTTTGGTTCACAATCATCTGTTTGACTGGATTTAATTTATGGGAATGGAAGTTGAATGGACATCAAAAAGAGTCGAAATGGTAAACAGCATCAAATCCTACCCAAAAATCAAACGTCCAGTAAGTTAGAAACTAATTGAGGTTTCTCAATAAGAAACAGCAAAGTATGAAAAATCTTGTCCTTTAGATAAACAATTAAAAAACTTGGGTATTGAAACAACCATTTATAGTCTCTGAAAAAGAAAAGGCAAAATAAGTCCATAAGATTCAAAATCCTAGGCATGCATGTACCAAAAATGAGAATGGTAAAGCTTCTAACTTGGTTCTGAACCACTTGAGAAGCAGTTCTGTATCGTTCTCGAATCAATTTTCCTGGTTCTCCTTCAAAAGGAAGAGGAACAGTGTACATAAGTTAACAACTATTAGCTTCAAATTTTAAACATAAGTAATGAAAGGTACCAGTTCTATCATTTGCTTCCTTTTCTGCTGCTTTTTAGTAACATGTTCAATTCAAATCATATGTGCTTTTAAGCTAGATAACTTACATTAGACCCAATTAAAGAATACAAGAAAAAGATACAAAGCCACATTCCAACAGAAATTAGAGTAAAACATATCAAAAAGGTTCAGTAAGAAATTTGCAAAAGAGGAACATGGAACTTCAAAATCCTCATAAGATATTCATGGGAAAATGTAACCTTAACCTATGCTCTAAACTAAAGACTACCGCCTTACCATCTCTTTTTGATTCTAGCTCCCCTGCAGACATAATTACTGATTCAACTCCCATGGTTTGAAAAGAGTATGTGATACATGTTGATTCTGGAAGATAACTTGGCAAATGATCATCCAAATGCTGCTATTATTCACGATTAATCAGTAGAAGCCTATCTCAAATTCAAACTACGTACTCATGTACTCTGCCTGGTGTTTCCAATAATCACAATGATTATTTTTAACAACTGATTAAATCAGAAGAAGCTTATGTGACAAAAGGAAGAAAGTACAAGCCAAATATGTTGATTCCAAGATGAGCATAGATGGGAGAGAAGAATCCATCCATAAAATGTATAAACCACCAGGTAGTGTAGAATGTGATGGCTATAGGAAGTAAAATGACGCTGCAAAATATAAATTAGAAGAAAATGTATTTATGTAGTATATGAATTTGAGTCAAACAAGGAACACATTAAAGCAGAGAAGCTAACCATCATGACATAAACTTTTTCCAATCCCAGCTACGGATAACTTTATAGAACGCCTGCACCAAAAGCCGATTATCTTAGACGACAAGCAAAATAAAACTGAATCGAGATTCCATGGAATTCCCTGTCATTTGTTTGTTATTGTCAAATGAATCTTATCCAACATATAACAAAAAAGAATCAAGATCATTCTCAAATGAGTCTCCACAATTGCAAGAATCAACAAACATAAAAGGAGAGAAAGTAATCAAAAATTTCTAAATCACACATACAATGGTTCTTTTCATAATGAAGCCAAATCCCAGAACACAGAATCCAAGCAGGGAATAGGGATTAGAAATTGAATCAAGAGAGAAACTGAACCTCTTTTTCGGAGGCGTGATGAGAAGAAGAAAGAACAGGAGTGACCTACTCTGAGGACGAATTAGTCTCGTCCAAGGAAGTTGCCAGTGAAAAGAGAATCGATGATGCCATCCCTAGTTCAGATGGAGATTTCATGTTATCGGCTTCTTTCCCCAGCCGATATAGGTAGTCCTTGCCCTCAAAGTCCTTCGCTTCCTAAGAAGACTGCTCCGACAGTTTTGTCTTGGGCTTTTTGATCCCGATAATACTATCACCATCGTTGATCGGCGATCTAGAGCAACAAACAAGTTTTCGGAAACCGATTGGCGGCGTCAATACAGTGTATTGAGATTTTAGGAAGGATGAACAGAGAATTGTATTGATAAGAGCCATAGCTTGAGGTTTGGCATTGCCTTTTCATTTTCTGTTTGGTCGTTCTCTCGTTTTGTGGATGAGGCTATTCGCATCCTTACGGTTGGGGAAGTGGACACATGCGCCAGCCACTAGGGTTCTGGGTGGAAGATCTGGGGTGGGTTCTGGTGCTGCAATGGCCGCAGCAACTTCCGGTGACTAACAGTGAGAGTTGGAGACAATGAAGCAGAGGAAGAGACGATTCACAAGGATTCTAGAGACCCTCGACGCCAATAACCCTAACTCGATTTTCTATACTCTCAGATTCTGATATTTTTATTTGCTACTTTCAAGAGCAATTACCGATAGGATAATTTATTCAAATTCGGAGCAAACACAAACTGCGACTTTTTTTTAGCAAAACGTCGTAGTTTGTATTTAGTGACGTTTTAATAAAAAACGTCATTAAAAATGTTATAAATTTACGACGTTTTCTAAAACGTTGTGAAAAATTCAAAATTTTCGTGACATTTTTAAA
>JANZLF010000001.1:13961730-13972917 GCA_026546835.1 Erythroxylum foetidum | reverse complement strand
TAGTGAGAATGAATGTGATATTGTATACGAAGAGTCCACTGATGACGATGATGAATAAATTCTTATTATGCACTTGTTCCTTTGTTGATCTATCTTCGGCCCTTGATCACATGTGATATTATCATTGTAATATTTGTGTTTGTTTAAGGTAAGTCGTACGTAAATGTGATGTGAACCAATGGACGAGTCTTATTATAGTTATTAAAGTTGCATATTTGTTGAAAGTAATAAAGAAATATCACAAGTAGAGGACTTCATAACTAACCAAACAGACCAACAAAGATACTCATCAATAGCATCAACCATGTAGAGGACTTCATAACCCTTCTTCTTTAACTTCTCAATGATCTATTCTTTTGTGTTTCATGCATTAAATTGCTTTGATTTTCGTTCCTATAGCCATTAATCCCTCTAAATTGATAACTTTAATAGTTCAAATCTCTTTATCATTTTAGGTTGCTATTCCTATGGGTTCAAAAGTTCACTCATCTGTGGTGTCGTTTGAAGTGTAGCAATATCTAAAGGTAAGTATCCTTTGCTACATTTGTTTTATTTTGGATTTCATGTTTGTCGGTGGCATCTTTAATGATTAAATTTTTTGATTAAATATAGATGACTATATAATGATGAATAAATTAATCTCTCATTGGTTAGACATAAATAAAATCTAAAGCATTACTTTAGGATGATACTTAATAATTGATGAGCATTATTAAATGCTGGAAGAAGAAAAATAACACAAGGAAAAGCCACAGAAGAGAAAACAATACAAGAGGAACTAGAAGAAGCTGAATGATAAGGGTGAGTAAAACAGTAAAATAAACAAGGAAGCAAAGGTTGATTATGGGTAAAGAGGTATGAAGAAGAAGATCACATAGAACCACTAGTATAAAAGCTTGCTGTGAATTTTCCTTTAAGAAGTTGAGTTAAGAAGTTCATTTTTTGTTTCATATGCTTGGGCTTCTATTTAGTCTTATTGGTTCTTTCCAAACTTGCATTAGTTTATTGCATGCTTGGGTGCAATTAATACATCCCTGATGGGTGACACTTGTTTATGTTGGAGAAAACTTGACAGAATCTGTTTTGTTTGATTCTTAAATAATACAACATGTAATTCAACATTTAATGGACTAGAATCAAATATGCTTTCAATGATGACAACAACCGTGTTTAATCCACCTACATATACTAGGATAGCTGAAAGAGAGAAGTTCACTTCCTCTTTAGCATTAGCAACGATATCAAGTCATTAATCAACCATATTTCCTTCTGTAGAACAGAAAACCACCTTTCAACTGTTCTTACACGCAGTGCAAGTAAATAGATGGATCAATGTTGTAGAAAATATGTTGAACTTGATTACCATATATGCTGAACTTGATTACCATATACTGTAATAGTTGTAGAAAATATGCTGAACTTGATTACCATATATGGAAGCTAATAGCTAACAACTAGTTAGAATAATTTTACTAAAGGATCTCACAAAATGAGATAGTATCCCAACAAAATGTAAAAAGAGAAATTGTCCTTTAGATAAATGAGCCAGTTTTATCATTTGCTTCCTTTTCTCTTGCTTTTTGGTAACATGTTCAATTCAAATCGTATGTGCTTTTAAGCTAGATAACTTACATTAGACCCAATTAAAGAATACAAGAAAAAGATACCAAGCCACATTCCAACCGAAATTAGAGTAAAATATATCAAAAAGCTTCAGTAAGAAATTTGCAAAAGAGGAACAGGGAACTTCAAAATCCTCATCAGATATTCATAGGAAAATGTAACCTTAATCTATGCTCTAAACTAAAGACTACAGCCTTACCAGCTCTTTCTGATTCTAGCTCCCCTGCAGACATAATTACTGGTTCAACTCCCATGGCCTGAAAAATTAGCTCAGTCTGAAAGGATTTCCCTTGCCCCTTACCTCCCCAAATACCTGGAAGAGAAAATGTTGGTATCTTTGTGTCATATTATCTTATAAACTAGGAGAAACTAGATCTTCATGGTACTCATGCAGGAAATGAATAGTCAAATAACTTCACAAACCAAAACGTTAAATATACTTGAAGTTAAATGGTAAAGTCATCGTGAAGAATACGTAAACAATTAGAAACAACTATACAAGATAAACAGGGCAAGACTATGCAGTTAAAAGAGAACATGGCAACTAGAGAGAAATTCTAAAAATGCTTTCCCCTGTACCAAAAAGGAGAACTAGCAAAACTTTTGGCAAATAAGTACCTAGAATTAGAGGAACTTTGGCATTGATAAGGTGAGCCATGTAGTTCTTCACAATGTGGACTACTGCAGTAAAGGTAAAACATCGAATAATTAGCTGCAGCAACTTAATTATACACACTGACCAACAAAATGGATTAAAATCCAAAACATCTCCCTTTTACCAGATATACCAAACAGGCATGAAGGTTAAATTTAACTCATATCAAGCATTTAAATTCTCAGAAATAACTGAAGAATGCCAACAAAATAAAGGAACTAAAAGGTTGAAATTATAAGAAAGAAAAAAAAAATTGCAATCATTAACTGTTACCAACTTTTGTGCAACCAATATTACTCATAGTTTCTTCGCCTTGGTCCAAAACTATAGAACTTACCAACTTTATCCTGTAATAAGAAAAAGCGACATAAAAGTAAACGGCTGGATTTTGCAATCTAAAAAATTTGCAAATCAAATAAAAAATAAAAAATAAAAAGTAAAAGCAAAAGCACTTGACCTATCTACTTGAAACTTCATCATGATTACAAGTACAGCAATCGCTCTGGTAATCAAATACAACTGCATTTCTCTTCTATTTTTCAAGAACTACCTAGTGGTTACAACCAATAAGAATAAGAAAGAACATGCAAAGATGATCGTTACCAAGAACAGAGGAGCAATGTAATAGTCGCCTTTCAGGTACTCAAATGATCTCGTCACTTTTTGACGGTAATCAAACACGATATCCGCTGCAGTTGATTGTATGCATAAGAATACTAGAAGCTTCTAGAAAACAGTAAAGGAGCAGAAGCAGTAATTTGAACAAGAAAACGACACATTACAGTCTCGTCCAAGGAAGCTGCCAGTGAAAAGAGGATCGATAATGCCATCCCTAGCTCCAACGGCGATGTTCATGTTATCAGCTTCTTTCCCCAGCCGATATAGGTAGTCCCTGCCCTCAGAGTCCTTCGCTTCCCAAGAAGACTGCTCGGACAGTTTCCTCTTGGGCTTTTTGATCCCGGTAATACTATCACCTTCGTCGATCGGCGATCTAGAGCAACAAACAAGTTTCCGTAAACCGATCGGCGGTGTCGAGACAGTGTATTGAGATTTTAGGAAGGATGAACAGAGAATTGTATTGATAAGAGCCATAACTTGAGGTTGGTTTTCTGTTTGGCCGTTCTCTCGTTTTGTGGATGAGGCAACAATTTGGCGCCTCGATCGTAGTCAGAAGGTATAAAATGAAAATTAAATATTTTCCAAAATAATACAGTACTATTTATTTAGTATTTGGCTTTGCGTTAATTTAAATGGATCATGATACAAGACCGCAATTCCCCTTAACATACTCTTTATTAAAGCCACACTTGGAAAATTTGAGAACAAAAGAAGACTTTTTCTTGTCTAAAAACTATTAAAGTTTTTTTATCAAAATTTTTGTTTTTTTTACATTTTAGAAGAAAGTCTTTTTACTTTACAAAGTGCATCAAATTAGTTAATTGGTAAAATTTTGTTATTAATTTAGATAATTTTAAAATATATGGCACTTCATGTGAAAACAAAAAGTTATTTAAAAAGTAAATTATATGGGTGGTATCTCTCATACAAATTAATTGCTAATTTAACATATTTACATGTTATTTATTTAAATTAAAAATACAATATTAATTAATTATTAAATATAAATTTTATTTATTTATTTATTTATTTATGATATTAAATGTAATATGAGCATTCTTTTATTTTTATTTATAGTTTATATTTAATTTGACTTTCATTTGCTATTATCATTAATTTCATTATACATGTCAATAGGTATGAATAAATTTTCATTTATAATGTAGTAATTCATCGTACTTGTTAACTATTAATCAATTTAATATGATAATAAATTAAGTATTTGATCAAAATTTTATGTTATGTAATAATACTAATAAAAAGATAATTAATGCATATTTTGATTTATAGTTTATTTTGATAAGGAACTAATGATAATTTAATTGATTTTTAAGAAATAAAATTATAAAGTATTACATATTATTACTTATAGGAAATAGTATAATAAATTTATTATCAATTTATTTTATCAATATATAATGAATATTATTTACTAATATTACGACATATTTCAATATTTTTATGTCTTGATGAATGCAAGTATGGCTACTTTTGCCCATATCACGAGTGAATCCTTGCCTACACATTGTGTTTATCTTTCTTATACTTTTTCTATAGTCAATCTTCCTTCCTTCAAACGTTAAAACAACTTTGTCAAATAAAATAACAACTTCCTATCTATGATACATTGATTATATGTTATTATAATAATATTTTAAGTCATTTTATTTATTAATATTAGTTCATGAAAAAATAAAAATACTATTATTTTATTAAATTAATATAATAAAATCAACTAATGAGATGTAAAGATGATAAATTAATAAATATTACAATTTTATTTATTAATATAAAAATTAATCAAATTAATTATAAACGAAAAAGAAATTAATGATATTTTTAAATATTATCATGCGAAAAATAAAATTTTAATGGAAGACTTAATTTTCTATCATATAAAATTATTTAATATAGGTTTAATAATTATCTAGTTTTGGATTTAAAATAATATATATTAACTATTATTTCACTTTTAGCATAAGTAAATATAATAAATTTATCCACTTGACACATATCACCCACGTAGTTTGCTTTCTCAATCCTGAGGTATTTGAAGATAGACTCTTGACTGGCCTCAAAATCTCCATAGTTGGGACGATTCTAAGATTGATTTCTGTCATTTACTGATGCATGATTCAGCATAAGTTCAACTTTAAATAGGTCCTTGAAGAACTAAATTTGGGAACTTCTGAGTTGGTATTAAGGTCAAGGATTTGTGAGCTTGAGCTTTAGCTACGGCCAATGTTGCCGACCTATTGTTGAAACTTATAACATTTCATCTAAACATAACTAGATAGTATTCCGAACACATGGAATGGTTAGAAAACTATGAAGTGCATAATTGCTTTTGGATATCAAAGTTGAAGATGGCCTTGAAAATCAAGAGAAGGTTAAACGGGAAAGTAGGATAAAGAATTTGAGTAAATAGATAGAACAATGGACAAACTATAAGCTTCTTGTAGGAATAAAATATTAAAACATTATTATAATGATCAAGAAAATTATGGAATTCTAAATATGTAAATAACACTACAAGATCGATTTCAGATACGTTAAGAACTCAAATTATCGAAAAGTGCCCAAATTAATCTATTAGTCCTTTAAGATAATTATAAATTTTGCTATAAATTAAGCTCATAACTCCACAACATTGATTTTCAGAAGGCAGGCAAACATGGAATTCACAAAAGTAGTCACGTCACTTATATGACGAGAGATGGCTTCATATACCGTGAGAAAATCATATGAATCTATAATTAAATTGGGTTCTATGACCATACTCAAAATCACATTCCAGGATTCATGATTAGAGTTTACAAGGTGCAATGGAAAACACTACTCTCAAGCTGTCAACCAACCGTTCTGTGAAACCAAAACCATGAATCCAAAACTGGTTAAGTTAGGCGGTCAATCTTCAAAATCACCAGCATTTTCCAGTAGGTAGTTGGCTGCCAATTCCTCATTGCGATCGCATGCCAAAAATGCCTCAATAACTAGAGCTCTGTCAAACCCCATAGCCTCCAACTATGAACATATAATTATAACTTGTTAAGAATGGGACAAAAAATGTGCAGTTCCTGGTACAAATTCACGGGGACTTGCTAATTGAAAAGGGATAAACTTACCCGTGCAATAGCTTCTTGTTCAGCTGGCGTCACATTGATAGCATGTGGCATGTCCTGCTCAGCCTGGTCAAACATATCCCTGAAAAGCATTTGTAAGAATCAGTTTGCAGATATTCTTTCAATTTAGGGTTGTACACTATAAAAACTTGTCCAGCTGATTGCATTTAATATATGAAATGCCATGCGATGCCTACAAAAGTCCCTTCAGCCTGCCCACCACCATCCTCACAGTCAGTTTATTTGTTCCATCATTCAAGAAGATGCATATTACAACTACAAAAAGTTAACCTTCTATCTACTTTGTAACTCATTACAGTGCTCCCATGTGTTGGCAATTCATCTCATGAGCTGCATTTCAAATCCGGTTGCCCTCAGCATCTGAAATATAATTCCTCATCTAAACCCTTCATTCACCAAGTTCCTACCACTCCCCCCTTACAGGACAGGTCTGTCTGGTCTCTGAATGGTATTGACGCTTGCCCACACCCTATACAAGACAGGTTCATTCTCCTAAAAGTTTTGGGGTTGTCAGCATTTTTGACAGGCTGATATCGCAACAATGAGCCTTTCTTCACATCATCAATTCAACAGATATCCACATCGGAGGAATACTATTAAGGTTTATCCATTAACAAATTAAGTAAACTTGACTAACATGGAGACTCTGTATATAGCCTTTTGGGTCAAGAAACATGATGAAGAATATATTAAAGACCGTGATAAAACACAAAACTTGAAAAATGTCAACTGAATAACATTTATGTGTGACAGAAAAGATGTACTCACCCATCAGAACCTTCAAGAGGTTCATTTATCAACTGAAGAAATTCGGCATGATGTTCTTGAATCATTCTCAAAAGTTGGGGATTTTGGTTTCCAAGTTCTTGAAGCATTGGCTATAAGAGAAAAGGCAAATTAAACTCCAACATAAATAAGTTCACCGCAGATAAAATATGAATGGACGGGAATAGATCAAGACCTGTAAAATTTGTGGATTTGCTTGAACCATAGTTCGTAATGCTTGGAACTAAAATGCAACAAAGAAACAATTTAGTGTCACACAATAAACAAATGAGCATGCAACATTATTACTTGAGTAGGTAAGAGTAGTACATCCATCAGATATATGGAAAGAAAGGCAAATGTAATAGGAAACCTTTTAGCACACATATACTGTGTATCAGTAATTCACAAATACAAGTCTTACTCCATCATCCCCTAATTTAGGCTACTTTTTACTTTCAGAGACTTTTCAGAGACTTGTCAATGCTATCATATGGTCTTCTATACAAGACAAACTTAGAAATGTACCTGTTGATTATTTCTCAGGAAATCAAGGGATCCAAGTCCACCGGCACCGGCACCGGTGCCAGAAAGTGTCTCCTGAAATGTTTCATACTAAATTTTAGAACCATAACATACATAAAACATGTTGAATCTCTGATTATGAAGCTTTACCTGAGGAAACATATTCAAGGGAGATGTATTAGGGGCACTTGATACAGGCGCAGGAGCTGCACCTGTTTGATTTGCCTGACCAGCAGGAAAACTAGCCACAGGAACTTCTGCTGTTTCTGGAATGCCCTGAAGGCAGAACAACATCAATACTCAAATCAAGAAAACATTCCATTAGAATATGTCATGAGGCTTACAGAGTACAAATAATCCACTGCTCTCTCTGGGTTGTTATAGGCAGCTCTAAGGGCACGAGTCACTGTTTCTTTATCCCAGCTGCCACCACCCATATCCATTATTTGTTGTATAGTCTGCTCAAGGTTACTACCAGCAACCAAGTTGGAAGCTGCTTGGTCATAGGCACTGCAAAAGATACAGGGTTTTTCTTTTTAACCATTTAAAATGCTCTAAAGCCATCACAGTGGAGTAAATGAACAAAATACAGTTTTTTTTTTCTTTTTAAACATTTAAACTGCTCTAAAGCCATCACAGTGGAGTAAATGTACTAAATTTCAAAGTAAAATATTTCCCATATGAATTTCGAAGAGCAAAAGATTATAAGATCATCAACATTATCTCACGACACTAAATACAAATTTAAGCATCTCAGCCGGTGGGTTGATGCTATCAAAAAATCATCAAACTGTTATCTTCTTTTTCTCAAAATCAAGAAAATTGAAAAAACCCCTCAGGAAAAAAAGGAAAATTAGAAAATGAAAAGCATATTTGGGCAAGTTGCTCGCCAGAAATCTCTCTCCTTACGTTCAGGCAAGTTATAATAATATTCAGCCTAATCACTCAGGTAGCTCTGTGTACCAATGTCATTAAATTTCTATTTATGAGTGGAAAACTACTTTAATACCTAAAATGGATTTGTCAATTAATCTTTGCATATCCATGTGAAATAAAACTTTAGACGAATAGCCTAGAAAGTGCTATGAATGCATAAAATGGAAATTATTTGACGTTTTATCTCAAAATAACTGATGAATTAAACACTGAACTCAAAATTTGGAATAGTATCCTGAATCCAAGGACACATGATATTTGAATGGGTAAGGCAAAGAACCAAAACAACAATTTCCCCTCATAGATATTTCAGTATTCCAGCTTCAGGTTTCTGTTAATATAATTTAGAAATTCCAGCAAGTTTCTCAGGTATGAGGTGGATAACACATATGGAAAAAAAGAATATTACAGCTTGAAATTGTAAGTATTTTCTCTCTCAAAATTGTTTCTGTTCATACTGTATAGAAGAAATAGCCTAGCCTTAGATTATTGTGGTGTCTATTTTAAAAACCAAGAACTGTATTGATCCTTTATACATGTTATCCTAACATAATGTTTCGAAGAACTACACAGGGCATTAGTTCAGTTATCAAGGATTAATTTTAGATGTTTGTTTGGTTGGTTGGCTGGTTTCACAGGTACTACAAATCACAATAAAGAGTCATTCTTAGCACAACAAAACCAAAGTGTTGTAGAGAAGAGCTATAGACCATACTTAGCTGTCATTGTCTCTGAAGCAGATGCTACACTCTTTGAGGCCCTGTAACAACAGGATTAACTTAAGAATCTATGAGCATAAAAGTCCAGTTGATTTCAAAATGTAAGTAGACAGATATAATGTAGACTCACGGAGCTTGGACACTAGGTGTGGGAACTGTATTTGAAGTTGGGGTACTTGTAGGTGGAGTTGCAGAAGCAGACTGTACAATATAAGGAAAAGAATCAATATGATCCAAAGAAATAATAAAATGGGAAAAAAAGAAAAACAGAAAAGGGAGTGTAGCAAAGATACTTGGTTGGATGAGTTTGCAACAGAGCCAGAAGCTTTACTCTATCAAAATTAATAGTGAAGGAAATCCGTAAGCATGAATCAATTACAGGAAATGTTAAGACGAAAAAAATCATCCCTTAATGAAATAAACTTTACTAATTTGACCAAGCACAGTAGAGATAATCTTTTAACACTGCAGGACAGATATATAATGCAATGGCATAAAAAAAAATCTGAATGCTCAAGAGTTTGTGGCCTGTAGTTCATCTATCTCTCTTTTACTTCTGAATTTTCTTTCTCGTCAAGTTTTTCAGAGCTTAAAGCAATCTCATCTACTCCCATTTGTGTGCCTAGTCTAACCAGCCAACAAACACTTTCTATTTCAATAGTACACCATATGAAACAGGGGAAATTTATTAGAGGACCCAATGCTTTTGCACTTCCGATCAAGCTAAGATTGTCTTAGTTGTTATATCGAAATTTCTAAGAAGCTCACATATTTTTAGTAGCTGATATTTGTCACAAACTTTATGATGCTCAACACCCAACGTTTTCTTATTTAAGCACAGATTGCATCCTGTGTTAATAAATTGAATACTAAATGTGAATGTGTTAGCAATGTGGACAACAAGAGACAAAATCAATAAACCCCATCCAACTCTATAAGAGGTGATTTCACTAAGAAACAAATATTTAATGTTCAAAAGATTCAATTTTGTAATCATTACAACTTTCAAATGTAAAAGGGTGGTATAATAAAGGTAAATAAAGTATTAACCAAATAAAGCATAGACTAATATAGATACAATCAAAATGTGGAGTACAAGAAGAATACCTTGCTAAGCATGACAACAAGAAAACCATCTTCAGTAACCTTGTTATCAGCCAATGTAGTCTCATCTTTCAATACTTTACCATTGTGAATAAGCAATTGTTGCCCACAAGGATAATTATCCTTACCCTGTACATCTTCAATGTTCTTCTTCACAGCCATAACCTTTACAAAAACAGCAGATTAATACTATCCTCCAAATGAACGTCTAATTAAGTTGTTTGCCTCATCAAGCAAGTAAGTGTTCTAAAAAAACACCAAAACACAAACATTTCCCTTCCACAAGCTAGCTAACAGTACAATCATCCAACTGCCCTGCTGAACAATCCTACAGCTCAATTTCCAAAGATCACAAAAATGCAACAAAAGGAAAATGAATCAACGATCTTAGAAACGTGCCCATTAAAATCCTCCCTCATAATTTTATAACTAGACTATTTCCTAATCAAAAAGCACCAAAAAGCATGAGTCTTTATGAAACACACGCAACAATCTACATGCATTATGTACGTAAATAGGGAACTCACAGTGTCAGTGGGCTGAACCCTAATTTCGAAATGGCTGCCCTTAAGAGTCTTAACAGTGAGCTTCATTTCGGCGAATTTGGGAAACCCTAGAAATCGCTCCTCCAGACAACCCGAAAAGTGTTTTCTGCTGATACAGGCGAGCAATAAGGCTTCTGGTTTTGTTTCCTAATGATTTGCTCCTCCCGCACGTGTTTTGCATGTGACTACGTTCAGTATTACATTTCAGTCATAAAATAGAAAACGCTGCGATCAATGGAGAGATATCAAATGCCAATTTGAATCAAAATGCCTTCAAACTTTCTATCCTGGATTCTGTTGGCGACTTAATTTGAACAGTGTTCTACCGATTGGTGATAATTGTAGAATATTACAGTCTTGTTAGGTAAAGTTTTGTTTTGTAAATGACTGATGAGTTTACATAATCTGCTGTTTTTGAAAATTGTTGGGTTCAATTAGGACTTAATAGAAGGTGATAATTGTAAAATATTATATATGAGGGAGAATTTTTAGTGCTTAAATTTTAATTTTTTATATTGTTTAAGATTTGGTGTTTATACTTTATAGGCATACAT
>JANZLF010000001.1:13917353-13933608 GCA_026546835.1 Erythroxylum foetidum | reverse complement strand
GGAACTAATTTTCGAACACAATTAAGACCTCTACCTGCTATACAATTCCCATTTCAACCAACTCCTTTAATAAATACTAGACATTCTTTTTCTGATACAGCATCTACTTCTACCTCTTTTATTGAGAGATCACCATCTTTAAAAATCGAAACACCTCTAGAATTTGTTTCAGAAACCTTAGATAAAGAAAAAGATACAATAAAAATCACTGATCCAATTATATCAACCTCTTCTATTACTGATATTTCAATGAAACTCGATGATATCAAATCACAAACAAAAGATTTATATACTTACATTAAACATACATTATGAGTATTGGACAAGAATTAGAGGATTTAAAAACACAAGTTCAATTAATATTACAACATCAAATCACAATCAGACAAGAATTACAAAATTTACAAAGCAAAATAAATAAAATAGAAACCACTCTAGAAATAGAGGCTCAAATATATGATGTCTTCCAAGTATCACTTCTGTAATTAGTTCATGCTAATCTCCAAGCCTCACCAACATTTCCACTCTCTCACAATTCTACCATCTACCCCCAAACTATACTGGAGCATCGAATGGTGAAACGAAAAAACTGTTGCTGCTACCCAATTCCTAATCGATTGGCAAGTTCAATCACCAGTTGAGGCTACCTGGAAATATGCTTTAACGTCGATTTCCAGCTTTTTTCCTTGTGGACAAGGAAAACCCGATTATTGATACTTTGAAGTTGCGCCTTAAAGAATTAAAAAAGTCGCAATGCTGCGTATTGACAATTCTATATCATTAGCTTTTACTTGTTTGTTACGCAGTTAATTAGAATAGGTAGACAACTGGCTTATTTGTTATTTTTGTCCTTAATTCATTTTCTGCATTTCTAACAAGGCAACTGCTGTTATTTAAGCGTGACTTGAGAAGTTTGGGCATTGATTGGAATATCATCAATGAAATGTTCTTTTCTTTATAATTTTAATACAAAACATGAAATAGTTTAAGCAATAAATAATTATTTGGACTTAGCAATTCTTCCTTCTTAATTTTTTAAAATTCATTTTAATTATCACTGAACTCATTGATATTCCACCAGACAAGCATAACTAAAGTTGTAAGATTCCCAATTGCAGCAAGATGATGGAAATTTTGGCATTCTATTCGGAAATCCTTCATCCTTGTGCACTTACCTGAGTTCCTACATGATAGATACTATTACATTTCGGGCTCAGCTATCATAAAGCTACCTTACTTGACTGAATTTGCAAGCTTCTTCTTTTAGAGCTTTCAGATACGGGAAAATAAGAAATAAATGTGAACCGTAATACTTCCTAAATATCAACTCCAGCCGGTTAATGCTGTCTGCAACGGAGATGTCATTCATGCAGAGCAGAATGGTTGAAAGCTTGAGCAATTCATGCCCGATGACAATGTGATCAGCACCATACAGCATTTCAAGAATCTGAATTTTTATCAAAACCAAGGCATTCAAAGGCAAAGATCACTCTTTCACCGGATAGAATAAATACAAATGTAACATGAAAAAAATAATTGACTCAAATCTAAAATCAAGAGGTAACTATTCTTATATTATCCAAGAACTCGAGCAATTTACAGGATAAAACTTGTGTAAGCAGTCTGTTGATGTTTTGAAGTTGCATACTTTAAAATACTGTTTTGGAAATTAGAGGGATACTTTAGGGAAATATGTGGGAACTAAATTGATATCCATATATTACAATAGGTCAAAGTGTAAAAACAACAGCAAGTCAGTAAAAATCCCTCTCAAACGTAAGGCAACCTTATCCTTAATTAGTATAGAAACTATTTCCAAACAATAAGTCAAAACATGTGGCACCAAAAAATTTGTTTACCTTGATTGATGCTTCACAATGCTCCCTCGCCGATTCCATGTCTCCAGCCAAACAAAATGCTTTTGCAAGATTATCTTCCACCTGCAAATGTTTATTCATAGATACTAACGACGCAATCAACGTTCATGCCAAATATAGAAGAGGACAACCTAAATTGGACTAAATATAGAGGTTAAGTTCCTTCTTTACTTTTCCTGGGATGAGACAGAGAAGTGAATAATAGAATAGTAGGTTAAGCTGCAGTATGGAAAACGATAAGAGAGGAATGATGAAAAAAGTAACTGCATCTTTTAAAGTTAAACCCTACAAGTTAAGAAGCAGAGTTCCTTGCTGTAATCATACTCACCTCTGCAATGCGTTTGTTATAAGCATTTAATACTGATCTTAGAACAGCAAGAGCTCTTAAAGCATCTGAAAGGATAGAGCTCGAAATTTCCTTGGACAACATTGCATCTTGCAACCTGCCATGAATTAAGCACTTGTGCATTATAATCAAGGTAAATTCCCAAGTTCATAAAGTGTTGCTCTTTTCGCAGAACATATAGATTTTGTACTCAAATGTCAAATGCAAGGTTTGGAGATATCATATACCTTCGAAAATAAACCTGAGTTTTGTTTGCAGCTTCCTCAGAAGCTATTAAATCACAATGAAGACCACACTTCAAACAATACTCAGGATTAACGCAAAGGTAAGTACTGTCTTGCTCAAGAACACGGGCAGCCAAATCATTGATATTAATGTTACTAAGCTTGTCAACCTGGTAAGATAAACAAATTTAGGAAGAAGCAGGGCTTTAAACCTGAGTTAAGAAGGTAGTGTCATCTGGAAATTGTCAAGATTCATGCAACAAGTCAATCCCAATTAACTGCAAAATCATTGCCTCCTCAACCAAAACTTCCTGGGATGCAACAGCATCGTCATATCGACAGCATGCCCGAGTTTCAAAGATGGTGCAGAAGCAATACCTGCAATTGAGGTCTCCCCAAGTTTCGAGCTATGAAATTCTTAAACTTGCTCATTTCAAAACCGATGTGACAACTGTCCAAAACTACACCAGAGCAATTAGGATGGGCACAGTGAAAAGCATTTATAACAAGGTCAGGCATATTTAGCTCTGAACATCCAGGGCACTGGCATCGGAATGAATACTTATCTTCCAGAAATTTAACACGCTCTTTGCAGTCAAACTGCCCAACCTGTTCAACAGAACAGTATTTTACTATTTCAAATATCCATGCATTAGACTTGCTAGCACTAGAAGTAGAAACGTATAACATGACAATTCTTTTACTTCATGTTGTCCCTCCTATAACAGTGTAGTACAGCCATGTGTACTCTTTTGATGAATGAATGAACATCACATATTCACATCAAGAGATCTAGTTATGATTTTTAATGTTAAAACTAGGAATACCTGAGGGCCATATGATAATTCAAGATGACAGCCTGTTTCAACGAGTTCTGTTGTTCGTATGAAGAGAGTGCGTGAAAGGAAATAAGCATGAATATTTGGCCGGCAAGAATGATTGAATAAACTACCAACAGTATAAATAGCTTGACCCACTTTGACCTAGAAAGGAGTAATCAATCCAAGTTAGATGAATGAATAAACTTTATTTACATTGGCAGAAAAAGCACGTTCTGATGAAAAAGCCAACACAGATTACGTGCATTTGGTAAGTGTGGAATCAACAAATCCACATGGTGACTAGGCTAATCAAAGAAAAGAAATTGTAGCATAAACATGAACCTGTTCCACATTATAAGTTGATGTGTCTCTTATTGGAACATAAGAACCCCATTGATCTGATGAGCCTAGCACATTAGCAGATCTCATGCGTACAACTGCCATACTATTCACGCTGATTTGAGATATAAGGATGACAATCTACAAGCAGAAAATCAATAGACCTCAAGACAGATGGAGATCAAGTAGCAATAATGAGGTTGATATAGTGTTTCAATGCTTGTCTTCATGAATAACTAAGAAGGAACAAACAACGACAAATTACTAAGATAAGGATGTGAATAAGAGGAAAATATTTTTAAATACATGAACAAATTAAGCAATTTAAAGCTATTGGAATGATATAGACGTCAATAAGCAAAAGAAGTATATCATAAAATGATTGCATGCAAACCCCCACACGCACACCAAAGAGAGAAAGGTGGGTCCAACCTCTGATGTTGAGACTCCATTTATTGGAATAACAATCCCAAGAGAACATTGAAGACAGTATACCAACACAATGGCATATATATGTAATTCCAACTTGCCTTCAGGACTGATTTGCGAATAATTGTGAGAAAGATCCTGCAAGACCACAGGCTAGAATGTCAAATCCTCACACAGAAAAACTGTGAAGCAACTCATAACAAGTGGTTACAAAATATACTAGAATCCTTTGAAGGTTAGCCTCCTTGTCAACTCTATTTTGATATACAAATTTTGCAATTATTCGACCAGCCAAAACTATATCAGTTGGCAAAATTGCAGGCCAGTGCACCCCTAAACATTCGTGCCTATGTTCTGGAAAGCATTTATCATCAAAGTTGGAAGAACTGCAAAAGACATCCTCCACAATTGACTCTCTAAGATTGTAGTTTTGACTGCCATCACTTCCATCTCTCTTTTGATAGCTACTGAGTGTCTCGCCTCCAGCTTGCAGTTGGCAACGCTCCGAGCAGTATAGTGGTATAGAACAAGATGTACAAGGGACCACATCAGCTGGCAGTTCATTTAAGCAGTAATGACAATGTGTCTCACGGCAACTCTTCAATATCATCTGTAAATGAGAAAGCTAAGCCAATCTATGCCCCTCATTGCACAAATGCATGCAGATGCATCAAGATAGCAGCTATGAAGTATTGTGAATGATGACTAATGCAAGAGTAGCCCTCATAAAGAGCATCCTGAGGATAACAATCTGCGCACAGCGAGATTGTCACTCTTCAAGTTATCCAACCCAAATCAGCACAAGGCCCAATGAAAATGAGTCTATGCAAAACCTTCAGCTAAGAAAGATTTTTATTGTTGTTGTTCATAAATGATCTGTTCACGAAAGAGTATAATCTACAGTAGTTCGGATGACTGTGCCCTTAGTTGAACTGGTAAAAAGGCCTTATCTACATGCAGCGGCTAAAACTCTAACTTATATGCAGCTTGGATCTTGATCACAAAAGATTTTTCAACTTAAGTATCCAGTAAAAGCATATTTGAAAACTACACATGGAAAATCTACCAAGTAAAAGAGCATTTACATAACAAACAAGTCATGGTGATGGTCATACCAAAACGTAAGGTTCTTCCATATGAATCAAGGACGCTGGAGGAATATCACTGCAGGAAGCAATGCCCCTTCCTTTAACTGGCGTGGTAACACGTACTAACTTTTTTTGCTGCAAGTCATCTGTCAAAAAATATTGATAGATCATTCATTTCGAACTTACATCTTGGCGGTGTAAAGCAGATACAGATGCCTACTTTCATTAAAATCATACCAAGATCATACAATCCTAAACTCTTGAAAGCAGAGGATGAGATTATAAGCCATATCAGAAATGGAATAGGGTTAGAGAATAACAAAAACTAAAATAGGGATAAAAATTGAGCCAAAAATTACGATAAACAGTGGGTTTTTATTTAGGGAACAAAATGCTCGAGCCTAACTTTAAAATATTCTATACCAGGATGTAAGGAAAGAAGAAGAATGGTAAGGATAGTCTCTTACCAAAACTTCTCAAGTTGTCCTCACCAAGCTGAACTTGCTTATTGCTTGTGCACTGATATTTTTGCAAAATAATCTTTAGCTCACTTTCTATCTGCCTCTTTCCACTCAATGATGACTCAAAACTTTTAGCCATGTTCATATCATGGACTGCATTTTTATGATCTCCTAAAGAAGCATTGGCCTTTCCCCTTCTGTACCATGCCTGCAATGTAGAAGACACTCTGGATAGGGCACAAGCTAGTTCACATCATAATAGTAGCAACAGAAAATGCTCTTTAAAATTTGTGAAACAGACATAAGGATGAGAGATAACATAATTACTGCAAGTTTGGAGCAGATCTACCAGTAAATATTAGGGAATTGAAAGCAAGGTTTTACCCCAATCCCCTTTTCTTTTTCCTTTTGTTTTTCCTTTTTTGTTTTGTCTCCAAAATTAAGATAAATCATTGCCATCATGAAATTTCACGGGATTGGAAGCGTCTTTTCCCTGGACTAGATTTTAATGAATAGTTGCAAACAGATGAAAGTACAAATCTAGCAACATCAAAAGGCAAAAACCTGTCAGAAGTATAAGGGGAGAAATAGCAAAATTAGAACAAGAAAAGATCATACGTATCACCTTTGAATAGTTTGGAGAAATTTGAATGGCCCGGCTGCAATCTCGAATACACTCTGCTAGGAGACCTATTTTCTAGAGAAACACACAAATCTTTTGATTTAGAGTCCACAGAAAACCCAGCGATACAAAATGATTCAACATAGCACATTCCATTTTTTTTTTTATAACAAATTCAAAAACATATGGTCTCTATACCAACAGTTATACCCGTACATAGTCATAGAATTAGCCGGGATTTATTCTCATTCGCCCTACAACCTCCCCACCCACCAAAGAAAAAAGAACAAGAAAAATAGAAATAATAACAGAAGAAAACAAAAGCTGTCTCCTTTCTGAGAAGGTAAGGAAACAAGAAAAACTCACATGCAGTGAAGAAGCCCGGTTTAGATACAGTGTTGCAACCAGATTCTTGTCCATATCAGCAGCAGAAACTGGAGCCACACGTAGTGCCTATCTTGATTGGTTGAGTAGCAATGTAAAGAAGAGAAAACGCGGTTAAACTTTTACCTTGTCTGCAAACAAACGATAACTAACAAGGATTGAATAGCCTCCTGGTGATCATCCCATGTTGATCAGTAAAAAGATCTTTCTCTTGTTAATTTTTAGGAGGTATTTTGTTTACTCTTAATTTAATTCACAGCCTCATCCTCTTTATACCAGTGCTCAGAATGTACCACAATTGGTCATAATAATTATCCAATAATAATGCATGTTTTCTCGAGATCACAGGGCAAACAGTTAAAGGGCTGAAAACAACTGTGGTCAATCCATCGAACAGAGAACAGGTAAAAGTTTGAGCAGAATCTATTGTAATCTAAATTCCATTTTCACATATTTCCAGTTTTGAATTATTAATTGCCCACAAAAATAATTTCTTTAAGCCCTCATAGAAAGGTTTTCTTGTTTTTGTGAAGTGACCTAGTCATGGTTAACCCTAGGAAAAAAGCAAATTTGCAGATGTAAAACATAATAAGGAAGGTCCATATCTGCAAATGTAATAAGGTCCATAGAGTACTGTAAAAGATGAAGTTTGCTAAACTGAAAAGAAAATGAAAACGACCTAAAGAAGTACCTGAGAATAGCAATGCAAAGCTGTCTTATAATCTCCACTTGAAAAGCTTTGGTTGCCCTTTTGTTTTGATTCCAAAGCAGCATCCTTACTCTTTGTACAAAGAGCAGTTTCTGGATCTGTCAGATCTTTAATCATCTAAAAATACCCAAAAGGTTCATAATGAGGCAAGGGGCCATATTAAGGATAAGATTTCAAAAACCACAGGTTTCACCCTCTACATAGAAAAGAAAATTTAAAAAGATTACTAGGCGATATTAACTTCCTGGAATTGTGGCAAATTGAGGATGAAGTCAAGAAGAGAAGACGATGTTGAAGGAAGATCATCAGGACTGCTATCTGCCACCAACCGTTTAAGATTGTTTGGAATCAAAGATTTCAGTTTCTCCATTTTGCAGGCTTTCTTTTTGTTTGGAACTGAAAAGTCTCTTTCCTGGAAAGCAGAATATTGAAGAGTAACCACACAAAAAAAGCCAAATGAGTACAACATGGAAAGACAATAAAACAATCCATCTTTTAGCTCAATCAAACTCCTTAACTTGAACTCCAGTAGCAGGCATGCAGATTCCAATTAGATTTAAGCAAACTGGTTCACATCAACAAAGCTGTTTCTTCTCTAGAAAATTACACACAACAATTCCATTAACTATGTCATTGAAAAATGGAACAAACCCTTTTCATATTTTCAATTTGGATTACCTAATGAATGCAGTATTGTAAAATAAAGACAAAGTAGCAACTACAACCACTGTAAATTAAGTCGGTTGGGGAATTTATCAGCACAAGATTTAAACTACCCGCCCAAGCTACAAACTAGTTCTATCCCATAAAATAAGAGCCATGATTAGAGCTTAACAATAACCCACACTCTCAAAATGTATGAAGTTAATTGAACATTTAAAAAGAAAAACTTCAGAGGAGATTACAATTTGATGGCTTCATATTTCTCTTTAGCTGAGGAAAAGGTTTTATACGCGAATGGAATAAAATGGGATGAAATAGGATGGTTTTATATTTCATCTCATTCAAATAAACACTTCCTTTCATCCTCTACTATTTCGTTTCATTTCATTTGATTAAAAATTTTACGCGGAAATAAACATACCTTAGTTTAGAGAGAAAGAAATGATCTTTGTCTGCAGGGAGAGGAAGGTCGCCATTTTGTGATTCTGAGATGGAAGGTTCAATGGCTAGCGGGCTTTGATTTTCAAAGTCCAAAATCCAGAAGAAACAAAGGTGAAATGGGCTCTTTAAGTTCTTGGTGGATGGGCTCTTTGTAACCTGCAGCTGGGCTCTTGTCTTTCGCAAATGTAACGAAGGGTTTTTTCTGCCGAGTCTGCTCGCGATAGAGAGGAGAAGAGAGACTGAAATTTGGAGAAGAATTTTCCTTTTTCTTGACTTTTCTTGGCTTCGTTAGCTTTTTCCAGGTAAAACACCGCACTCAATATGTCCTTTTCTCCCCTAGATCTCTTTGAATTCCTTTGTTTGATTGTTTTGTACTCTGACAGGGCTTCGTTTCTCTACTCGCTTTCTCTTTGTGACTTGTCTTCTGTTTAGGTGTTCTCTTTGTTTTGTTTCGTTATGTAGCTCTTTGGAATCAGAAAATTAGCTGAAATACTGTAACTTTATTGATCAAAATTGCCTGGAATTGGTATGTTTTTACTTTGTATTAGAAAACAAGTAGAGAACGGAGAGAAATTCCCTACTGAAAACTTCCATTTTTCTTTCGGCATAAGTTCGATTTTTTTTACGTTTTTTAAATTTTCTTTTAACGTGATCGTTGTTAGTTAATTATCACAATCTTACATTTGATGAGCTGATTCAAAGCTTCCATACTCATTTCATGTGTAAATCTGTATTTGAACGCTTACGACCATTGCCATTTTTTCTGTTGCAAACAGTTCTCTATCAATGGAAGAAGAAAAGTTGAATGCACAAGTCCCTGGTAAAGAAAATGGGGCAGAAGAAGAAAATGGGGAGGAAGAACCTTCAATTAGCAATGAGAATGATGATTCATCAGAAGTTTCCTCTGCCATGCAGAAGGATGATGATGAAAACAAAGGTGGTTCCTTCTCCTATTTCGCAATTAATTGAGGCCTGCAAACATTAATGGCATTCAACTTGCTATAATGGAGTTATTTAGTAATTTTAGCACTAATATATGCATTTTTATATTTAATTTTTTCTTCCAGAAGTTTCAAAGAAGAAAAAGAAGAAAAATAAAAGCAAGTGAGAACTTCTTTCTGGGATAGATAGTCCAATCATTACACATCATTCAGTCTTTAGTCAGTGATGTCTCTCTTACAATCATCTGCAGGAAGAAGAAAGAATTGCCTCAGCAAACTGATCCGCCCTCTATTCCTGTTAAGGAGCTTTTTCCTTCTGGGGACTTTCCTGAAGGTGAAATTCAACAATACAAAGATGAGTGAGTATAAGCTCTTTAACTTTGGTCCAATGCGTGGAGAATAATGATACTGCTGCATTATCATTATTTCTTTCTGTTACTTTTCTTTTGTGTCAAAATGATGTCCTTTGTTCACTTGAGTTCTGGTGCTTCTTGAAAAGCCGTGTGTTAGACAAGATCAATATTCCTCGTGATATAAATATATTTCTGGTCATTAATTGATGTTGTACAATGCAATGCAGGTTAAAGGTCACAGTTTGAAGGTTTCAGTGTAGCATCTATCTTTCTATTCCCTTAAAGTGTTAGGATACTATTAGTATATACCTTTCAATATGTGCTGCCTCAGATTTTGTCAATGCTTATGCCGACAATTTCCTTGAATTTTTTCAGTAATTTATGGAGGACTACTTCTGAAGAGAAGAGAGGGTTGGAACGTCTTGAAAAACCGATGTACAATTCAGTTCGCCAAGCGGCAGAAGTTCATCGGCAGGTTGGTAATGGTTTGATGCAATGGCTGTTCTGCTGATTGTTGAATTATGTCATCTAATAAAATTTCCTGCTTGTATCAGGTGAGGAAGTACATGAGAAGCATTATGAAACCTGGAATGTTAATGACTGACCTTTGTGAGACCTTGGAGAACACAGTTCGTAAGCTAATATCAGAAAATGGTTTGCAAGCAGGCATTGCTTTCCCTACTGGATGCTCTCTTAACTGGTAAATGTTACTTTCATCTTTGGAGGGTTTTATGAATCCTAATCCTCTTGATTTTGTTGCTTCATTTTCATCGAAAACTCATTCCTGTTATCAGGGTTGCTGCACATTGGACCCCAAATAGTGGGGATAAGACTGTTCTTCAATATGATGATGTGATGAAGTTGGATTTCGGAACCCATATTGATGGTAGTGACTCTTTTACCAAATGTTGAATTTGTTGATTGAACTTTTAGGAAATATGCTGTTATGTTTTTTGGTTGGGAACCTTATCAGAAATGGATGCCAATTCAATTTACAGGTTGCATTGTGGACTGTGCTTTCACTGTGGCTTTCAATCCTATGTTTGATCCACTGCTTGCAGCTTCACGGGAAGCAACTAATACCGGTATCAAGGTGTTGAACTTTTAATCCTATTCAGCTATTATATCTTCCTATTATCATTGGGATGTGACCTTTTGTAAGAAAGGCTTGCATCCAATTCCTAGTTTTAAACCACTTGACTCTTCTTGGGTGAAGGTGAGTTCATCTTGTGGCTGACTTTTGTATGTATAATTTGACTGTAATTTTCTTGGGGAGTTCTATTTTTTCTTAAAATTGGTTTTGGGATTAGCTAGGAGATTTCCCAAGTAGGATTTGTAATGGTTATGAAGTAAGGAAATTTTTTTGTGTATAATTGTATGCATATCTTTGCATGCAACAAGTTATATCCTTTATGCACTTCTGCCGGGATCTTAAACAGTGGATGAGCTGCATAAATATCTAGCATTGCAATCATAATTGAAAGCCAAATCCACCTACTCTCACTCTCCATTCACTACTCTTTTCTGATGTTTTCTAAACATTTTTTATTTTAATTTCTTCGGTTGAAGATATGAAGTATTTAGAAAATGTTTAGACTAATTAAGAACATACAAAATGCACCAATTTGTAATAATTCATATGTGTTTATGTGATACTCCGGTACAAATTATTGGCGTTAAAATTTCCTTACTGTCACTGGAGCGTTACTTCCTCTAAAATGCTTTTCACGCATCATGGGTTGACCAAAATGACAATTCAGTGATTATCTTTTTATTGCTTAGGAATCTGGGATTGATGTGCGTCTTTGTGATGTTGGTGCCGCCATCCAAGAGGTCATGGAATCTTATGAGGTTGAAATTAATGGAAAAGTGTATCCTGGTACTATGTTAACAGCCTTTCCATCGTATACATGTATTGTTTGTGTTTGTCCAATATTTAGTGTTGGTTCCTACTTCAGTCGATACATGCTTTTATTTATGTTCAACTCCATTCGATCTTGGGCTGCATACCTAGTTGTTTCTTTCACAATTGTGAACTGTGTTATGCGTCAACCTTCTTCCAATGTAGATGAATGACAGTTGCTACCAGAATCCAATATTATTGTTTATAGCTGTTACGAGTGCCAATGCGGTGAACTATGTCAAAATGTCCATAAAGCTCTTTGTGCTCTTCATAATTCACTTCACATTCATAAGAACCTTTAAGTGTTATGTTATAAAACAGCACTGTTTATACTTAATGGGAGTTTTATATCATACTTATAATGACCTATTGGTATGTTGTCTTTCCCGGTGTCTTGAGACCATAGGGCTTGAGTTGAAGATCATCCTCCTCCAAGCCAATCATCGTGGTTTGCATATCTATTGATAATTTAGCTTTTTTCCTGCACTGTTTTGTATCTCTCCCTCCTTTGATTGTTCAGCTATGTTCAGTGGAAATGTTAATATGTTTTTGGTAGTGGAAGGATTTTTCCTTCTGAAGCTTAATCAAATTCTTTCCCTCAAGGTTTGACAAAATATGTACCTCCGATGTCACTAAGTTTTTTGAGTTGTGTTTGAAGGAGAAGGGATATTCTCTTGTCTTGCATATATGTTCCAAAACATGCACCTCTGAAGGCTTGTCTTATTTCCTTATTGAATAATGATTTTCTCTTGATAGCATCACAAACTTGCACAATATAACCTTTGTTCTGCATGTTTCATTGACTTGCCTTTTGGTTGGCAGTTAAAAGTATCCGAAACTTAAACGGACATAGTATTGGCCGCTATCAGATCCATGCTGGAAAATCTGTTCCTATAGTTAAAGGCGGGGAGCAGACCAAAATGGAGGAAGGTGAATTTTTTGCAATTGAAACATTTGCATCAACAGGTAATGGTTGTTTCGTTCGACTGGTAATTACACTTTCTTTGTAAAGATGGCTATTGTCGAGCATTTTTACCTAGAATGTACTTAGCTGCCACTTGTTCTGGTTAGGCAAGGGATACGTGAGAGAAGATCTAGAGTGCAGTCATTACATGAAAAATTTTGATGTTGGCCATATCCCTCTGAGGTTGCCAAGGGCAAAGCAACTGCTAGCAACAATCAACAAGAACTTCTCCACATTGGCCTTTTGCAGACGGTACCTAGATCGATTAGGGGAGACTAAATATTTGATGGCATTGAAGAACTTATGTGATACTGGCATTGTTCAGGTATGGCAACAATTAACTCTAGTAATAAACTCTTGTACTAATTTCCTTTTTTTATAATACAACTTGTACTAGTTTCTTGGATTAACTTTTGGTGAGGATACTGATAATCTCAAACGGTGGGTTTTATCTTATCCTGCATTGGAAATAGTCCTGAAGTCATGCATCTCTCTTTTTTTTTTTGCACTTATCTGTTCAACATAGAATTCTGAGCGGTCCTATGTCCTGAAGTTCTCAGTTTGAACTATGCTGGTTGAGTTGCTTTTAATTGAAGAGGCTGGGAGCCATTATCCTGATCAGTAGTTTAAGAATGAATTGCATCCTTTTGCCTTCTGTTTGTTACAGCAACTTGTTCATTTTCTTTGGCAGCCATACCCCCCTCTATGTGATGTTAAGGGAAGCTATGTATCCCAATTTGAGCATACCATCTTACTACGTCCAACCTGCAAAGAGGTTATATCAAGAGGGGATGACTATTAAGGTTGTGTTGATTATTATGTTTAATGCAATACAACAAGACAATCCAATGCTTATTTTATGCTTTCTTACGTCTTTTTATGGTGTTGAATATCTTTTACTGAAGTTGTGTAATGGTTACAAAAACAGAACAAGCACTCCTGTTCTCTTTTTCCCTTAATAATCCGCACAAGATTTCCTACTAAAGCTGATCAAGAAAGGCAAACGAAGTTAGTTTTGGTAGCGAGAAAATGATGTTTTATTATCGTGCATTTAACCCATCTTGTGCAGATACGTACAAATTGAGAGGCTAATGGGAGGATATTTTATATATAAAATATTAGTAATCTCAGGCTTGAAATCAAGAGTAGCAGCATCAACTACATCTTTTTACTTTTCTAAGCATCTGAAATTGGTGAAACTAGACAGATTCCAACATTTCTGAAAGCAGCAAAAGTATGAGCTAGCAATGTGTTCCTAAGTATTAAATAAATTCTTTCAAATGAAAAGGTATATTAAAGAAAACTGCAGATACACGCCTGGAAAAACATATAGGAAGCTGGCTATTAAATTTTCTACATGTTTGTTTTCTAAAGATGATATTTAGCTTCTTTTATGGGGCGTAATGATTTCCTTTCCCATGATATCTTTGTTAACACTTGGGAGAAACAAAGAAAACCTATCGCAGTAGGAATTGGTTGAATGATCTCCTTTGCTGGGAAGACTCCCCATGTTACCGCATTAACATCAGCTAAACCAATGTTAGAAAGCCAACTCCCTCCTTTATTAACAGCCATGTAAGTTACGTTAGGGAATGCCTTGCACTTGTCAACAAGAGCACTCAATTTGTCCATGGAGCAGAAAAATTCGACGTAAGCCTTCTGATAGACAAAACCTCCTGGCCCTCCCCAACCTGCTTCTTACATTCCCAACTGCAGCAGAAAGCTAAAACTAAATGGCCACCACCAACTATAAGAACTGATAAATCTTATAATCCCATTTCTTTTTGTAGCAATTATAAATGACACAATGCGCAAATAAAGCTAAGTCCAAGCTCCATTACAATCAATGACATGGAGTTCAATTCTGTAACTTAATATCTTCACCTAGAATGACATCCCTACAGTCTTGGATGACTTGTTCAGTTTCGCAATTCAATTGTCCTCTCAAACAGCAAAGTCAACCTTCATTCCTTCACCCCTGCAAAAACGTAACAACTTTTCTTGTTTGCTTTCCCCTAAGAAGTAAGAAGCCACAAAAAATTTTATTACTTCCCATTTTAAACATGAAACGAGCTTGTAATCTGTAAGTTGAGTTATGTGCATACTTCTCCTGTAAAAGCGCTAAACGCCTAAATCTCAATTTTGGTAGTCTAGTGATATTAAAATTTTCTGGCATACAGAAGCAAAGTCTACAAAGAATGTCAGCGAAAAAGAGACTGGAAATTACAGACAGAGACACCTATTACTTACCAACTGATGGGAATCAGATCTCTCCCCGTTCACTGCTAGTTGGCTGTTGATTGCCCGAAAGCCCTTCAAGTTTATCTTGCCAAGATGTTCATTAATAATCTTTGTCTCTGGTTGCAGCCCTTCCAATTCAGACCAGGGACTAGTTTTCATCTTCCCAAGGCAGTAATTCTTAAATTTCTCATAGATATCATCAACACCTTTCAGAAGTACACCCCATTCGTCATGAAGTTTCTTGTCCTGATATTCAGTCAAAGCACCATAGGATGCATTACGAGAATCACCCCATCTGTCACGTGGATACTGATCCCAACCAATCGTTCTTGATAAATAGCTCTTTGGACGATTAACTATAACTATACTAACCTCAGTTATCATTTGGTACAAGATTCTCATCATTGACAAAAACCTCGTCATCATCATTATTCAAATTCAATGCACCAAATGATATGTCAATATTTTCCCAACTAACATTATCTTCTAAGTCATTCACATATATCAAATCTGGTTCCTAAAAAACCCAATATGCTAAAAGATCGATATTATCAATAGAAATTGGATTTGTTGAACTACTTGTGCTACTAAGACTCCTAGTAAACAATAAAATTTAATTATTAGAAAATTATAAGAAAATCCTTCAAAATTAATAATGATAATAGCATATATTTCTCAAAACTTTAAATTGTAACGAATGAATACTAAGTCATTCAATCTTTTGTGCTTAATATATTCCTTTTCTTATAATGAATGAATTCAAATGTGCTCCAGCTCTATTCACAACATGTTACACTCACACATTGACTTAAAATTTGAATTGTAAACCGTTGCAATTTTAGAACACTACTTTCGAATTAATCCCACCAAGAAATTGTAAGTCGTAAGATAACAAAAGTAGCGTTACAAACAAAATAAAGTGACAAATAAGAAAAAGGAAACAGCTAATACCCGAAAAAAGTTTTTCTCTTATCGAATAGCAATCGGTAATCCAAAATCTCTAGAAATATGAAAAAGGAAACAACTAATACTTGGAGAAAGTTTTTCTCTTTGTCGAATATCAATTGGTAATCCAAAATCTCTAGAAGACTACTGATAAAGCTCAATTTGCAATCTTAAGAGATCTTACATCATTTCATGGCCAACAATTGTAGTAATATTGAATAACATTCCTTTACTAACTTTAACTTTCTTTGTAAAACCTGACCTGAAATATACATTAGGATTTAAAAACGTCCCAACTATAAACAACAGAGAAGAAAGTTGTCTTTTCCATCTCTCATTGATGATTGCATGGTACAGTGTATACAAAGAAAGCCTATGTTTCATATTGGCCTTGATTGCTTCCTTCGCCCTTTCCATAACTGTAATACCCCAAATTAGGGGTTAGAATATTAAAGGAATTTAGTACGAATTATGTTTGTTATTTGTTTATTAAATATTTGCTTA
>JANZLF010000001.1:13901976-13917253 GCA_026546835.1 Erythroxylum foetidum | reverse complement strand
ATAATCTTTGTCTCTGGTTGCAGCCCTTCCAATTCAGACCAGGGACTAGTTTTCATCTTCCCAAGGCAGTAATTCTTCAATTTCTGTTATCCAAAAGACTTATCAAGTCAACAATTGTTGTTGCATGAAACTGAGGAAATAATGCAAGACAACTATATCCAGAATATAAGTTCTACCTCATAGATATCTTCAACACCTTTCAGAGGTACACCCCATTCGTCATGAAGTTTCTTGTCCTGCACAAGGTCACATAAACTGCAAATGAAATCAATACTTGAGGCTTGCATGAAAAATGCTAACAAGTAGATTCAATAGGCATGTTGAAACTCACAGTTCAAGAACTATTATTAACTGAAACAAATATTGACGGAAAGACTATTTCAATCACATCAGTACATCTTTTTCCAGATTATAATGGTTTGATTAAAAGATTTGTTAGACCACATCAAAAGGCTTCTTCCATACTAGAAATAAATAGATTGAATCAATTCCTACAAAGGATATCTTGGCACATTTTCTTTAATAGTTCAAGTAAAGTAATGAATGATAGTGTGGAAGATCATTCTGAATTTTCAACAAAGAGATCATATTTAAGACAACAGAAATATATTAATTACTTCATATCATAGGGAAATTCCCTTCTTAATGTGCCTTGGAACAGAGAATATGAGAAAGCAAGCCAATTGATTGTCACAAACCAAAAGAGAGGCATCAGGAACAAACTGAACCTTGGAGTGGAATATAAGACACTCAAAAGACAAGATTGTTCTACATTTAAGTTTGTTATAAGATCCAAAACTAAATCAAAAATGTATATGTCCTCCTACCTGATAGTCAGTGAAAGCACCATAGGATGCATTACGAGAATCACCCCATCTGCCACGTGGATACTGGTCCCAACCAATCGTTCTTGATAAATAGCTCTTTGGACGATTAGCCCTGTGGTCATTTAGCTAAGACATCAAATTTATTGAAGATATAAGTAAATTCGAATAAATAATGTTTCTCATGAATTGAATGACTCTAAATACAGTGTTACATGTCCATTACACACCAGAATATTGGACAAACATCTTTCAAACGGAAAACATTTGTGGCGGTAATGACCTTGTAACGTTGGACTCTTCAATCAGACCAAGATTCTGCAAATGAATGTCCATTATTAAACGAACTCAGTAATAATTATCCTGCAATAATGCCATGCTGATCTCCCACCAGAATAACAAATTGACTAAGATAAACTAACCATTAATATGGCTAGAGCTGATTTCTCCATGTTAAGTGTGTACAGATGCAAAGTCTTGATGCCATGAGCCATAATCTTATTGCACATTTCAGTTCCAAGGTGAATTCCATATGCTCTGACTGCTTCTTCATTGTCCTTAATAGGCTCCAATGCAGCAGTAATCTCCTATGGTATCTGCATTTCATTACAGTACACCAATTTTACACAGTAGGGTCCCCAAAGTTTATTGTAGTATGCAGAAGCACATCCATGTGAAAGAATTTTTGTGTTATTTAATTAAGAAGATATTAAACACCAACTTCTCCACACTCATAAGCAAAGTGCGCATCTGATCCTAGTCACAGCAGAATAAAAGCTGAACAGGATATGAATGTGAATCTGATAAATATGGAATAAAGCAACATGAGGATGTACAAGTGCTCCAAATATTCAACAAACACCAGAGAACATACTCAGCAAGAGAAGCAAGGTCAGAGAGGTTACACCTTTGTCTTGCAAAACCCAGTCATTCGCAAGAAGCCCTTATAATTATTAATGGGAATGATACCAGGAACAATAGGGCATTTTATTCCAATTTCATGGCAGTCATTCACAAATTTTAGAAAAATATCGTTATCATAGAAGAGTTGAGTAATAATCAGGTCAGCTCCCGCATCCACCTGAAGAATCAGATCACCAAATTATCAGTACATACAATTGTTTCCAGCTACATGAAAAGCAAGGTTAGCTCACAATTTGTTTTCATTAGACAAAAATTAAATTTAAAAAGAAAAATAAAAGCAAAGACCTTTTGCTTCAAATAAGCAAGATCTTTCTGATAATTCTCCGGCGTAGCAACCCCATCACTGACAATCGCGTCAGGGTGCGCCTCTGGACACCAATTGAAAACCATCAAAGTATAAGGACACTAGCAAATAGGAAATTTGCAGAAAGAGAAAGGAATAAGTGTAAAGAAATAAAAAAACCTGGATAACCAGCAACAGTAATGCCAAAGTAGTCACCATACTAAGACCTTATATGTCTCACCTGCAAAAACACATTCAAATCTCACACTTACAAAATCAACCTCCTCACTAATCAATCAATACTGTTACTGAAATATACTCAAAATGTAACCAAAGGGTTCGGTGTGTTACAAGACCTAGAGCGCAAGCGAAACCGCCTTGGATCTGAACGAACTTATCCTGGCCATGAGGAGGATCACCGCGAAGCGCGAGAACATTCTGGATTACATTCCATTTGATAGTATGAAGCGTAAGATCAAGCTTCTTCACGTGCATGTTAGTGCAGGCCAAGTGCATCATAGTCTCGACGCAGACAATGCTCTGCATGCGATTGGCGATCTCGAGATTGAGATCCGCGGTGGAGCCTCCGGCGGCCCAGGTGATGTCGCAGAAGGTAGGGTTGTGGGCGACCATGCGGTCCATTCTCTCGAAGAGGTTCTGGACTCCGTCCTCCGTCTTCGGCCGAAAGAACTAAGGAGAACACTGCCTTGCCAGATACATTGTCATTTCCGGTGGGTTGAGCTGGAGCGACGGTGGCTTCAACTCCGAGAGCTGACCTTATCTTCTCTATGACCTTCATTTTCTCAAATCCAGAATTGCAGTTTCAGTGGAGAGAGAGAGAGAGAGAGAGAGAGAGATGGACTAGATTGCAAATGTATAAAATCTACATCCGAGGGAAAGAGGACTAAATTGCAAATAAAGATAGTTGGTGATGCTGGGACGGGTACTTCCCTTTCATTTGATTTAGAATTCTCAAGTCAAAATGGTCAAAGCAAAATAGATCTTGTCGTTTGTTAATTTGGAATTTAAAAAATTAATTATTTTAGTTAATAAAATCTTAAAAAATGAAGTAAAATATAATGAAATTTATTTTTAAAATATGATATTCGCATTTCGATTCTATAACTAATAAAATCAATGCCAATATATAATAAACAAGAACTTAATTCTGTCTAATTTTTACTTTTTGCCTATGACATTTGTATGGCATATTATTATATAACATAACATTAGACAATCAGGTGCCTGCATTTCGAGCAGCTTACGCTTTGCTATTCCACAATCAAATATGACATTCTTGACCACAATCAGATATCCTGCATCAAAATCTGGACCAGCTGAAAAGAATTGTTACATGAGAACCTGACATCATCAATCACAGCTACCTACTGTCAGGTTCAGGTGAAGGAACCAGACTACTACTCAGCAAACATCTCCACCCATCATATTCTATTACATACCCATTCTCAAGATTTGCCAGCAAGAGAAGAGACTATGCAAGCAAGCACAAAACCAACATTATAAACTTGATGATGGGGAGAACACGTGCCAGAGATCTTTCAGTGTCAGGCATTACTGTCTTCATCCACTGTTGCCTGCAATAGAACATAAAGATCATCGATTAAACCAACCAACCATCTGAAACACTACTACAGGTAAAGTCAGTGGGCTTGCAACACAGCCATTGACTGTGCCTGAAAGGAGATGACAACCAATAGGCCACCAGCTCAAACTTCAATAAAAAGCTGAGACAAAGAGGACATTCTTCTTTCCTACAGCAACAGACAGAAAACAGTATGCTTACCATTTTACTTGTCAGAAATTTATAAGTTCCCATTTACATGCCGACAAGTCAAGAGCCTCACTGCCCTTTTCAAAAAGGATCTGCACTAAAACAAAGTAATCCATTTGTGAATATGATGCTTACCATTCGTAATCCAATAAATTTCCAAAAAAAAAATATATCGACAATGCTTACCGTGTGTTTTCTTGTATGGTTGTCAAAGCGTCTGATCATACCAAAACGTTCTGACCTTTCTGACCTATGAAGCCTAGAAAGAGAAGCATCGAGAAATGGAAAATCTTAGAATTCAAAATGGAAAGTGAAGTCAGTAAAAGATGGAAGAGATGGAAAATCTTAGAATTCAAAATGGAAAGTGAAGTCAGTAAAAGATGGAAAATCACGGGCCTGATTACATCTTTTTCAAATTGTTACAACATAAAATTCAATAATTGGAAAAGTACAATGCCTGCAAGCATTCTCAAAAACATCCAACTTCATTCATGTTCAGAATTAATCTGCTAAAAGAAAGGACCTTCAAGAAGGATTCAAACTACTACAGAAGTGCCGTTCAACATAAAATTTTCAACAAACTGATGACAGGTAAATGGACTCGAGAGTTGGAGAATTTGCGAGTTCCACTTGTGGCCATTTCAAGACAAACAGAGCAACGCCTGACCGTTTGAAATTTTCAAAATGGGTGTATAATCAAATTGCTACTTAAAATTATTGTCTTGGCTCCAAAAAGTGGTGTTCTTAAATGCCTTGAACAAGTTATTTATTAACTTTCCCTTAAGGTATCCACATCCAAAAGAAACTACAAAAGACAGTGACCTTTCTAGGAAACACAAAGCTGCTTCACAAGAAGATACTAACTCAAGCAAATTCAAAAGCCTAAATGAAATTGAACATCCGAGAAATTACCTTTTACTTGGACAAACTACTCTGATCAGTTTACCAATGCAATTTAGCGGGCGCATCGGTTGATTTCTATAAATGTTCTCTGAACTCCCTGAATGAATATTGAAATTTATAATAGAAAAGAATGCTCAGATAGAATGAAGTCCAAGTTCTCAACATGTGAAAGGCTAACTAAATAGACCAGATAATATGTTGAAGGACCTTCAGATTACCTATTTTCACACCTCCATTTCGATAAACCTGTGCAACCATCAATACCACATTTAGTTTAGCATTAATCAGATAGGTGGATCACATGATATTATACATGTTAAATATAAATATTGGTATGCATCAAGATTGACCATATACTAAAGAAGATTTAGTCAGTTGGATCGTATAGATGCATCTATACATACATCAGTTCCAGATATAACTGCTTGTAATTTGGGGGAGGAAACCACTTGACGTGCTACTATTTTTAGTGCTGCATCTGAGGACAACTTAGGCTTGGGTTTGACCCCTAACTTCCGTCTGCAGTCTGCAGCACCACAATGGCAATCTTGATCGGCACCAAATTGAACAAATCTGCTAATTTGATCGAATGGCATAAGAAATTCAGAATGTTTGAGGAAAAAAGCAAGAAAAAAAAAAGTTGTTCAATCATCAAAGGATTTATAATGCAGAAAACAAACATGAAGAAAAAGGTCCAAAAAGAAACGGTGCAAGTACTCGTACTGATAATCATAGGTTAGATGTTCGCCCTTCTTTATCCTACGAGTTGCAAAGATGCCAATTCTGGTTTCTCCATCAATTATCCTTTGAGGGGGAAAGACAACATGTAAATAAAGAGAGACTAAAGGGGGAAAGACAACATATAAATGAAGAGAGACTAACTGTCAAATTTTGAAAAGGGAAAAAAGTTTCATCTAAGAACCATTTTTGCATCTCGGTATTGGGAGAACAACTGTGATTTATGTATCTTGACTTGTTTCCCTTGTATGTGGCATCAATCACCATATCTCGATTAATTTCACACAAGTAAAAGTTTGTTTCTCCACGATGTTTCATATTCCAAAGCCTTTCCTCACATGTCTTGTCATCAATAACTACATCAAATAAGCATAGAGATTAGACTAAAACTAGAATTGATTCAACTCCGAACTATGATAATGACACAAGGAATGAAACAGTAATGAATTCAGATTTCACCTTCTCCAACATATTCAATGACAAACTCTCCCTTTTTGATATCTTCATCTGCTACAATCCCAGCTCCACATTTTTCAGTCTATAGACAATATTTAAGCTCCAGTAAGAGAATGCATTAACGTAGCACCTGATGTTCTTAAAGCAACAAAAATGTGTTCTTAAAGCAACAAAAATGGAACAAGAAAGAACAGAGCAATGAACTAGAACGTATCATAAATTAAAAGTCAATTAGTAATGTTAGGAAATTTCTATATTGGGGAGACTATGATCTCCCTCTTTACTGTGTGATTTCCTATTTATTCCTAAGATTTTTCCCTATGTAATTACTTCTACATATAAATGATACAAGGGTCTTGAGTTTGAGTCAAGCACTCTGTTTTTTCACTCTGTTTCTTCACAAGTAACAATGAACATACATCAATAGATGACAAAAGCATTCAACATTGACTACTAAATCCCTCTCTTTAAAAACAGAAACCTCCTTCATCGACCCATACCTGCACTAGTTTCATCTTCTTTACAGGGCGGTTTTGAAAAGGTTTGTTGACACATAAGTTTCCACATTTGCAGCCTAAGGAGCAGCTAGACAGCAGCATCCTTAAAAAGTTAAGATGGCAAAATTAGATTAGCAAAAGTCTTAGTAAGTACTGTAATAAAACAAGACCATAGAGCCACAGGCTGAAAATTAGATAAATATAACTGCCAGGAACTTCCGTAACAATATATGCACATAAAGCCACGTTCAAAATATAAGCTACTAACAAGATATGAACCACTTTATATAAATGAGGAATCTATGACAATGACTACATCTATGATGATGTTCCATGTAATTTACTGATAACAGTATTCAGAAAAGGATCTTAAACCGGCTTATCCATTTTGGCAATATCAAATCAGATTCAGCTACAAATGAATAGTCTCTCAACATTTCATTTGAACAGAACGCAACATATTTGATGAGAGAAGAGCAGAATCAACATTCAACTATTTAAGCCAATCAAATCTCCCAACATTCACATCTTCATACACGACACTATGAATCAAGTAAATAGAAATGCATTTGCTTGGTATATTCATACACAGAGCCATCCAAACTGTACTCCACTGATATTCTTACATGTTTCCCCTGCAAATCTTTCTAACGTCATAACTGAATGTCTTTCACTCACTTCCTATATGAACTCCACTATATGTTTCTATTTTCACACTTATTCACTTGAATTTGATATAAGAATCTATGGCAAAAGTACTTTTCCTTAAAAATTTAAGGAAATTTGAGTTAATTCAGTTCAACAAGCATAAGCTGTACCCAGTTATGGAATATTAACTCTTTCACTCAAAGAGCAGTAAACTGTAGGAAATCACAGCTGATGAAATGGAATTTATATGGCTTTTTTACTCTACACAAACCATCAGCACACAACATACGGGTATGTCATGTGCACATATAGATTTACAGCTCTTAGATGACATAAAAAGTTAAAATTGTAACCCGTGGTCTAGATATCACATTCATCGTATAAACTCCCTTGATCATGGCATTAAACAAAAAAAGAAAAGGGAATTGGAAGAGCATCATCATCATCATAGCTTAACATATTGCTGAACTACATTCAGCCTTGTTAATGTAAAGTGAGCAGAATCCATGCATAAACTGCCAAAAGTTGGCATTTTGAATTTTAAGATCATAAAACAACATCGATAGAAACAGTTATCATTATTCTTCCAAAATATACGTCATGATAATATCACATAAAACAAAAACAAAACCCTAAGTCCTTGTCCCTGAAGTTTGCCATGCATAAATATATCAAACACATAAAACCAAGTCCAAACTTACACACAATGGCAATCTCTACTGCATACACCAGATGAACCTGGTGATTGAGTGCAGGAACAAAATATGCCATCATCCTCAAGACGCCTTTTGATCTTCTTTGTGAGATATATGTCTTAAAATTGTCAACATCAACAAAATATAGTTTGTATAAGTGGGTATGCATTTATCCTAGAGAGGGTGAAAAGGGATAGATTTCAGTACAAATAAAATAGGAAATGAGCTCCAATTCCTTAAACCTAGTAAAGGCTGAAGACAAAGCACATCACCAAGTACAAGAACACCTTATTAAAGGACAAGCAAGCCAATTATCAAGTGGATACTGCGCTTTATGGGGGTGTAAGGCATGGTCTTCCACTTATTAAAGGACTCCGGAAGATCAAAATCAACCCGATCTCCTATCTGCTTTTGCAACTTGTTGAACGCATCAACGATGCTTCTGCCATCAACTTCCTACCGAAAATGCGAATTGTCAACATCTCAAATCACAACATCATGGTAAATAATTGAATTTCGAAAACCAAACCCCAGTTACAGATCAATCAATCTCAATACCCATCTCAAAGATTCAAGAGAAGAAAAGATAAAACATGGGATTTTCATCCAAACATTTAACTTGAAACCGCACAGTAATTGGCACCGGAAAGAAAAGGTTTTTACCACTTTCTGTATACCCAGCAGCCAAAACAAAGCACGGAAGAAAGAACTCCTCAGAGAAATAGAAAGAAGAAACGTTCAAAGATGATACAGTGAGTTTTAAAGAAAAGAAGAACCTTGTCTGAAGCAAGCATGGGTTCGTCCGACGGCATAAACTTGGAGGGCCCGAAATTATTCTGCAAACTAAACCCCAGAAAAAAGGAATCAACAACGCTGAATAGCTATATTTCATATATAACATTGTATGAAGTTATGATTACATATTGCATGCGATTACAGAAGAGATAAAAGGGATGGTGAATCTTGAAATGATGACTCCGTAAATAATAAAGAAAGAAAAAGGACCATGAAAGGACTTGAAAGAAACAGATGAAAAATATGAGAAGAGAAAAGAAAGAGAGCCGACTAGAAAGAATATTAAGACTGTATGTTCGTGCACTGCAAATGAAGACAAAGAGACGGAGCAAAGCACATCGTTAGGGAAACTCAAAAGCAATAGGATGAGTACTCAACTCAACTACACTACTTGATTGGAACTCCATTATGTCAAAAGAGTCATCTGATTTCTTGGGGGGTAAATACCAAATATTTAATCTTTGGTTGGGTTCATTTCACCATCAAGAGTTATTTTAAATCATTTTTTAAAATATAAAGATTTTAATTTTAGATTGGATTTGAGTTTAAAGTAAACGTATGACAATCATAATTAGATTTATTTTCTTTTGAGTCATTTTTATATGCTTTTTGTGCAATAATTATAATCCTTTATATTCCAAATTGACTGAATCAGTTGTAAAATTAACAGAAATGAAAAAGATATTCAATTTATCTTTACAAGTTACAGAAGCTGACTCAATTAAAAATTCACATTTGTATGAATTTATGTATGAATAGCCACATCCATGCACATGTTAATTGAATGTAAGTTTTGCCTTCTGCATAATTGAAATATATCAATATTTTGATCAAGGTCAAGTAACTGACATCCAATCCAAATCCAACACAAAGGCCTGCAATTCTGAACAGTCTCAGTCTCAGGTGATTAATTTTCTTAAAGAGCACGAAGCAAAAGCTTCTAACTTGTATATCTTGTCTCAGTTCAGTGCAACCATATGATAGTTTAAGGAGTCGGGACGCCCATAGAGGTGTTACTGTTGTGAGTGTCGTGAGATACTTGTAAATTGAAAACAGATAGAGGTGCTACAGAGTCGGGGAAGTTTGCTTGTACTGGTTGCGTATGATACAGACACAACACAAACTCATACACGCCGAATGCTGCTCTTCTGCAACCCTCTTTGATCGTATAATCAATCAAGTAATAAGCTCATCTTCTTCTTTACGCACTATCTTGCTCTTCCCATGTAAATATCTATGCTTTAAAATGTTTTATTAACATTTTAGACGCTACTCTTTCAGACCCAGGTAGGTTTTCCCGCTAAAATTCGATATTTCGTATTCACGTGTGCTAATTTGTTAGTTTGGTTTTCTGGGTCTCTCCAATATTGCTTGGGGATCACTCCATTGCTTTGTGTGGGTGTTTTGTTTGCGTTCCCTAACCTCTTTAGATCCGAAGTTCACAAGCTATATTATCGGATTATGTTTTGTTACAGTTTGAACTTAAATGAAGGTTCCTCTGTGTTATGTTGTCTTAGTATTTGCAGCAGCAATGACAATGAATAAGCCTTATACTGTGATGAAACAAACTTTTTGAAAGTCCCTAAGTTAGAATTTGGAGCCTCGGGTTGTATAAAGTTCAGGTTTTATGATCTCCATTGAACGGGGTTATATGGCCTTTGTTTACTAAAAGGTGGGTTCCTACTTCCTGCTTTGGTTTCGTTGTAGTATTCATGGTGTATTTCTTGTGCTATTCAAAGTTAACTATAAGTGTGTTCATTCATCATTTTCAGTGGGATAATGTTTCTTTCATTTAGGTGGAGAGGCTTTAGGAAAGAAAAGGTTAATAGCAAAGTGAATACGATAATGAAAGGAATGATAATAGGACTTTTTAATTTGGTTGTCCTATTGTGTTCCCTGCATCAAGTTTACATTTTTAGAACCTGTCACGATCAAAAAGGTTTTTCTCTGTTACTAAAGCTCTTGTGGGCCCATCCTTAGCAGTGTAAGAAGGTAGTTAACACATCAAGTTAACGATCTGCAAACCATTAACGTTAGAATCACTGCAGGAGATTTTTTTTAGTTGGAGACAATGTTATACTGGTGGCTGTTTGCCTGTTTGATCTTTCTTTTTGACTTGTGTGCCCTAGGTTAGTTATCTAAATTCACACACGATTTTTCTTCATGGATTCTGATGACATATAGAAAGTGTTTGTTTTAACTAAGTAGTGTTACATCAAATATAGCTTTAGTGCATTCTAATTTCTACCATCCTTCCCTTTTTTTTCTTTTCACTGTTTGGTAAGACAGGTTTTGATGCTATTGGAGATTCAAAATGCACCAGTGATGTGAGCCAGGGTTGCATGCTTCATAGCAGCAGATGCTTGTTGCACAGGTCCATTACTGGAAATAGATTTGGATTCTGGAAACTTGTTCTGTTGATTTTTAATTAGGTGGTTTTGTGATATGAAGAAAGGATTCTCACCAACACAACTCACACTGATGAAAGAGATTTAACATCAGATTGTTCTCGGTTGTTTCCTTTTGCTTTCTCATACTATTCTTACTCCTGGTACTTATTTGGTGTTACTGCACAAAATGTTTGTGTTAGTATGTTAGAAAATTGACTGTGTTGCATTCTCACTTTGCAGGCATTGTTATTCCATAGATCAAGGAGATATTGGAGAAAACCTTTGCACGAGGTAGGATGAATGGTTTCATCCTATATGTTTGTTGAACTTGTAGGCTCCTCCAGTGTACTTCTGTCATCCAAGTTTAATTTTATCGTTTCAACCATCAAAATTAATACAAACTTGTTATCAGCCATGAATTATGCCAGGCTTCTGTAATTTAGTTAATGATAGCTTGTTTTATCCACTCTGCAGCCATGGGATGAAGAGTATCGTAACACCTTGCGCCTTTTTGGTGATTCCAAAGCGTCTGCTTTCTCTATCCACGATCTGGAAATGTTTATGGCCTTGCTGCTGGCTCATGGGTAGGTCCATGTATCATGTGTCGCTCCTGGGAATCCTTGGCCCGCTCAGAAAAAATACGAAAGCAACACTGGACACCAACTTCCAATGACTGTTTATGTTGTTTCTGGAGATGAAGATGGGGAGCGAAGTGAAGCTCCTGTTTTATCCATTGAAGATGCCACTATACATTGCCCAGAGTTTTCTAAGGGTTAAGAAGATTGGACCCCAATACTTTTCTTGGTTTCTTTATTTCTTGGACTCGAAAAGTAAACTCCAGGTTGGTAATCTTGTTTTGCATTGTATTCTTGCTTCTCAAACCACTATTGTCCATACTTTGGTAATTTATGTGCCTAAAGTGTTTGTCTGCAACTTGAACTAATTTCATTGTGTTACTCAGCCTTACCGCCCCTTTTGCTTGTTGATCTGAAGCTTTATGGAATTTTAATGTGAAAATTGAAATGGGAAAACAAAATAAATGGTGATGAAGGCTGAAGAAAGTTTCTTTGAAAATAAGTGCACCATTAAGTTTTTCTAATCAAGCATACCGCTGGAAAATAACATGATATAAACTCAAGGATACTTGTGCAGTATACAGTCGTTGAATAGTAACTTCTCCAGCTGCCCAAAATTTGACAAACCAAATCCTTAAATGCCCCATCTACTAATTGTTTGTATGAATACAATTGGTAGCTTCTTCTTCCACAGATTAAATGTGTAACTAGTGTAACTGGTTTCTCATTTTGTGTTAGGTATATTTCATCTTTGCGTGCAACGTTCACTTATCCACAAAGCCTTGGCATGTTAGGTGGGAAACTAGGTGCTTCAACTTGCATCGTTGGTGTGCAAGTTGACAACGCTTTTTACCTTGATCCACGTGAAGTTCAATTTGTAAACCATTTATGCCATTTATGTCATTAATTCCTCTTCTATATACGGTTCATGCTTGTAGTAATTGCAAACTTGTCAACACTTATACCATGTTTCATCTCTTTTAATTTGTTCTACCACCATAATGTGATAAAAGTGCTTTGTAAGATTGGTTTGTAATATTATGATTTGCTATTTGATGACATCCCTGAGCCCTACCTTTTGATTTGGAAGGTCATTCCCTTCAAGCAAGCTATTTGTACTTGGAATTTGACAATCGGAAGAACTCTACCTGAAGAGATAGGAACCCTAAATAGGATCAAAAAGAAGAATTGGGGGTTTTCGTATTCAAGTTTGGCTCGTTTTCCAAGAAATAAAGGAATTACCACCAAAGAGGGTACATGACCATGCAATTAACTTGAAGGAAGGGGCAGAACCTGTGAACATCCTTCCACACACCATCATAGGGATGAGATTGAGAGGCAGATCTGGAATTTACTGGAAACTGGAGTTATAAGGCCAAGTATCAGCTCTTTTTCAAGTCCCGTTATTCTTGTCAAAAGAAGGATGGATCATGGCGGGTGTGCGTCAACTACTGAGCTCTAAATAAGCTCACGGTTTGGGACAAATTCCCTATTCCAATTGTGGATGAGCTGATGGAGGAGTTACATGGGGCTAGATATTTTTCTAAGGTGGATTTTAAGGTCAGGTTTTCATCAAATTAGATTTAGGGCAGAAGATATCTATAAAGCAGGGTTCCGAACCCATGAGGGACATTATGAATATCTAGTGATACCTTTCGATCTCATGAATGCCCCAGCTACATTCCAATCCACCATGAACGCAATTTTTAAACCTCCATTACGAAAGTTTGTCCTAGTTTTCTTTGACAACATTATGATTTATAGTGCAGATTGGAATCAGCATTTGGAGCATTTAGCTTGTGTGTTGCAATTGCTACTGGATAATCAGCTAATGGCAAATAAGAAGAAGTGCATTTTTGGACAGCAATCGGTGGAGTACCTAGGCCACATTATATCCTATGAAGGGTTAGCAATGGACTCTTCGAAGATCAAAAGCATTTTGGAGTGGCCTATTCCTAAGAATGTTAAAAGGGTGAGAGGATTCTTCGTACTCACCGAATACTATCGAAAATTTGTCAAAAATTATGGAAAAATTGCCAAACCTCTTACTGAACTCACAAAGAAAGACGGTTTCAGTTGGCGAAATGAAGCTCAAGAAGCATTTGAAGAGCTGAAAAAGAAGATGACCTCAGCACCAGTCTTAGCCTTACCTGATTTTTCCAAGGAATTTTCCGTTGAGTGTGATGCTTCAGGGAGAGGTTTAGTTGCAGTCCTCATCGAAGAGGGTCGTCCACTGACTTTTTTTAGCAAGGCTTTGGCTTAATCAACTTACTCTAATTCAGTTTATGAGAAAGAGGTGATGGCAGTAGTAATGGCTATTTAACATTGGAAACACTTTCTAATTGGAAGGCATTTCAAGGTCTATATCGACCATAAAAGTTTGAAGTATTTACTGGATCAACGCATTCCTTCTATAGATCAGCAATGTTGGCAAGCTAAATTGTTGGGGATGGATTTTGAAATAATCTATAAACCAAGGAAGCAAAATGGGGCAACAGACGCTCTACAGGTATTACTTTCTCTTATTGTAAACCTTGATTGGGAACTGTACCAAATGGACATAAAAAATGCTTTCCTAAATGGAAAATTGGAAGAAGAGGTGTTTATAAAGATGCATCCTAGATTTAATGATGAGCTAACAAGGTGTGCAAACTCAAGAAATCTCTTTATGGATTAAAGCAATCTTTGAGGGCTTGGTTCACTAGATTTAGTTCAACATTGAAGTCCTTTGGGTATACACAAGGACATGCTGACCACTCCTTATTTATCAAACAAGGAAGCGGTGGAAAACGGAGAACTAGATGCAAACTTGCAATTACTCCTTCGGAAAGAAATTGGAAGCAAAAAACAGGAATGAGCATCCAACAAACCGAGGCCAGATTAATATATTTGACACTTACAAAGCCTGACATTACTTGCAGTGTAAGTGTAATGAGTTAATTTATGCATTGTCCTACTAAAAGGCATTTGTAATATTTGATATGCAACCAAGAACCCGTTTATTTCACTAGGTGACTTTGATGAATTGTGTTCACTGGCAACCAAGCTGGCAAATGATTCAGACGGTGCACCTTTGTGTTACTGTGGCTTGTTCACATAAACTGCCAAAGCAAGTCAACCATGAAGGCATGATAAATGATGGTGGCCAGGTTCCCCACTATGAATCCCAATGTTGTCATACTCATTAGTGATGCAGAGGGGCATGTGCACGAAGATGACTGGCAACTGCTTTGGTTGGAAATGGAAATTGCATGCAGATTGTATTCATTATGTCATATCCTCCATACTTGGTTACTTCTGTTACCCTCTTTGGAGATACCATGCCAAACTGTTAACTTTGTTTAAGCAACAGACAGAACAGAAGAAGGATTGTTCTCGCAATACTTTTACATCGTACCCACCTGGCTTTGGTTGTCACAGAAGAGCGTATTAGTGTCCTGGATTGGCTAGTCAGCCAAAAAGCAAACGCAGCTTTTCTTCTTGTGCAGAATAAAGAGGCAGAACAACATTATTTTCCATGTGTGTCAGGATAAGAGGAGAAAAATAATCAGGAAAGAAGGGGGGAACTTACTCCGTGGCATGGATAGGTATGAGGTACAGGACGCTTGATTCACCCGAAAAAATAGAAGAAATAAAATTACGATTTTTTTAATAAAATAGATGAAGAATATAATAGAATATTTATAATTTAGTTTGATTTATTTCTAAGAATTTTTAACGATGATATAATATTAATGTTTGTTTGAAAATATAAATT
>JANZLF010000001.1:13875480-13893220 GCA_026546835.1 Erythroxylum foetidum | reverse complement strand
ATTTCTTTGCTCCAAAATTGTACCTAAAATAAAATATGAGTTAAAGTGAGTATTTTAATCATTTTTATATCAATAATTGCTAAGTGTAAATAATTAAAAATATCAACAATTAAGCACATATCATGAACAAAATACAAAGAGCAACACTCCTAGTGTAGAAGAACACATAGAACAAGATGAATGGGTGTGTAATAGCGTAACTGAATCATAATTACCTGCAAGCAAGAGATTTTGTTATGTTTACACAGTTGGTACTCCACTCCTTATCTGTAAAGCAACTAATAACGGATTGCACGCATTCATACAACTGTATCAGCAGTCCTTGGAGTTAAGTATTTAAATATATAAAAATAATGATCTTTACTAACTCCTTGGCTTCTGACACTGAAAAGGTTGGTTGCTTACTCCAGCCAACAGTAAATACACAAAACCTTATTAAATAGCTTTTTACTAAGAACAACATTTTATAAAAGTAGCAAAAGCTGGCATTCAAATGTTTACATCTCTAAGTTACCTTGCATGACAATGCGCAGTGATAAATTTTATCCACACACTGATGCTTTTAGGTAGTCCACTATCACCAGAATCTGAAAGCAAACTTAAAAAATGGTGAGAAAAACATTCCTCTAAATGGTAGATGAATCATGAGAACATTTGCAAGTAAATGAATATGAAGTATGCATAGGAAATCATATTATACTAATCAATCCTTATATGTTAGAAATCTCCAAGATTTCACATACCGATAAACTCTAAGTTTATATAAGGGTGTATAACATTATATATCACTGGCATATATAGCTAAAGGATTTAAATATATTTTTGAACTCATATACAACTATGTATATACCAATATACGGCAGTATCTCCAAGTACAGACTAAAAAAAAGGGGCTCAGAGAATCTATCATTACATCTTACGAATTTTAACATAAAAGGCCCAATCCAACACTTGGATCTAAGCCTAATCCAACACTTAGATTTACTATTTTCCTTTTACTAACTTAGCTAAAATTACTATTATATGTTATTTCATTTGGAATTAATATTAATCCAATTAATATGAATGCCTAATTCTAGAAATTAATTCATAATTAATTTACCATAAAACAATTATTTGATGTTCAAAATTAAACAACTTAAATTTTGTCACACATGCCAATTTTTCTAGTCTTACTAAAAAATCTATTGTTTTACTAAAATTAATTCAAAATTAATTTTTATAATTTTCCAAAATTTCTAAAACATCAAATCATCATTCCAAGCATCTCTAGGTCATTTCATGATGATCAAAATAATTTAGGAATCACCCAAAAATTATTATGATCACCAAAATACCGATAAGACACCAAAAAATGACAAATATGACTGCTAAAACTTTTTTGGAAAACAAATTTAAAAAAAAATAAGTTAGGCATGCATCAATATCAAATTAACATGTTTTTATCAATAAAAATATTTTTAAGGCTCTAGAACCAAAATATAAATGTACAAAAAAATTAAATAAAATGAATCCTACAATTTTTAGAAAACTGTCTAGATCTGAAAAATTGTTTGATAAAATTATTAAAACATTTTAAATAATTATAAAAAATTAAAGAGGCATAAACACATCCCAAATATGTTCACATAATTTTTTAGAATAAAATTCCACGAAAATCATGTGTAATCTTATCAGGTTAGCCAATGGACATCACATGCCTAGCAGAAAGACAAATTTCATGAATGTTCTTGTAAATTCGAAATTAAATATTTTAATCACATTAATTTTTTTTAAATCACACTGAATCATTCACATACATCAAAAGAAAATCATAAAAATCATTTTTTGTAATTAATTTTGAATAAAACATTACAGGATCCTAAGCTATCAGAACCATGAAACCAGTTTTCACAAGTCATCATCTAACAAGGCACAAGATGACTCTGATATCACTGTAAGGTTCCGATCGTGCATCTCATACATAATGTATATCAAATATATGTAGTAAAAAATAAACGGAACCTAGAAAAAAAAACAGAGCTACTCATGCATATAGATATAAAAAGAAAAAACATGAAATGTAAGATGTTTACATACCTTTCCTACGATCTCCTTTGTTCTTTAATCTTTTCCATGTTGGGTTGTCGTAAACTATAACGATCGACGTAGACCGTTTCTAATGAAATTCCACACAAAGATAGAAGGATGAAACCTTCCTAGCAGATGGATATAATTCGTTCTTTGTGCTACTAAAGATAAGAACTCTTTTGTGAGTACGAGAGAAGAAGATTGCGAGTATGAGAAAAGAACCTTTCTTTCATTTGTGTACTTACATAAGGTACATGAAAATCATCTCTATTTTCTGCACTATTTTTCCTTCGATAGTCCCCATCACTAATGGAGAGTTATGGGAAGTTAATGGTCATGAATAGTATGCATTAATAGAAGTTATGGGAAGTTAATCACTGTTGGATCCTGATATTTTTTTCTAAATTCTTATTAATTGTCTGGTTATTTAATTTTTTTTGTTTTGTTTGTTTAATTATTTATTTTTAGAATTGGGTCATTAATTATAAAATTAAGGGAAGGATTAGAAATTGAAATTGGAATGAAGTGTTAGAAATTAGTAGGCTTGTGTTAAGTGTATTAAAGGAGTAGAGCCATAAAAGACAAAGATGGGGCAAAAAATTGGAAAGGGCAAGTAAGTGAGGGGCAATTTTGGAAGAAAGACTAACAAAAAGACTTGAATTGGAAGAAGAGAGGAGATAATTCGTGAGCAACCAAGGAGGAGAAGAAAAGAGAGAAAACTTGAGAGAGAGAAGAGAAGGAGAAGAAAAATTGAAGAAAAAGCTAGAGAAAGAGGAGGAAAATCGTGGAAAGAAGAGAAGAATCAAGCCATTTAAGGTAAGTTCATCATCTTCATTTTGTTTAGTGAGAAATGGGTTGTGTGGTGAATGAAGAAGTTTTAGAGAGAGAAAGGAGTTTTTGTGTTGGGAATGGTTGGAGGAAGAAGATAGGTTTCTAAGCTAGGTTTTGGGTTTTCTAACTTATATGGATAATGGGTAGGTTAAGTTTGAGCTCGATTTAGGTCATTTCCATTTTATTGTGATTATGAAAATTTGGAGGATTTCCATTTGAATTGGAATTGAGTGAGACTTTTTGGTTGTGTTAGGAAATTAAGAACAACCTACCCAAGAGCAAGAGGAAGGGCACAATTGAATTTGGTTTTTCAAGAATTATAAGGTGGGTAATTTATTTATAGTTATTGTGTAATGAACAAAATGCCTTGTGTGTGTATTGTGTGCTAAAATGACTTTTTTTTGAAATGTTGTGATGTGAAAATTGCATTATGAAGTATGACCTTTGATGAAACTGAATTGTGAGTATGATTATGCTATGCCTTGTATCATGGCATTTTGATTAAATAGAAAGAAGAAAAAACATGAGAATATAAACTTTTGATTGAATTGAGCATGAGATTTGATTGTTTTTGTGCGAGAGTAGAACTATTTTATTCGCCACGTGCACGTTGACAAGAGCCTTCTTCCAGTTGTACGCTTGTGGCATATGAGCTCTGAAAATGGACTCATTATGTTCATGGTATAAACTTCGTTTTTTCCATTCTGTTTCTATGGAACCGTTGAGCCATTTGTTTTTGTATTTACATTTTGATGTGTTAAGTTATGATGAAGTTTGAGTATGACGTTTTGATGCTAAATTTCATCCAATATGTGTTATGTGATAATGTATTGAACTATGAGTTATAAATGTGGATATTACTTTATTGGATCAAGATAAGATGAGTATGCTTATATTAATAGATGCATATATGTTTGATTGTGTAGCTTATCGCCAATAGCTATAAATATATTAGCTACTGAGTTGTGTAGTTCAACCTAATATTTTTTCCACTCCTCAGGTGTAGATCGAGAAGATCAGTGATCCTTGCAAGGCATTTGGATAAATTTCGAGAGAGTTAGCTTTTGTACTAAGTTAGTGGCTAGACTTTTAGATAGCTTTATAAGCATATTGAACATTGAGCATCCAATGTATTTTTGTAACTTGTGTTAAGACTTTCATGTAATGTTGATATGTAACTAAAGCTATGAATGAAAGCCACGTATGAACTTCATTTTGATTTAGAAATGAATTGAGAATTGAAGAAATTTCTTTTGTGGATGTGCTTATTATCTTGTAGTGTACATTTCATATTTCAAGTTTCCATAGGGGTAAAATTGTGTATTGACTTCAAGGAAACAATTGGATTAATATAGGATGAATTAGGCAAATTATCCTTCTTAGAAGTTGTATTTTATCCTTTTAGCTTTCCAACGGTATAAAGTATGCAAAATTTGGATATCGGAGTTGAGAGATATAAGTATTATAAGTGGTAATGCTGCATGAGATGTAAACCCAAGACAGCTATGGTAAATGATGAGAATTAGTGGTCTTGATGAATCAAATGAGTAGGGATTAGAGGATTTAATGAGACAAAGATGGTGTTTGAATGGATTTGAATTGATATTGCACTAGAAGGGTTGAATTTGGGAAGATTATGGGTGAATATAGTGTTAGAATGGATGTAGGAACCATTGGAGAGGCATTAGAGGAAGTTTTGGGTGTCATATGTCCATTAAACGGACCTTCTCGGTTGAAAAAGGACCCCCAGCCTCACCAATGTCCATTTAACGGACATTAGGTCCGTTAAACAGACCTTCTCGGGTGAAAAAATGGCTCTCAAGCCTATCTATGTCTGTTAAACAGACATTCATGGGATAGCTATAGTAAATCACGATTTTGACCATTTTAGAGGCTGAATCTTACTCTAGTTCTGCATGAGAGTTGTAGATCTTGAAGTTCTCTTTCTAACCATTTAAACACAAGAAAAATCCAACATTTTTAGTGAAAGTTATGGCAATCGCGCCAGGGCAGGTACAAAAATGATTAAGGACTTAAACATGTTCGATATTTTTGGCCATAACTTCATCATTCGACCTCCGAATGAAGTGATTCTTGAAGCGATTGATTCCTAACACATTTTCCTACCCGATTAAAAAAATTGATAGCCTTTGGTGTTGATTACAAAAAGAATTTTGGAAATCAAGTGAGGGTTTATTGCAATAACCCTACGGGATATTCCACTCATGCTTATGACTCCGGATCGATAGTTAGGCTTTGGAGACGGGGTCCAACATAAAGTATCAATATGAACAAACAGCTTGATGTTCATTGTAACATTTATTCTTTGCAACTCACAACCTCTAGTTTTACCTTTACCTCTTTTTCTAATGTTGGTATTGGAACCAGATAACAAATGAATAATGATAAGAAAATTCGCATTAAACATGTAAATATATATTTGAGCATAAGTCCATTTGTAGGTACTAAAGATTAACAAACCTACAGATCCCTCTGTACTAGTTGTGGTAGATAAAGGTTGTTGCTGACTTGGTTCATTGATGTATAAGGTCGATTGTTGTTATTGGCTAGGATCTAATTGATGTAGTTGTTGTTGAGTATGATATCATTGATGTGGTTGTTATTGAGTAGGATCAATTTTGATACATTCCACCTTCTTCCCTTTGTTTCTACTAAGTGCCGTTATGTTTGATATCTGTAACTCAAACATCAACTATCCACATTAACATCACTCAAACATCAACAATTTGAATCAATGTAACTCAAACATTGACAATCCGCGTCAATGTAATTCAATCATCAACAATCTATTGTATGAATTGAGAAAAGGTATTCTCACTGTGACTCATAGGCTTGTGAAATATTTTACTAATAAGCCTCATCGAAACTGCATCATGAGTTTTTAGCCTGTATACCATCCTGGGGTTTATTATGCATCAGATCATTCATAATTATAAGTGGATTTCTTATGTTACTAGTCCCAAATTATCAAATACAAGTTGACATACCAAGTTTGACAACTTAACAAACTAAATGGCAAGTGACATTATTAGACCAAATCAATTGAGAAAAGGTATTCTCATTATGACTCCTAGGCTCATGAAATATTTCATCAATAAGCCTCATCGAAGCTACATCATGAGTTTCCAGCCTATATAGATCCTCCTTATGTAGTAAATACTTATGTAATTCATACATCTGCTTATAACACCCATTTTAACAATATTCCAAACAACAACACAAAACCAAGACCTTATTTGCATTCACATAAAATCTAAAAACAAATACTCATACTATTAAAGCAGAACATATGATAGACAAAGTTGGACGACTTACCTGGACTGACGAACAGCCGGAGATGACGAAGTTGGAGGATTATTGATGCTCTTCAATGCAAAACATTTTATGTGAAAATGAAAATTTTATATTTAATATAATATACTTGTTCAATGTTAAGAATGATAACCTGATTACATCCTTAAACTTCAAAATGAAAATAATCAACATCGATAGTTTATTAACCATATTAAAATTATAGTTTCGTAAAATTTATATCCATATCATCTTCACCTTTACATATTATTATGGAGAAATTGCTCCACATACATATTGAATCCAAACAGCAAGATACAAAACTGAGACCCTCCTTCCATTATTACATATCCAACCTACCTCCCTAACTCTAGACTTGGATGACACAAAGTAAACATAGGGATAACTGACCAAGTTAAAACATTGGATTTGAGAAATAGATAGATTTTAACCAATGTAATGGATGTTAATAATAAATTGAAAATTAAATTAATAAAAATAGCAAGTCAATTCCATTTACCAAAGCATAGGAAGCTACAATGTAGAACTTAAGAAATATGTAAGATAAATGTCTCATTAATCGATCAAGAAATTAGCTATTACAAAAAATGTGTCTTATCCTATCCAAAACATAATCTAAGTCTTAAGATAACAAACCATAGAAGTTAATTTAAAATTTATGATTTGTATTAATTACTAATGTGGACCACATGAAATTTAATGGAAAAAACCTATAACAAATTCAATCTGCATGATAAGTAGAAGACAACACAAGTAGGCAAAATTAGAATGATAATCATTATGATTAATAGGAAAGTAAGGAGTAGCTCTACATAATAAGCATCATTATAAGGATAGGTATATATGATAAGAATCAAGCTTGAATAAATTAAGAATGTCAAAACAATGAAACATTAAGTTCACCAAAAATAAATTGATAGTGTTAAAGGGTGTAAATCTATTGAAAAAATCCTAAATATTTATAACAAGATTATAAAGTAACATGTCATGTTGACATGATATTACCCATAATCTATGATAATCATACTAGAGCTCAAAATTTAGCTCTCAACCTTTCATTGCAAGGATTCAAGAGTAGGATAATTAACTCAATATAAAGGAAGTTAACATCAATAATAAACAATTAGATAAATGAGGATCTTTCCATTCTATAAAAGGAAAGACTTACATATTTATTACACAAATATTAGCCAATATTACTATGCTATCAATGGATATGATAATCCCAATTTAAAGTATAAATATATAACTTATTCCCCCAAATACCCCAATCAAGAGATTCAACAACTTATCAACAACAACCAAATAAATTATAGGAAAATTCACTAAATGATGAAGAAAGCTCCAGATAAAATGTATGACAGCTCCAGATAAATTATATTTCTTCTAAATTTTGTCATATCAAATATTTATTCTTAATAAAGAAAGACAACAACAAATTCAATTATTATCGGTAATTCTATTCCCCGCAAAATATTTAAGCCAATTCATTTGTGTACCTTCATAAATACAAACAATCATAACAACATTTTAGTTCCTATCATAGTAAATGGAAACGTCTTGACAACTAATCTTCAAAACAAATTGATTACCATTGAATTCATTTTAGGATTCTAAATAGAAATCTAACAAATATTTGTTAATATATAATGATATTAAAATATTCAATTCAAATTTGCATTCAATATTATAAAGAAAGATTGTCTTTGATATACAGAATTAGCATTATCTTATCCAACATAACACTTCATTTTATTAATTACCAACAAAAAATCCAGAATATTACCATTATGTATATGAAGAAATTATATAAATTCATTCCATTGATTAAGTCTAGTTGTTTTTAATTCATACTTTGCATCTTGCATATTTCCTTGATTCGCTACTTTATTTTATTTTTAAATCAATCAATTCTTGATTGTTTGAGTAATTTTGTATCGTTTAATTTAATTGTCTTGGGTGTTGGAATCCTTTGCATATGATATCCAATTTTTACCATTTTAAGGGACATTAAATAGATAGAAACAAAGAGAAAAACAAGTTGGCAGCAGAGAAAAGAAAACGAAGACAAGTGAGCGTGCGTGAAAAGGTAGAACAAAAACCTTTATTAAAAGATCAATAGATAGAAACAAAAGAAGATAGCTGGCGGCAGAGAGAGAGGAACAAAGAGGGCATGAGCGTGCTTTAACAAGGTGGACCAAAAAACCTTATTAAAAGTTTCAATACAGAGAAACAAAAGAGAGGTTGGTGGCGACAGAGAAAGGAGAAGTCAAAAATAGCACGTTTGCTACAGATAGGAATGAAGGAAAAAAGGCTGATGCGGCAGAGAGCTGGAATGAAGATAGCAAGTTGAACATTGGAGAAGCTGGAGAGAGAGTAAAGGAATGGAGACAACGAGTTGAACATTGGCCAAAACAATTTTTTCAATTCCAGTAGCTACGATTTTGCTAGGATTTCATTTGTTTTTATTCCTTATTTGTTTTAATTTTTGTGGTTTTAATCAATGCAATTATATATTATGACTATGATTTGTGTTACATTGATCAATATGTATAATTAAGGATTTTTGGTTGAGGTTAGAATTGATATTGGATTAGGACAATTTTTGTGGTGTTAATTTTTGCTTGATTGAATGCATAGTTAGTCCTAATTTATCTTAATTAGGGCCTTAGATGATTGAATGCCATAACCAATGAGATTTGATTTGTCGGAAAATTAATCAAGCGATTTACTTGAGACTAAAATGTAGACCAAATTTAGGATGTTGTGTGAGGATATCTAGGACTAATGAACTTAATTTTAGATTTCTTGTATTGAATGCTTTTTATTCCAAATTATCTATAAACCAAGTGGACAATTCAGAATTAGAAGAGAAGGGAATTTCTTTGAACATTGGGTTCGACTTGCTTAAGTGAAGTAATTCCTAAATCAACCCACTGTTATAAGTTTTAGTGTCCAATCCAATTGAAATCCGATACCTTAGCCATATTTTCTCATTTGATTAAGTCTAGTTGTTTTTTAATTCATACTTTGTATCTTGCATATTTCCTTAATTCGCTACTTTATTTTATTTTCAAATCAATCAATTCTTGGTCGTCTGAGTGATTTTGCATTATTTAATTTAATTGTCTTGCATGTTGGGATCCCTTGGGTACAATATCTGATTGTTACCATTTTATATTATTTGTCGACGAGGTACGCTTGCCTCTAGTTGGTCTAGATGGATCAATTTAATGGGGCAGTAATTTTTTTTGTAAAATTGATCTTAGAAGTGACTATCACCAAATTCGAATTAGGTCGGTAGATGAATGGAAGATTGTTTTCAAAACTAGAGATAGATTATTTGAGTAGTTGGTGATGCCTTTTGGGCTAACCAATGCCCTTAGCACTTTCATGAGGTTAATGAATCAATTTCTCAGGTCTTTTACAAGAAAGTTTGTAGTGGTTTATTTTGATGATATCCTTATTTACAGTAGGTCAAAAGAAGAGCACTTTGATCCCTCGAGAAGTTTGTTTGAAGTACTGAGGGAAAATAAATTATATGCCAACTTAAAGCAGTGTATTTTCAAACTAAAATTTTATTGTTTCTAGGTTTTGTTGTATGGAAAGATGGCATGAAAGTTGATGATGAGAAGGTAAGGACTATTGGGGAATGACCGATACCTAAAATTGTTGGGAATGTAAGAAGCTTCTATGGACTTACAACATTTTATAGGCGTTTTATCAAAAATTTTAGCAACATTGTGACTCCTATTACTGAGTGCTTAAAGAAGGGAAGACTCAAATGGGAAAAAGAACAAGGGCAAAGTTTTGCACTTATCAAAGAGAAGTTGTGAACAACACCTATAGCTCTGCCCGATTTTGATAAATTATTTGCAGTGGAATGTGATGCTAGTGGAGTTAGGATAGGAGCTGTATTATCTTAAGAAAAGAGGCCAATTGCTTCCTTCAGTGAGAAGTTGTGTGATGCAAGACAAAAATGAGCTACATATGATAAAGAATTTTATGTTATTGTGAGAGCTTTGAAGATTTGGGAATATTATTTAATTAGGAAAGAATATATTTTATTCACGGACCATCAAGACTTGAAGTATTTGGGAAGACAAAAGCAATTGAAAATGAAGATGCATGCTAGGTAGTCCGCTTTTGTTGAAAAATTTTCATACAAATTGGTTCAAAAATTTGGAAATAAAAATATTATGGCTGATGCGTTAAGTAGAAGAGTTGCTTCAAGGAAATATGGTATCTGCACTTAGGAAAAAAAAACCATGATGATTTTTATGTGAAGGATGGATTTTTGATGAAAGAAAACCAAATTTGTCTTCCAAGGATGTCACTTAGAGAGAAGGTGATTAGAAAATTACATGGTCAAGGCTTAGCTGGTCATCTTGGCTAAAACAAAACTCTTGAAGAAGTAAGGAAGAGGTACTATTGGCCAAAGATGAGAAAGGATATTGCTTCCATTGTAGAAAGTCGTACAACTTGCCAAACTTACAAGGGACATGCTTCTAATGCTGGTTTGTACATGCCATTTCGATTCCTAATGCTATTTGAGAAGATTTGTCTATGAACTTTGTGTTAGGATTGTGAAGAACATAAAAAGCTATGGATTCTATTTTTGTCGTGGCTGATCGATTTTAAAAAATGACAGATTTTTTGCCTTGTAAAAAGGTAGCATCTCTGCAATTGCAAAGCTCTTTTTCAAAAAAGTGGTGAGACTTCATGCTGTTCCTAAATCAATTACTTCTAATTGTCACACTAAATTTTTGAGTCATTTTTGGAAGACCTTGTGGGGATTATTTGATTCTATTCTTCAATTTAGTAGCACAACTCACTCACAAGTTGATGGCCAGACAGAGGTCAAAAATTGAACTTTGGAAATTTTGGTAAGATATATATGTCGTGACAAGCCAAAGAGTTGCGATTTTCTAATTGCACAAGTTGAATTTGCCTACAACAATGTTGTTCATAGTGGCCTTGGTCATTCTCCATTTTCAGTTGTTTATAATAAGGTACCAAATCATGCTCTTGATCTTGTGATATTGTCAAATCTTCTAAATTTCTTTTTTGTACTGAGAAGTTAGCTAAAGAGGCCAGGAAATTCAAGTGGAGGTGAAGGAAAGCAAATGTAAGGTACAAAGCCTATGTTGATCCACAAAGGAGAGTGCAATTGTTTGATGTTGGAGATGAAGTCATGGTGTTCTTGAGTAAGAATAGAATTGTTGGGGGCAGTCATAAGCTTCAGCAGAAGAAATATGGTCCATTCAAGATCAAAAAGAAAATTAATGGTAATGCCTATGTTGTTGAGCCATCATCATGGATGGGTAACATTTCTTCTATATTTAATGTTGTAGATCTTTCGCCACATTTACATGATTGTGAGTTGGTTTATGTTGACTACAGCTTGAGGTCGACTTCTTTGCAAGTGGAGGTTGATGATGGGTATCAAAATAGCAAAGTCCTTTGTTAGCGGTTTTGCAGTAACGTGAAGCCCATATTTTGTTTAGGACTCCTGAGTTGGTAGAATAGCTATTTTATCTCTTGATTTTTAAGACATGTTTAGGACTATAAAAACTTGATTTTGGTGATGTTTATAAGGGACTTCTATTTGATATTATCATTCAATAGAACTTGATTCTCTCGAGATCAGTTTCTGCAATTCTAGGTTTTGAAATTGTGTTGTTTATTTCGTTTCCGTGCTGCTTAAAATTCCAAATCCAAGTCATAGACTCTTTAGATCTATGGCATGATTCTATGTTGTTATGCAGGTTGGCATGCATGTTTCTACATCTCGTTCATTCCCCTCGTTGTAAGTCGTTCGCTCCCAAGTGCTCAACCACATTATTATTCATTTTTTGCGGTTGAAGTTGCTGCTTCTGTAGTGAAAGTGTGTTTAAATTTAATTTTGTAACGATTTCTATTTCTCTTTGTAACGATTTCTATGTTTATGCAATATATAGTAAAATTTGCTGATCTTACTGAACCTGGAGGTTGGAGCTAAGGATTCAATATCCTGATGTTTGCCGAATGAGTTAGGTAACTGGATTGAAAAGATGGTATATCAAAATTGCAGAATCGTTGCCTTTTGATTTTCACCTTTTGCAGCACCTACTAGCCGTGGGCACCAAACTGGAACATGTAATTACCCAGTTGGCTCAAGAGGTTGCTGAGAAACATGTGGCAGTGAAAGGAGAGTTGGTTTTTCAACCTTCAGACAGTTTGTTTTGGTTCAAACAACCCATGGCTGTGCTGTTTTTGATTCACATCATCCTATTCCAGAATTCCTTCGAACTGACATTCTTTTTCTGGATAGCGGTTAGATTCAACAAACACTTCCATAAAAACATGTGCTGTTACCTGCATGCTATTTCTGGCATAGATGCTGATATGATGCTAAAATGCTGGTGCAATATCGTTTCCCCTCCTGCATTATGGGAAAGTCGGCTATTTTATCCCCAGACTTGTTATAGGGTAAAGTTAAGATTTTTCTTTGATATTCTACCACATTACTGTTCTTCCGTTTGAGCTATAAATTGCGACTCTGTTCTTGGAACACCGATCCTCAAATGTTTACAGGGCATCTGTTCAGCTTGTCTGCAGCTACAGTACCTTACCTCTCTATCCATTGGTAACACAGGCAAGTTAAACTGCCACCCAAACTTTACCGTTGTTACTTAGTGTGAGATTGATCCAGACTGACAAACTTTTCTAATGCAGATGGGAAGTTCATTCCAAAAGGTAATATTTGAGGAACAAATCCAACAGGGCCTCGTTGGTTGGGTTAAGCAAGCAAAAAAGAATGCAGGTTTGAGAAAGTGTTTAAGTTCAACTACCACTAGTCCTCTAGCTAACCAAAGCCAAGAATTGAACGGGACACTTGAGCTGGCCGCGTAGTTGCATGAAACTGATTCCGACTGACTTTAAACGAACACACCATAATAATGGAGTCAATGCCACAGCAACTACATGCTCCACAGAGATCCATGCTTCTAGACACTATGAAACAAATGCCAAGAAAGCTAGAGATGCCGTTTGCTAGGTTTTCTCTGCCAAGATTCCAGGAAGCTAGAAATGCCGTTTTGCTAGGTTTTCTCTGCCAAGATTTTGTGTTAACGTAAGAACTAATAGTTCAAAACAAAAAAATTGTTTGTAACTGGTAGTTCAGTAAGTTGTATTATAAGCCTTGACAGATAAAGGCAGAATAAAAGCAAAGAAGCAAGAACTTTAGTGAGAGAGCAACCACATATGATGCCTGCAAAATGCGTTGACCATGGAAAGCATCTATATCCACCTGCACAGTTTACGAACTAAAGAATGTAGCATTAACCAAACTAGTAAAGATGAGCTCATAGAGAAAAGTATTCTCGGGGTAACTTGTTCAATTGAAAGACCAAATCACTGCTTTCATGTATCCAATTTGATATAATATGCCCCGTAAACTGTACTCTTCAAAAGCAACACAGAACTTCCAAGCTTTTCTTACTATTGCAAAAAGGAAAACAATATCCTTATTAAGAAAATCTCAACCCAAGGAATTATGAAAATAATGACTAGGAATAAGCTGAATTATGAAAATAATGACTAGGAATAATCTGTATACTTCCTTGATCTTCTTGCTAGAAGCATGCCTTATTAAGCATAGAAATGGCTATGATTGCGAATGATGATGTTTTCTGAGTAGTGCTTTTTTGCTGCCAACAAGTTTCATAGCTTCAGTTTCAGAAGATTGACAGCATTTTTCACATCTAAACAGCTGCAGAAATTTGAGTTAACCAAATCTAACACAAATAGGAAGGTTTAGTAAGATCTAGTTTCTGTAACAAATATTGTGTCATGTCTTTTATAATTGTTCTGCTTAACCAGTTCGCATTTTCGTTTTCATTTGTGGGAGAATTATCAGTTCATGATTCCATGTCTGGTTTCTCGGAAGTTGAACTCCACAGGAGATTGCATGCTGTTATTATTAGATCCATGTAGCCACCATGGTTCAACGAGTAATGACTTCATCGCTGCATCTGGTAATAAATCCAGCTTAACTCTGGACCAATAAAACCAACAAAATATGTTTTCCCATTTCATACATGTATAAATGGTCATAGCTCAATTCTGCAGAGATCAGTGTGGCAGCTTGTTGATGTCTGGAAGAGTGTTAAACAGTGGCACTGTATATCCATTTCTTGGAAGTTCATCTGGTTGTGTTTCTGCTCTCGGGTGTAGTGCAGAACTTCCCCTCTTCTGATTGTATGCCATATGTTTGAAGCCAGAATTATAAGCAATATCCTTCTGTTACCAGTATAAATCACAACATCCATTTATACTGTAAATATCATGCATCAAAACATCCAAACTAGAAGCAGAATCTGACCACTTGATTTCCTCCATCAGTTCTTCCAATCTCCGGTTTATTTCTTTGAATTGGGGATGGGAATGATCTTCAGCACAAAAAGCATGGACCTCATTATTGACTTCCATCCAACTCCAACCAGGAACCTTCTTCACCTTCCTCTCTCTCATCAACCTCGTTATGCAGGCTTTTTCATCCCACATTTTAAGATTCCCATACATGTTAGAGAGTATAATATATGTGCAGTGCTCTTCAGGATCTAGATCTAGTAGACGCCTTGCCACCTGAGCAGCTAAATCGATGTTCCCACAAGCCCTGCAGGCACCTAAGAAGGTTTTCCACACCATTGCATCAGGTTGAAATGGCATTGACTCCATCAAGGCTTTTGCCTCATTTAGGTGCCCAGCCCTTCCAAGGAGATCAACTGCACATGCATAATGTTCCATCCGAGGTGGGATTCCATAATCAGATTCCATAGACTTTAGAAAATAACGGCCTTGTTCCACCAATCCAATGTGACTGCAAGCAGTCAACACGGCCACAAAGGTTATGTGATCCAGCCTCACCTTTTGTTTTCTCATTCGGAAGAACAAGTCAAGTGCAACATTGCCTTGTCCATGTTGGGCGTATGCAAATATAATTGAATTCCAGGTAATTGAGCTGTCCTTAGATGTCTCCTCAAATGATTTTCGAGCATCTTCAATAATCCCACATTTAGAGTACATGAAAATCAATGAACTAGCTACAAAGTCATTTGACTCAAAGCCAGCCTTGATATCCAAGACATGTACCTGCTGACCAAACTGAAGTGTTGCTAAATCTGAGCAAGATCTAAGAACAGCTGAAAACGCATAGTGATCAACATCCACCAGCAAAGATCTCATATCCCCAAATAATTTCAGGGCATCTTCACTTAACCCCATTTGTGAGAACCCAGTCAAAATGGAGTTCCAAGAAACACGATCCTTGAACTCCATGGCTTGAAATATCTTCAATGCATTTTTCATCAATCTATCATCAGATTTGAGATACATAGCCATTACTGCATTGCAGATTGGCACTGATTCCTCCAGCCCTCTCTTAATAACCAATGCATGCAAGGATCTTCCATGTTCTACATGTGCCTTTTCAAAACAAGCACTTATGACACTGGTGTAGGTATAAATGTCTGGTTCAAACCCAAAACCTTGCATATCAATGAAAAGCTCGAATGCAAGTTCCTCTTTATCATGGGTTAGATAAGCTGCTATCATGGAATTCCATGTGACCAAATCTCTGGTGCTAACAGCACCATCAAACACTCTTTTAGAATCTTCTAAGCAACCACATGCTGAATAGGAAGTGATTGCCGCATTGCATACAGTATTACTAAACTCCAAACCACGTTTTATTATCTTACAATGAAGTTGCATTGTTGATCTGTAAAACTTACCGTCATCAAGTAATGTAAGGAGTGGGGAAAAGGTACCATCATCAAGTGTAACGCCCTCCGTCTCCATACAGTTCAATAACCAAAATGCAGTTTCCCGATCGTCTACTTGCACGAAGCCAGCAACAAGTGCATTCCAGGAAACTGAGTTATGTTGAGGCATGCTTTTAAACACTGCATGTGCATGATGAATTTCTCCACACTTAGCATACATATCCAACAGAGCACTTCCTGCATAAATATTGTCCTCGTAGCCCATCTTAGCAATGAAGGAATGGACTTGTTGCCCAAGATCAAGTCGAGAAGCACTCGCAACACCTTTAAGTATGCTCCCAAAGGTATACACATCTGGTTGAAACCCACATTTTCTCATGGAACTATGCAACTCCCAAGCTGTATCCAAGTTGGAAGAATTCACATAAGCTGCAATCATAGTGTTCCAGGTAACGGTATCCTTGTGGGGTATTTCGTCGAACAGTTGGCAAGCAATAGGCAATCCTGGAAAACCACACTTTGTGTAGGAATTAAGTATATTATTGGCAGAGTAAGTATCGGCTATCTTTCCTAATTTGTGTGCTTGGCAATGGGTCACCAGAATATTGTAAAAAACATTGCCAGAACTCTGAATGAACGGATTCAACGGCCTCATTCATTCCTGTATTCCACACTTACATTCCTATGCATCATTAATGTTCATCGCACCTAAAGCAAACCGCTGCGAGAAACTTTTTATTTTTTGACGCTACACAATTATTTGAACCAGGGAACCCCAAAGTTATGGGAATTGTAGCAAAAGCTTCAATCTTTATGGCACTACACAACTTAAAAAGAATATTGAACCTCAGGTAACCACGATGGCGGCAAAAAGCTTAAATCTTGTTTTCTGACACCATCCAACTTGATTAAACTAAGGAACCCCAACTCCCCAAGTTATGGCGATCGTAGCCAAAATGTTTCGATCTTTTTTTGACAGGAAACAATTTAATAAAATAATGAATCCCAAGTCATGGGATTGCAGCAAGAATCTTCAACCTTTTTCTCTGGGAACTTGCACTTGACTATTAAATTGATGCAGGCATTAGGACATCTAACAGAAATAAGTAGGGTTCATAAATTATGCACCAAAAGCTCTAATTTTTTTCCGCTCGACTTTCTGCCATCTTTAAAATTGGAAAGAGCATCTGATGTAAGCGGAACATGGACAATCAAGCAAGTCCAGGTAGAGAGCTAGTCATATCAAAATGGGCCACGATCAAAGCTAAGATGAAGAGATTTAAAGAGGCTCTTTGTACGCATGTGGGCTTTTATATTTAGAAGATGACGAACTCCGAGCCTATTGGAGGAGAGTTTAATGGAATTGAGCCGAAACTAGTTCATTTAATTCAAATCCTTGGACCGGATACACTTGGAGTTTGAAGACCCTCGAATCAGACCTACTTATTTAATTTTGGACTTCACTTTATTTTAGGCTTCCATATATTTTTAAGCCCAACCCTTTATTATTTGACTTAGGTATAAATACTTATGTTTTAGGGTTTTACAAATTTTTTATATCATATTGTTTGAGTGTCGTCGGCTGTAGAGAGAACATTATTCTCTTGTTCTTGTTACTTTCCGAACCATCTTTCACTTATCAATTGTTTTTTCTCAATTGTAGCGTGTTGATTGTTCGTTTCTTGGTTTTATTTTGATCATCGGGATTGCTCGGAACAAGTTTCCGAGAGGTGTCGTAG
>JANZLF010000001.1:13827563-13849972 GCA_026546835.1 Erythroxylum foetidum | reverse complement strand
GGGATTCTTTAAGTCCAAGGTTTTAATCAACGAACTCCGTTAACTAAAACCTTGTTAAATGCATCTTAGTGTGTGAATTGGACAAGCTAATGCAATTGGTCAATTGGTTCAAGCACAATCTCATTATCAAACACAACTAGGCAGATAAAGAGGGTTAGCACAATCACCAAAAGACATATATGAGACTTCACATATTGAGCATTGAAGTTCTACATTTAGCATTCCATATCACAACACATCGTTCAACACTTGATTAAACTATGACCAAGTTAATCTAACTACAAGCAGTAAACCCTAACTCAGGAATTTACAACAATGTAATTAAACTTGACGATGCAAGATAAAGTCCCTTTTTAGAAACAGTGAACTCAAGTCGATGCTACATCTTCAAGAGGAAATGGTGTTTAGCTACGCATGACTCCAGACTCTCTCACAACTGGTGAAGATTGGACGTCTCCCATGATAGAAGAAGATACTGATGGTGGTCTAGGAAATGATGGTGATGATTGACGATGATGAAAATGGAGAATGGTGATGGAAGGGAATATCGTCTCCGCTGCCTCCAGACGTCTCCCAAAGATATATTCTTTACTGTGTATGGCCCACCGCTCTTATAACCTAATTTGGCAATTATTTATAGATATGAGTTCGGTCCGGGTCGCTACAGTGAGGTAAATTTTCCATTTAAAGTCGGGTATCCGCTTGTACGTCGCAACGTGTGAATAATATTTGTCGCGACGTGTAGAATTGGCTTGCTCATCGTGACATGCGAATTAACATGCGTCGCGACGTATGGAAGTGATTTGCTCGTCGCGATGTGTGAATAGGACCTCACGACCTGTTGATTTTCTGATGGGTTGACTCCTTTGCTCATGCAATATAAAATAACATTTTGCAGTATCAATTGTCCTTATGAAAATTATAAAGAAATTAATATCAAATTATGACAATTTACTGACAAATTGCGAATTACAAGAGCTCATTATAAGGAACCAATTTAAGCACAAAAGTCATCAATTAGGAGTCAACGAGTACATAAACAGTTATGAAAATACAGCCAATTTATAATGTAAACTTGGCTCAATCACCCGAATATCGAACCTACTGCACGAAACATAAAACTTTAAATGTCTCCCTCATGTACAGTTCGAAGTACGAAAATGTTCTTAAAATTAGCTTAAAAAGTTTAAAAACTTTTCTGGAATCCAATTACCGACGTAATAAATCCATAAAATTGTTTTAAAATTCCCTAGAAACTGACTCAAAAGGACTCAAGGCACCTTTAGGAGAATTCTGAAATTTTTTTCTTTTTGTGGTGCTAACGTCAACAATATTGTAGAGTTGACGTCAGCTCAGCACTGTGCGCTGACGCTATTAGGCGTTAGCCTGTGTGTGCGTAAGGGCGCCTGTGCAATAAATGCAGGCCAGCAGTTCCGTGCTCATGGACGTTTGCGATGTATGGGCTAGTGGTTCCGTGCTCATGGGAGTACATGCCACGCCTGTCCCTCAATGTGTGGTACCACTTGGCGGCATGTGATTGGCGCATGTAACCCATGCGATAGCCGTTCCGTGCTCGTGCGAGCACGCGCCATTCGCATCTCTCAATGTGTGGTGCCACTTGGCAACATGCGATTGGCGCATGCAACTCACGCATCATCCATACGGCCACTCCACCCGCTACTGTAGCACTGTTGGCACATGCATCACCCTCTGACAGGTAGGGCAATTTTCGATGGCCCAGGATGACTTTTTTTCTCTCCTTTTGGCCTTTTTAACCCGTTTTTTTATAGCTAACCTTATGTATACCACTTTTAAGTAATCATATATGCAAAAAAATCAAAAAATGAGTTAAAAACTAATGAAAACCATAATGAATGAAAACTGATAAAACCTTCGTTTCCTACAACCCGATTACGTAACCAGTCTAATATTACGTATAATATGTAGGATAGACCTTATTACGTGTCTCGAATTATTCATGAAAAGGTTAAAAATAAAAGAAATTCGGAATACCTAATTTTGGTTTCATCCAATGTTTCGAAGCAGTCTTCGAGGTCAAAACGAGCTCCAATCTCCCAAAACCTTCACGAAGAATAATCACTGACACGTGGTTAACGCCTTTCTTCAGTTTTCTTAAGACGTAAGCACTCTTAATGGATTAGAGATTCTGTATGATTACGTATTACGTAAGCAATTAAAGAAGACCTTAACCTTTATATATAACTTTTATATCGAGCTTCCTCATCATAAGCTCAATATGGGTCTGGTCCACATTAATCAAAATCTATTTTTCTCTTAAACTTCAACCCATTAATTTATATTATTTTTTAGGTTACTTTATTACCTTTGTTCGGATCAAATTACATAACTTAACCAATAAATTACTAAAAATTAAAAATTTAATTAATAGTTGTCAAATTTATGGAGAAGTGCAAAAATGCCATTAGAAGAATTAGTTGGTGGAATTTAGAGCCTACTAAAGGGGTATTTATAGCTTCTGAGCTAGTATGTTAGTTGTTAGCTTGAATTGGATATCATCTATAAAAAGCAAAAGCTGCGCCTAAATGTAACGTGGGCTACTTACTCACTCGACCTATTTGGGGTTCTAGTTTTTCCATCTCTTGAAATTTGGACACAAGTATTTTTATAGTTTACTTTTCCTGTTTGTACAGTGCTCACATTGATTGCCTTTCAATGGCACTTCCATGTGAAGAACGTTGCGGAATAGGAACTTAAACTGTTAGATTTTTTCAGTTTTTACGCGTCGTTTTCTAACAACATTCCCGGATAGGACTACATGCACAGGTAAATACGTAGTGTTCTTGAATTCTTTCCTTTTTTCGAGTTAAGAAACTAAAAGAAAAGAACAATCCGCTGTTAACCTGACACGGCCATCATTAATGATAAAGCAAGCCGCCAGGCTGCGCGCAGAACTTGGACCTTTTCTTTTCCTGTTATGGTTTACCAATCTGAAGCAGCAAAGATAATAGCTAGCCAGACGACACATAATTGCACGCATTCTGCCTTGTCCAGCCAATACTGCGTGGCAGCTTGTTCTTGGGATCTTCTGTCCTCTGCCCTTGTTCTCACGGAAGGATGGGCTTAATTCAGTTTTATTTACAACATTTCAAGCCACTAACCAATATAGGGAGGACAAGTAACAAATAGGTGACGTCGGTTATTGACATCAAACATATATAGCATGTACTCTGATAAGACATACCACTAATCTTTAAGAACTAAGACTTCCAATTTGGAATTCCACCAAGAAAATCAAACCCATTTTCAAAGAATAGTTTCGTAACGTCTGTATCTCACATTTGCTTGCTTCTGGTGTTCACAAATGGATGCTATATATTACTTCTACATGTATGGCAGGGAATGCTTAACTATTTATACAACTACATTGTTCTTGGTGATATTGTTTTGATAGTTGATTACTAAACCAATATGACTGGCTATATAGTTGAAATTCTGTTTAGCTATTTAACACTGCAATGTCCATGGCCAATCTCATGCTGATAATGCTTCCTCCAGTCAACGTCAACCGTTCCTGCATATCAAGAAGTGCAATTTTATAAGACGTGAGCAATTGATTTTTGGTGTGGGTGGAATAGGTTATACTCGTAAATGTCAGCTGCCTTGTTTCATGGCTTGCTTATTTTCAAGTAATGTTTTCTTGTTTTCTACGACTTCCATGTGATGCTTCGTCGACTTTCATCTTTACAAGATTAGATTAGATTTGTTAGGCACAATACTTATGTGGAATTCAGCTCTTCGTATCAAAATTCTTTGTATAACATTGATGTTATGCGCATAGGATTGGTATGTACTAAAGATCGAAGCGAATACCTCTTGGAATAAAATATTAAATGTAGTAAATCAATTTAGTTAGAAATTTTCCAACAAAGCAGCACCGTTCGTGACTAACCAAATGACTTTGCGCATCTATATTCTAACCTTTATTCAACATACCATATAAACAAATGTTAGTAATATAACGTGTATATGAAATTTCTCTAAATAAATGAATAATTAAAACTAACAAATTTATCTAAAATATCAAATTTTAAGTTGGAGATTCTGCATTAAATGCTTGCCAATGTAGAACCGAAACACTGTAACTCACTTTCCGACATATTTCACCACATTTCAAACCTACACATGAACTAACCAGCCCATACACAACATTGCTCTAGGACTCTGTGTCACTACAACAAGGTAGACATTTGGTTACGTTTTTTCTCTACATTAAAGTAAGTTTTTATCGATGATTTTAAAAATCGTCACAAAAAAGTAGGCTTTTGGTGATGATTTTAATAACTATCACCAAATGAGGACCATTTAGCAAGCAATGGTCTTTTTATTAAATCATAATCATTACCACTATGGTCGAGTTATACTAACTTACAACAAAGCAAGGGTCATGGTAAGTTTGAGGGACTTAATTGATCAAATGCTTTATATTAAAGTGGAGGAACTAAACTACTCCTTCTATAATACCATTGTATATGGAGCTAATCTTAACTACCAAAGGAATCTTTTATGAAAAAAAAAAAAGAAGATATTAGCATCTCTATCCATGACCCATGGATTATCCTAGGAGATTTCAACAATATGATGCATAGGAGCAAGGAGGAAGGCCATATGAGGTCTCATTTCTATAAAGGGGTCTAAAGGAATGAATCAATCATAAAAGGGCCATGTACTTAAAAATAGAAGGTAGGTTATTAACCTAGTGGAACAACCTTTTCTATTTGGCAGAGAAAACATCTATTTGGTAGGTTTATAAAGGCAAGTTTGTCTTTGGTAGTAAGACCACTTTTGATGATTAGCCACATTAGGAAGGATATTTTTAGAGGTAGGACCTTGTTCTTAACAAGTTTGTGCCATTCAATCTTGTTCTCTACATGACTTTTTAGTAAACTAGGTTTCAAATTCCATGTGTAGCAATCCTCTACATTAATTTTGTGAAGTCTATAGTCTTGTAGTAAGTGGGATATTGAGTCAAGGTAATTGTCCTATTGGTCTTTTATGATCCATTCTTCTAATCTGGCACTAATTTGAAATTGATTTAGGCAATCCACGTGGTGAGCAGGTTGGGCAAGAGGATCCCTTTCAAGCCAGTTATCAAAGTATAGAGAAACTCTCCTACCATTTTCAAATTTTACATATAATATCCTAGAGATAGATTCTCTTGCTCTATATAAATGCCTTATAAAGTTGGAGTGAGTTGTTTTAATTTCTAGTTCCTATAAACTTCTACCTTTCAGCTTATATTAATGAATCCATTTAGACCATAGTGATCTTTTTCTCTTTAAGAGATTCTAGACTCTTTTGGCTAGTATAGTTTGCTTGCTTAATTTGATTAGCTAAGTTCCTAACCATCCTTCCTCAAGTGGTAGGCATATATCTATCCATTTAGCCTTACCCCACCCTTTCTTCAACAAAATCCTTTTGCTCTTTTCTCATTAAACTCTCTGTCATTCATAGATTTCATGCCTTTGATGTTTATGTTTACGTTTATGTTGTAGCTGGGTTTGCTTCCATTTCCCTGGAGTCTCGGTGTAGGGAGTAGACTTGCATTGGACTTGTTTTAGGAAGGGGAGGTCGCAGAGTTTCCACCTTTGTATGTAGAGTTCACTCCAGTTCCTACTATCTAGGAGCTCAAAGTACACCAGTACATTAGGGACCACTATAACTTCTTATTTCCTAGCAAGTGCATACGCTTACTGGAGTGATTGTGGATCCATCAATTTCACTGTGAGCTACATTTTCAACTCAAGACCCTTCAAGAAAAAACCTGTTAAATAGGCCTCTAAAATGGTTAGTTTATTCGAATGTTTTTCAAATTGTGCGCAATATCCCTGTACCGACCCCTCTTATTTAAAAATCTTCAAATCTCCAATGAGATCTTCAAATATTTCTTCATCAAACCTCTATCTTAATGCAGTTATAAACTCCTCCCAACCTATTGATTCTTCATTATATCTCACACATTCGGCGGAGATCCACATGCAACATCTTTCCTTGGAAAATAAAATGAATACTAGAGAAGAAATAGAAGGGCTATTGGTGGAGTTTGGAGAGGTGTTCCAGGAGCCAAGACGACTACCTTCGACAAGAACTCATGATCATAACATTTCTCTCAAATAGGGAGTTAAATCCATCAAGATACGTCTATATAGATACTGAGGCAAACAAAAAGATCCAATAGAACGTTCAATGCAGGACTTGTTAGAGCAAGGTTTCATCAGGTTAGGTGTAAGCCCATATGGATCGTCAGTAATCTTAGTCAAAAAGAAGGACAATACATGACGTATATGTATTGATTACAGAGAGTTAAACAAACATACCATCAAAAGTAAATTTCTTATTCCGGCGATTTAAGAACTATTGGAAGAATTAAAGGGGTCAAGTTGGTATTTGAAACTAGATCTTAAATTTGGGTATCATCAAATTTGGATGAAGGAAGAGGATATTTGCAAAATTGATTTCAAAACACATGATGGCCATTTCAAGTTTTTAGTAATGCCCTTTGATTTTACAAACACGCATTCAACATTCCAAAGCCTGATGAACAAGGTTTTTAAGCTATACTTGCAACATTTCATATTAGTCTTATTTGACAATTTCCTTTTGCAATATTTAGAGCATTTACGGAAGGCTCTACAAATTTTGAAGTAACAACAAATCTTTCTTAATAGGAGCAAGTTTGTTTTCGATGCCTGACAATTTGAGTAATTAGGACACTCCATCTATGAAAACGGAGTTGCAACAGACGCTAAGAAATCCAAAGCATCTATCATTGGCCACCTCCATAAACATTGAAAGAACTCAGTGGTTTCCTTAGATTGCTAGAGGCACTCCATAAAACACTTTGGGATAATAGCGAAACCTTTAAACATACTATTAAAGAAACAAGTCAGAGAGAAGTCAGAATGGCAAGAGGATCAATATTGAGCATTCGAGAAGCTGAAGGAAATACTGATTACGTGCCCCCTTCTTGTGTTACCTAACTTCTCATGACTTCACTGTGGAAACAGATGCGTGTGAAAAAGGGATAAAGATGGTACTCTAATAAGAAGGACAAGCCATTACATTCCTTTGTAAAGCACTAGTGCCCAAACACCAAGGTCTTTCAACCTACAGGAAGAAATTCCTAGTCATCATCAAAGCGGTGAAACAATGACATCACTATCTAAATGGGAGATTTTTAGAGTCTTAACGAACTACAAAAGCCTGAAGTTTTTGTTAGAGAAAAAGATTTCAACACCATTCTAACAAAAAGGGATGCCGAAAATGATATGATACAACTTTGAAGTCATTTACAAACGCAATAAGGAAAACGCAACAATTGATACACTATCCCGAATTTCTAGTCATGAATTATTGACATTGATGGTGTCCCAAATCTAGGCAACCCTAACGGAGGAACTCAAAAAACACTGGAGAAAGGACATTACCATCAGGGACCTAATCAGTAAATTGGAAGACCAGGATGTCCAGACGATGAATTATGAATGAAAAAATGACCTGTTATGATGGAAAGGTAGATTGGTCATCGACTATGGTGAGGAATTAAGGAGGAAAATTATATCCATTGCACATGATAACCCTTAAGAAGGGCACACTGACACTTTTGCAACAATTAACGAGTACATAATTTGCTTCATTGGAAACAGTTAACCAAATGTATGGACTTTATCAAAGGCCTACTGCTCTTAAATTGATCAACTGAGTAAGTACGCCCATTTCATGGCTCTCGGACATCCTTACACATCCTAGGAAGTTGCACAAACTTTCGTTGACCATGTTTTTAAAATTGCACGGAATGTCAGAAGCAATAATAAGTGACCACTAGCCCATATTTTTAAGTGTGTTTTGACAGGAGTGATTCAGACTATAGGGGTTAGCTTAAAATTTTGCACATCCTACCACCTCAAATAGACGAACAGTTCAGAGGCCATTAACAAGACACTGGAAACTTATCTCCTTTATATGTACCATACTTAGTGGGGACTCCCATAACCTTATGATAGATCAAGCATTAAGAGATCAAGAGGTAGCACTCTAGATACTGAAATTCTACTTAAATATAGCACAATAGAGGAAGAAGCATTATGTAGATGAAAAGAGAACGACAAGAGAATTTGAAGTGGGACAATGGGTCTATTTTTATGTGCAACCATATTAACAGCACTCTATGCAAAAAAGGACAAACCAAAAACTAGCTCCATTATATTATGGGTCATTTCAGATTGCAACCAAGATTAATTAGTAGTTTACACTTTGGAGATTCCCAAAGAGTCTGCAATCCATCCCACATTCCGTGTTTCGCAACATAATTGCGTTAAGTTGATGAGATCAAATGGTCAAGATATGATTGGAAAAGTTAGACAAACCATATGTAAACAATAAGTAGAAGTAAAAAAATATAACCCTTTGATCATCATAGACAAATGTTTACAAGTTCTTGATAGTGAAATTTTAACCCTTTGAGTTTGTCTTCAAGATAGAAGGACAAACCCAGTTTGCCATTGATGACATTTTGTATTAAATCAGCAATTAATCCTTTGTTACAACCTTCCGCATTTTAGGTAAATATGTTTGAGAAGTTCCCTTGCAAATGGATTTTGGTCATAGTTTCCGTGAAACACAAGCTTGTTGTTGGGCATATGATGCTCTCCATTTTGCAGTGTATTTGAATATATTTTTCTTGAAGTAAAAGAAAGGAAATTGATGTTTATCCTGAAGTCCACATTATTGATTATGATAAAGGATGATATCTTGACTGTTTTAATCTAAATTAGAAGCCATTAATTAAAGTTTAATATCTTATTACGAAGTTGTTAATCTACCCATATAAGCATAAAAGATCACATCGCTAATAATTATCAACTCAATTGAAAAATATCAGGCAACATTGGGTAAAAAGTAAAAGTTAATTATATATTTTTTATAGTGAATTCACATAAATTACAAGAGAAAGATTTAGTTTATTGAGATTGTAAATATCATTTCTCTTACAAGAGCAGGGTTCCAAACTATCACAATTTTTTTGGAGACGCCATAGGCTCATCTAAGAAATATAATGTAAATACTATAACTTAGTCAGCAATACAAAGTACAAATTATTTACTAACATCACTTTGTCTTAGTATAACTTTTCTGCTAATATGTATGTATGCCTCAGCCTCAGCCTCAAAATAAGACCACAAAGGCAAATAATTGTGGAATCTTATTATGAGTAAGATGGTTAGAATGCACCATAATGAATAAAGGAATTTTTTGGGTCCTCACAGACAACTATTGGACTGTAAGGAACCAGTGGCTCCTCCATCAGCATTCTTGCAAGATGAAACGGCGGGTTGGTTCTTGTAAGTGAGCTTTACATCTTCCAAATTAAGGCCAGTACACGGATACTTTGTACTACAATCAAATTTGACAGCAACTTCTGTTGCTGAGGTTCCATGGATGTCTTGGTATGTCACATCACTGATTTTAATTCCAGAAGCCTGCTTGATTGAAAAAACAAATTTAATAAGATAACTTAACAGCTGCCTACTTAACAAGATTCTAAATTGCAATTGCCGAAACCCGGACAGTGACAGATTAGCTAGTTACAGAAGAGAACCTACCAGACCAGGACAATTTTGGTTATTGGGGCAGTAGTTTTGGTCGATGACAATGGGATTCTGGACGTTGTTCATGAGAATATGTTGGAAAACTATGTTCCTGGCAAAACCACTGCTTTGTCTCCCCCATGACTTAATTCTTGCCCCGTTTTGAGTACCAGTAAAAGTAACAGATTTAACTGTCACATTTTGTACACCGGGCTCCTTAAGTTCCTTTCCCAAACTCCCAACACTGCATAAACCACACATGCTTAACTTTTTAGCTCCACGTTCAACAATACTATGTATGTTACAAGAGGGTTGCATACATTTCATTGGTCGTTTTGTATACCTGATTCCATGTCCAGGGCCACATGCAACGTTTTCAATCCAAAGGTTGGTTGTACCAGGACCAATGGAGACACAATCATCGCCGGTGCCTAATTTGGAGCTCAAAATTGTAACACCGGTCGACTTTTCAACATGAATACCGTCAGTGTTTGGGCTATTGCCAGAGGCAGAGACCTTAACTCCTTGAATTTTGACTTGGTGGCTGTTATATATGACTATGTGGAATATTTGGCTATTTAGAGATGACAATCCACTGATCATAATGTTGTTAGAATTGGAGAATTGTAGAGTCTGCACATAAGCAAGAAACAGTTACATTTATATACGATCGATTTTTATCCATTAAAATTACATAAAAATAACTAATAAGCTTCGACTAAGTTTTTGCCCTTCTTCACATACCGTGGCACCAGTGGGACAACTCTTGCCGGAGGCCTTACATGCCCATAAACCGGCACCCTGTCCATCAAGCACTCCACCAGAGATGGTAACCCCATTAACCTGTTCAAACAAAATCCAGTTTCCGGCATTTCCTATAACTTCGTAGTTTGATGGAGCCACAAGAGTGCCATCTATACGAACAGTGATTGCATTGTTCTTGCACGGACCCTGAAATTTTACATTTCGAAGAGCGAACCTTCCCGTTGGAGCATAAATGGTTGCTGGAATAGAGGAGCTACAAGCTTGGTTCCAAGCAGCAACAAAGGCCTTGGTTGAGTCTGATGTACCATCAGGTTTAGCACCATAACTTAACACATTATGCTGAGAAGCAGTTGCTAAAGATGATGGTGCAGTAAAGGAAATGATGACAAATAGAAGTGTAACGATTGAAACATGATTATTCAGTGAGTTTGCCATTCCGTTCTTGTTTCTGTAAGCAAAAAGAGAGAATCAGATATAGGGAGACGAGAGGCTTAAGAGACGTTGGGCACTAGAAGAATGTGTTGGTGGAACTTAGAGCCTACTAAGGGGGTATTTATAGCTTCTGAGCTAGTATGTTAGTCGTTGGTTCGAATTGGATATCATCTATAAAAAGCAAAAGACGTGCCTAAATGTAACGTGGGTTACTCGCTCACTTGACCTATTTGATGTTCGAGTTTTTCCTTTGCCCATCTCTTGCAATTTGGATATCAGTATTTTTATGGTTTACTTTTCCTGTTTGTACAGTGCTCACATTGAATGCCTTTCAATGGAGCTTGCATGTGAAGAACGTTGCGGAATAGAAACTTAAACTATTAGAGATTTTTTCACTTTTTACTCATCCTTTTCACACAACATTCCCGGATAGGACTACATGCACAGGTATGTACGTAGTTTGCTTGAATTCTTTCCTTTTCTTGATTCAAGAAACTAAAAAGAAAAGAGCAATCCGCCATTCACGTGACACGGCCATCATGCATGGTATATCAATCTGTTTACTTTTCTTTTCCTGTTATGATATATCATTCTGTTTGCTTAAATAACAAAATGAGAGAATGAGTCTCTCCACAGATTTTTAAATTTGTCCATTCTCCGTAAACATGAAGTTATTAAGTTGAAGCAGCAAGAAAGAGCTTGCTAAACGACGCATAATTGCACCATTCTGTCTTGTCTAGCCTATACTACATGGGAGCTCGTTCTTGGGATCATCTGTCCCATGGCGCATGTTGTCTAAAACACGAAAGTATGGGCTTAAACTGACTTGCTTTAAACGTCTTAAGCCATTGACCAATATGGGAAGGGCAACAAATTGGTGACAACGGTCAAATTATAACATTAACTGATCTGATAAGACATGCCACTGATCTTTAAGAACTAAGAATTCCAATTTGGAGTTTCCACCAAAAGAATCCAACCCATTTTCAAAACATAGTTTCGTGACGTCTCTATTTAGATGCTCACATGTGCTTGCTCCGGCTGTTGATAACTCAACTAGAAGACTATGCTAACATTGTTCTTGGCGAACTTCTCCAAAAACATTATTCAAGGCGAAATTGTATTTGACTGATTAACCAAACCACCCATTATATGCATTTTATTGGTGAAATTGTATTAAGCTAACCACATGCTGATAAATGCAACCTCTTACCAACTGAAGTATATCAAGAAGTGCATGTCCATCTAATGCGTGAACTATTATGTTTTTGTGGTTGGAATAGATTGTGCTCATAAAAGTTGGCTGCCTTGTTTCATGGCTTCCTTGTTTTAGGCAAGGTTTCGGGTTTCCATAGATGCCATGTGATGTTTGTTGACTTCCACCCTTCCAAGAGTAGACTAGATTTGTTAGGCACAAGATCTGTATGCATCCGCTCTTTGAATCACAAGTCTCTGGATAACACTGGTGTTATATGGGCATAGCGTTGGTATATTGCAGAAAGTTTGGTTCTTCGAAATCACATAGAACTCTAGAAATCATTTTAAGGAATCAAAATCTTAAATGTAATAAATCAATACTACTTAAGATTTTAGAGCAAAATCAAAGATGTAAACGAAAGCAAGATTTTCAATTTTTTAAATAAGGAAACATGTCGTTCGTATTAAGTGACCATTTCAGCACAATAATTATTAAGTTTTTGTGTGAGGCCAACTCAATTGATTTTATATATTCTCTAACACAACCCTTCAAATAAAAGTCCTTTGGGCTTGAAACTTGCGTAAGCTTACTTTACCTTGTGCTTAATTTACTTAGAATAGGTGGGTGGTAGGATTCGAACTCATGACCATTTGATCATAAAGGGTCTGATATCATGTTAAGTGATCATTTCATCACAATAATTTAAGCTTTTGTGTGAAACTAATTCAATTGATTTTATATATTTTCTAACAGTTCGAACTTAAAAGTCTATTTTTTTATTTGTAATAATACATTTTCTCCCTAAAATCATCTTTTCTTTTTGTTTTTTTCAGTTGAAAATCTTATATAACTTCTTGTTTTTCTCGGAAAAATTAAATAGTGTAAGAGAGATATAGGGTAGGCACCTTTATTTTCATTTCTTGGAAAATGTTCAACGGCTTTTCTCACCTCAAATCCATTGAACCATTTGGCGCTAAGGTTAGTTAAAAAGCACTATTTTCACAAATTGCCCTTCTCTTTCACGATTGACTTTGCACGTGGGTAATATCATTAATCATTGTCCGAATTGATATGAATTTTTTGTTTTGATTGAAATGACTTGAATCCTACACTGTTTCAGTAGGAATGTTCACTAAGAAATCTCCATGTGGCAAACCCGCCACTTCCCTCTCCAAAAATGCAAACTCCAAACATGCATGGTCCTCGAGTTACTGTTTAATCTTATTTTTCTTTTCTTTTTTTAAGCCCAAGAGATATCTTAGAAGGATCTTAACTTATGAGAAAGCATCTTTAAGTCATTCATTCTCAGACTAATCCTCGCTAGCACTGAATCAGCCTATAAGAGATAAAGTGCTGGTCAAACAGATTTTTTTATTCCCAAAACTCGAACTCGAAACCTCTAATTAAGGGATGAGAGTGTTGAACCACTCACACCAAAATATCTAATCTCCTTTTCTCTATACAAATAACTCACCAGTCACCAGACGATATCTGTGTCCTTATCATATGCTATCCCTGACAATACAGCATTTCGGTTCATTAATGCTCGGGAAATGTGCAAGTGAACATGTACATGAACATGGGGAAGTCATGCTTAATTGAAACCTGAGTTAATTAGTAATACAGTTGCAGGCATAATCACCAACATAATAATTGGATATTGTAGTTAATTATATTAAATACGTTAATTACTTATTACTTTCTCACTTTGCTTACATTGATATTTTTTGTTATTTAACTTAATGCCAATGTAGTCAGAACTGATTTATTCATACTTAAGTTTGATTACTAATCTTTTAGCTATATGGCATTTTTACATTTCAAATATACCATTTACAGAAGGTTCTCTAAGCTTTGGCTTGACATATATCTTTTTTATGATCAGCTCTTTGTCTTATTAACCATTTATTTACCAAATATTACATATGCTAGGATTGCGTAACATATATATGCATGCTACATTATAAACCATAGGAAAAAGAAGACCCACTTTGAAATCACAAGGAATAGCACGTGCCTAGCTTCCATATGCTAACGTAATTAAGGAAATGGGAATGTCAACGGAGCTTATCACGATACCGAATTCTTAAAACAAAAGTTTCCGGATGCAGGGAACCATGCCCTGAATTGCAATCAAAATGAATCCCACCATATCATCATATAAGAGGATAGTTTTGAAGCTTTCGTGCCATGCAGAGTCTTAATATGTCAGGATCATCCTCGTCTCTCAGCGAGTCAAGTTCAGGCACGAAGTTGTCGATTTAAGGACAGTCCTGTATAGTTCTATTGTACATCAGTAAATGAGAAAGATCTTTAGAGTCTAACAAGCAATCCTTGAATTTGATATTGAAAGAAAAAGGACCATAATTATTTACGAGCTATTCCGATTATTACGCGTACATGCAAACATTACTATCGCAAATACCAACACAACTTCACGTGGGATTTGATTAGTTTTTGGATAAGTACTTTCTAGGGACTTTTATGGCAGCCTTATCTTAGGGGATAAGATCTTCTGTCTAATATTATTCTGTCTTATTCTGTCTCATAAAATCTCAGTCATTTATTTTGCGAGATTCACTCTGAAACAACTATAAAAGTAACAAATATTTGAATGTGCCACGTTCAGCCCATAATCCATTGTTTCACAACATTTGAACATTACCCGGTTAGATTGCCATCTTCATTACATTCTTCAATTTAATTAACATTAGAGCATTACCCGGTTCGGTTGCCATCTGTCACAATATCATTCGTTTATGGAATATGGAATATTTTGTTTATGTTGTCTAAAATCTCTCAAAAGTTCCTATAAATTAATACCACCTCATCCACAATTTCAGCTCCTCACTATCTGCATACCCCACTCTCTCCCTCTGTCATTGTCTCTTCCCGTGTCGTGCTTGTCAACTTTTCACTCAATCAAAAAAATGGCAACATCAACGATGAGCCTTATTCGTCTAGCATTCCTCTTTATTTCCTTCACTTCCACCTTGTCAATGGCTGCAAACTACAACGTGTTGACCTATGGTGCGAAACCTGATGGCGTTACCAACTCCGCAAGTGCATTTCTTGCAGCTTGGGCTCAAGCTTGTACATCAACAATACCTGCCACTGTTTATATTCCCGAAGGAAGGTTCTCTATAGCTAACAAAGTCGCATTCCAAGGTCCTTGCAAGAACAGTGCCATTGTAGTACGTCTAGATGGAACTCTTGTGGCTCCATCTGACTATCAGGCCATTGCCACTGCAGGAAATTGGTTAATATTCGAGCATGTTACCGGCGTCACGGTTTCTGGCGGGACCCTTGATGCTCAAGGCACTGCACTTTGGTCTTGCAAGGCATCTAAAAAGAGTTGTCCCTCTGGTGCAACGGTATGTCAAGCTGAAATACAGTTATAATTTCTCTTCTTTTGGTAGCATCCTGGGCAGATTCCTTACAAGCTTTTTTTTGGTTTTAAACTTTGCTGCACTTCCATAATTGTCGATAACGTAGTTTAACTCATGTTCACACATTTTTTTCTGTACCTTTTCCTTGGTCAACTAGGTGCACTTGTAGAAATCGTTTAGTGTAGCTTTTATTTTACATAACCTGGTGGCTCTAAAGCACTGATCACATTGACCAAATTCCTAGTTAATTGTTTTCTGGTCCTGCAGTCAATGGAGTTTTCAAATTCAGACAACATTGTGATCAGCGGATTGACATCGCTAAACAGCCAAATGTTCCACATTGTCATCAACGCCTGTCAGAACGTGAAAGTTCAAGGGGTCAGAGTGTCTGCCTCCAGTACTAGCCCAAACACTGACGGTATTCACGTCCAATCTTCAACCGGCGTTAAGATATTGAATTCTAAGATCGGAACAGGAGATGATTGTGTCTCAATAGGCCCTGGTACCACCAACATGTGGGTCGAAAATGTTGCATGTGGTCCTGGCCATGGAATCAGGTAAAAAAATCAAATTACACCATTCTATTATTAGACACCGCCTGTGGATAGTGCATGGATTTACTTATGCCAAGCAATTTGTGTATTGTTGCCTACAGCATTGGAAGTTTAGGGAAAGACCTCCAAGAAGCTGGTGTGCAAAATGTTACAGTCACGACCACAACATTCACTGGTACTGAAAATGGATTGAGAATCAAAACCTGGGGAAGACCCAGCAATGGCTTTGCCAGGGACATCTTTTTCCAGCATTCCCTGATGAACAATGTCCAGAATCCCATTGTCATTGATCAGAATTATTGCCCTGGAGCAGGAAATTGTCCTGGTCAGGTAGTGTAAATTATGAAATTTTACCACGTTTGCCTTTGAATATTGATACTTGATTTATCTAGAAAATGTAAACGGTTCTACTTTGTACAGGGTTCTGGGGTTAGAATAAGCCATATAACATACCAAGACATCCATGGAACATCAACAAATCCTGTTGCAGTTAAATTCGATTGCAGTAAAAGTTATCCCTGTACTGGAATTCAACTGCAGGATGTAAAACTCACCTACAGGAATCAACCAGCTCAAGCATCATGTAACAATGCTGGTGGAAGTGCTTCAGGCTATGTCCAGCCTAGTAGTTGCCTGTAGTCATAATAAGTCCTCAAGAAATTATGACCAGATGTCGAAGACTGATCCACTTACTCTAGTAGTAGCAAAAATGAGTATGGTTTTGAAGCCTGAGCCTGTGGCAGATGTGGCATATTTAGTAGAAGTTGCTCTGAGCCCGGCCTTGCAATTCCTGGAAAAGAAAATCACAACTTTTACTGATTTCACCTTACTATGTAGTTTTGTCGACATTTGTTCCCAACAAAGTCTGTACGCAAGACATTGAACGTATTTCACTTCTAAACTAAACAATGAAGTGATGGTCAATAGAATTATATTATTTACAAGCAATTGCTTGTTAACAAATGGAAATTTCAGAAATCTAAATTTCGAGGGCTGCATCAAAGCTCCTGAAATTCTTATCTAAATTCAAAAAGCAATGAATCGATCAATCAAAGAAGTAATGGAGCAATTGTTATACAGTTTTCCAATTCGTGCTATGTACTGTTCTATTCTGTTCTGTACTTCCTCTGTTCTCATGACCATTAAAAAATACAATTTGCGATCTCTGTTGAATGTTGTTCTCGCATGGTAAACAAGAAATGTCCATGTGGCTGAGGTAAGCTGTAAGCCCTTAATCCAAGTAAGTTAGTGCAGGGAAGTGGTTTGGTTAAATGCAGTTGAGATTTTTAGGTTGATAAGTTGAATATAGGTACGTCTTTGTCTTGACCCCTAAGCCATATGCTTCAGTTCAGAGCCTGACGTACAAGACAAGTAATCATTAAACAGCCAATGTCATTGCTAATTTAAACTTTGTTTATACAAAGTAAAGTTATGATTTAATATTTTAAATTTCAAACAATTTTTTGTGCCACACGTGAATAAATATATCAACAAATCTTCAATATCTTTCATTTCCTTTCCATTGACATGTACATATAAGAGAAATTAAACTGTTAATTTTTAAGGATTAAAAGATTATAATAAACTACCGTAGCATCTTATAATCTTAAACTAACTTATACATATGTAAATACCATGTTTGGTTGAGATTTGTAATATAAAAATTGAAAACAAAAACCTATTTTGTTGAGATTTCTAATAAAAAACTGAAAACAAAAATATGTTTGGTTTTATTATCATGTTTCTATTTTTTAAATATATATCAAATTTAATGTTTAAGTTTACTAATTTTCATATCATTTAATGTGACAAAGGCTTTGAAGCCATAGTTTAAGTTGTTCTTATAACTTAAAACTATTGCGAAGACAATAAATCAAGTAAAGACAAAGTGAAGACTAGGCTTTGTAAGAAGATAGGCTCCATGCTAAAGACACAAGAATAAGCAGTAAAGAAGGATAAAGTCTTTGTTACATTAAATGACATTAAATGATGTAAAGATAAAAGTAAAAAGTAGGCTTTGTAAGAAAATAAGTTCCATGTTAAAGACACGAGGCTTAGAAGTAAAGAGGCTTTGTAAGGATGAAGTTTATGCTAAATAGCATAAAATGATGTGAAGACAAAATAGTGCTAAAGACTGTAAATTGTTTAGTCAATTCATCGATTTGAGACTGTAATCCCTGATTAGCCCTCTTTGACTCTTTTAATTCGTCTCGAAGTCTCTTTCTGATCGAAGTATTTCCTTGTGATCGAGGTCCAATTTTCATGTCAACAACATAATTTGATCTAGTGCCCAAGACTTTGTCGCATACTTTCCACTGTCATCGGATGACCTTGTTCTATTGAATGTGTCATTTCATGACACATTAATTCCTAAAAAAGTAAGAATTAATTATATACACATTCTCATTTAACAAATATTTGTAAATGAACTATGTACTCACCCATTTTGTTTTGCATTCGACAGTTGTCCATTGATCTTTACTTTCATCATAATGAGTGTGATACCATAGCTTCATCCGATCACACTCTTCTCCATCTCTATCACTCTGTTGTATAAAAATATATTACTAGTAATTTTTTCATAAATTTTTAAATTTCAATCAAAGTAAAATATAATTAAAAAGATAATAACTCACAATCTCATGTCGTATCATTGCAAAGGTCTTGGAGTCGGAGTTTAGTTGACATTTGACCTGATTCCTGGCCAATTTGACTTTTTGATTTTTTCCTAATCATACACGTAACAAATTCTATTATAACATCTATAAATCATAATTCATAAATACTAAAATATAATTAGTTGTCAAAGAAATTATGAAATTACGTTTTTTTATCAAATAAAAACTAACCTTTGTAACGGATTGCTCCCAATACTCGCATAAATCCATCCATTTCGCCACTGTGACATTATGCCGCTTCACATCCTTTCTGTGCTTGGTAAAATACTTTTTTAAATTATACCTTTGATTTTTAAACCTTAAAGCAATAAGCCTCTTCACAGCAACATGTACTTCATTATCAATCCTCATTCCCTTGATTTTCAACTTTTTTTGCAAAAAATTATAAATTATTGGTCAATGTTTTAAGCATATGGAAAACACGTACAAATTGGATTAGTTTAGAATACTTACGTCTAACTTATCAAATGCAATGTCCAAATTCTCATTAGTAATTTTTGAAAATTTTTCTCTTACAGGTAAGGAAGTTCAGGATACCACACCAATCTCACTTGATAATTTGACAGACTGTACGGAGTTGGTTGGTCGTCCTTCAACAGGAGAGATCTCTATCTCTAATCTTTTACCTATCGCCTTATTAATCTTTACCAATCTGTGTCCTTTTTTGACACCTTTTGTTTTTTTGCATCAGTCGTGGCTCCTAAAATAGCAAAGGAATAATTTATAATTAGCATATAATATACTCTTAATTGGCTAGAAAAACAAAATAATTAATCTTAATAAATTTAACCAATTTGATGTGAAAAATTATACCTGCAATGCATGCAAAAGGGGAGCCCATAGTGGGAAGAATCGTGTGATTTACTAGTGTCATATAATTAGAAACTGAAGGCATCTCTTGAGAAGTTGACGGAGAACTAATATTGTATCGCATATTCAAAATTTGGTCATACTTATCTCTAGGATGAATACTAGGCATAGATGTGACTTCTCTTGGTGTTGAAGTAGGCTTAGAAGGTGCACGTGTGTGAGCTTGTGTCTGTGTACATGCAGGTGTCTGATCTTGTGGCTGTGTACGAGCACATGGCTCATCATCAAGCAAAGCTTGCATTCCATCATCCTCCTCATCACCATCACCTTCATTAATATCAATGCTCGTCCCATCTATGTCTACATTTGCAGTGTCAAAACTTTCTTCCCTAGAGATAAATCTATATTCTGGAACTTCACCATGTAAAACCCAGTGGGTGTATGATTGGTCCATGTCGAATTGCATTAAATATTCAAAAACATTCGTCTGAGACCTCATATAACAATTCATGCAACGTGCACAAGGGCATGAAATGTCACATTCTTTGCCCTTTTTTCCAGCCACAAAATTCATAAACATCCTTACTCCATCAATGTATTCACGAGAAACCCTTACACTGTTTATCCATCTCTTATCCATAAAGCAACAAATACCTGTTAATTCAATGTAAGAATGAGAATATTTTGTTATGTTAATAAGCGAAGGATGAGGAAAGGTTTACTTCATACCTAAATGAAGTAGTATAAAACCTAACTGTTAAAGTAGGAAAACTAATTTGTTCCTATGAGCTTCTTCATAATAGACATAAAATATGACATTATAGTTCCCATCGTGTTGAAGAGACCGTTTATGGCTACTAATGGGGTACTTATTGATGTGCGCAAAAGTAGCTTGACATTTATGATTGACAATGGGCTACTAATTGATGTTTCCAAATTATTAGGTTAGGTTCTAAGAAATCTAACTACCTATGAGAGTCATAGATTAAAAAAAAAAGGGCTAAACCATTGTTTAATAACTTAGAAAATTTAAAAGAAGGAAAATTTTGATAAATACATATTCGAAGCTAAGACATCTATACAAATATTAGCTTTGCTCTACACATACTAATATGTATAATTTGTATTATTATTTGATAAACTATATGGAGAATTAGGGAGAGAGTAATAAAAAAAGTCATAAAACAAATTAAACAAAATATGACATTTCATTTCTCTATTTATGTATAAATGCAGGTTCCTTACTTTAGCACAATTGCATAGAACAAAATATGGAATCTCATATAGCAAATTTAATAGCTATAGTATGAATGCAAACAAAACAATTAACAATCCAGCAACTTTATACTTATAAGTTAGCATACCTAGTTCTTGTTTTCCAATGACTCCTCCAACTATCTCCTCCTCACACTTGCAAATAGTATCTGTCATAAAGCACGAAAAATTAGAACCAAACTTTTGCAATTGAATATATAAAATCTTATGAACAGATACTTTTGAATATGTTTCGACAAACAATCCTCTTAAATTCAAACAATAACCAACTACACTTAGCAAGTAGGGCTGACTTATTTAATGTAACTATATACATCCTAAGCATATTGCATCCTTCATACATCTTGTTTACCTCATATGACTTGTTATTCCCTTTAGTCTAAATTTTTCTTATCTCATAATATATCACACTTATTAGTTAGTACCCTTAAATAATTTTACAAAAAATTATGCTCTTAAATACAAATTTTATAATAGGATACTAAATTTTAACAATATCAAATTAAGAGATTATATTCTAATATTAAAAAATTATTCGAAAAAGTATCCACTATTAAACAATATTGATACTTTACAAAAAAGAACTAAAATCAGTGTAAATTTTGATACAATATTGTAACTTTAAGTATGACATTTCAACCCTTACAAAATAAATTTTAAACTCAAGGAAGTATTTGTCTAAAAATTATATTGAACTTAATGAAGTATGTTTATACCTTAACTTAACTAAACTATGATTCTTTTACCTTAACTTTTTTACATTATTACTTAAATGAATTGTTAAAATTTGTTATATTATAACATAGTTTCACATTTTATAAATTGTGTTTATTAATACACTAAATTTATCAACCCCCTAATTTTTCCCTCAACTGAGAGTCACTAGAAACTAATAGATTTAATTATCTATAAATTAAATTAACTAATATATTTATTAATGGTAGTTAGTTCGATGCTTGGCCCTTAATCATCAACTCACTAAATAATATACTTGAAACACATAGCATGTTTCTATATGATCTCAACAATTTATTAAACAGACAAATGAAGGTATGGCCAAAATATAACTGCATGTTCAGTAAAAACACTCCATATAACATACTCCAACACACTACATTGCCAAAATTCTATCATTTCAAGTTGGTCATTCTTTTATACCTCAACTTTTAGTTCAGTATTCTCGATACACAATTCACAATTTCATGATTGATTTCAATCCACAAATATAACCTATTTCCATACTTTTCTATATCACATTTTTCTGCAATTTTGTTTACTTCATTAATCTTGATTTAACTATGATTATCAGAATCCTTTATCACACTTTCTGCACATTTTTTATTTTATTTTTCACATATATTCTCACTTCAATTTCGGCTCAACTTGATCACAAACAATTCAAAATTTAGGAATAAACACAGACATCAAAAACATAACATCACTCGTGCATGTTAATCATTTTTTGCACTTCTTCATTTTTCTTTTGCACTTTTTCATTTTTCTGTTATACTTTTTCATTTTCTTTAAACACTTTCACTTCATCTTAAATTTATCATTACAATGATCATTCTACCTCAAAAACATCTCTATAACAATTTTAAACCTAAGGAAGTACTTGTCTAAGAATTATAACACTGTAAACAGTATACATTGCTAAGCATTGAAAAGAATGAAGAGTAAAT